>JALJCO010006595.1:0-440642 GCA_023101725.1 Atherinomorus stipes
GATAATAAAAATCCTTTTTCAATTTAAGTAAATCATTAGTCCCCGTTTAGATTTTTAATCATATAATTAACTTATTAACGACTAGTTATTGCTTCATTTATCATTAGGTAAGCTTATCTGATGGCCCAGGAATGAGAAGTTTATGCAATGATTCATGAGTCCCTGATTGGGTTTTCAGTCCTTTTATGAATAACTGATGCTGTTTTGGTTGGTCACCTTGTTTTTTCTGACATGGGACTAAGATTTCTTTGACCTGCAGTATCATGTAAGACTTAAGCGGATACTCATAAGCTGGTGTTCACATATCAGATGATGGGTACAGGTGCCAACATGACTTGCTGATCACCTTGGAGGAGAAAGTATCAGGAAAATAGACAAAGATTTACAGGCCAACTTGAGAAGCCTGCCCAAGAGACCAGCCTCCCTGACAAACCTTCGTATAAAACATATGCACACTTGGCACATGTGCAGAGTCCCTTCAGAACTTCATTCGACACGATAATCTTTTGATCCTCTGAACACTGCTCTCTGGCTGCAGCCAGGCTTCTGTTTGTAACTTTATTACTTGTGTACCAATAAACTTTCATAATAAACGCACAAACCATGGCTCATAATAGTCTTTTATTTCTTCAGTGACAACACCCATTAGTTTATGCTTCACAGACCATTTGGTAATCTATTTGATGTCACATGTATGAAAATCTTTAATGGATTAAGCAATCATTAGTCCTTGATTGGGTTTTAGTCATTTTATAAATAAACTACTCATTAGTTAAATGATTCACTGATTATAAGGTAATCAATCTTATGGCATACATATTATAAGGGTAGTTAATGATTAAGTAATCATGAGTTCCTTACTCAGTTTTGTCATTTTATGATTAACTATCCATTAATTAACAATTCGCTGATCATTGGTAAATCTATTTGATGTCACAAGCATAAAAGCTGTTAGTTAATGATTACAATCAGTCCTGATTTGGTTTTAGTCCTTTTATGATTAACTACCCATTAATTAACAATTCACTGATCATTTAAATCTATTTGATGTCACCATGTATGAAAAGGTTAGTTAATGATTAAGTAATCATTAGTTCCTGATAGGGTTGTAGTCATTTGATTAAGTGGTTACTGTGTCATCATGCAAGTTGAACCAACAATACCCACAGGTTTCTTTGTATGCTTAACTCTTATCCTTAGTTTTCTCTCAGTTTTCCTCCTTAAGGTGCCTCTGATGATTGTCTGCTTTGCTTTGCTTACAGAGGCTGGAGGATGATTTTTGTTAAGTTTCTTTACGAGTGTAGCAGCTGTCTGGTTACTCTGATTTAGTTGTAAAGATATCTGCTATCTTTCTCTACTGTATTTTGGACCAAACAAATAATAATAATAAAGGTAAGTAGAATTATTTTAACAACAAGTTTGACTTTTTTTCTTTTTAAGGAGCACTTCTTACTTAAACTTTGATGGGACACTTACCTTTTTCCTTGTTTTGACTGCATACTTTAAAGGTACAGTATGTAAAAAATCAAAGGTCAATGGCAGAAAAAAGTGATTTATAATTCAAAACTGTGTTTCTATTGATGTGTAATCACTGCTCTGGAATAGCTGTTATATGTTTATTTTATTAGAATAATTCATTTATATCTACTTGCGGTGGGGTGCACATATGGAGACTGCCATATTTGTTCCACCATTTTTACTACGGTGTCCCTAAATGGACAAAACAATGTGAGTGAAGTGAGAACCCTCTGAACTTTAAAACTGCTGAACCAACTTTGTTTAATGGGAGTTAGAGCACTGTTTCAGATAACTAATGCCTTAAAAGACATTAAAAATAGGTACTCATATTACAGTCATTTGAAAGAAAACATCTTTTCTTTCAAATAGTCATCTTTACCACTAGATGTCAGTACTTCTTACATTCTGTACCTTTTTTTAAAAAAAGAAAAAGAAATAGAAAAAAACATAATAATTCTGTTTTAGTTTTGAAAACATATGTCTCGATAAAGCATTACTTTCCAAGAGATTTGATTTGTTTTTATAAATATTTATAAATATTTCAAAGTTGGGATGGACGATAAAGAAAATTTTCCTGTCGATACAATACCAGTAGTTTATGATACTTTTTTATCAATACCAATATTAATACTGATACTTTTTGTCCCTTTAAAGAAAATCACGATTTTACAGTTTGCATTATGCAGGGGTAATATCAGATGAAAGTAAAACTTGAGAACAGAAGTACTGGAAAGAAATGCTTTTAAAACAATAATAAATTATATTGAAGTGTAAATTTCAAGGTACAGTATGTAAGAATTACTGACATCTAGTGGTAAAGATGACTATCTAAAAGAAAAGATGTTTTCTTTCAAATGACTTTATATTCTAAGCACTGTTGTGAATGTACGGTGGCTGTTAGTGCCAAAAAGTTCACCCAGATATAAAGATGTTTTTATGTGTGAGTGGGTCCAGTGGTCTCAGGTGTAGTTATGACTGGACTATGAGGAACTATTTTTTTTGTCTTTTAAGACATTACTGTTTCCAAACAGTCTCAAACTCCCAATCAACAAAGCTGCTTCAGCACTTTGAAAGTTCAGAGGGTTCTTACTTTACATATATTGTTTTGTCCATTCAGGGACACTGTAGTAAAAATGGTGAAACAAATATGGCAGCCTCCTTATGTGCACCACCCAGTAAGTAAATATAAATGACTCATTCTAAGAAAATAAACATAGAACAGCTATTCTAGTGCAGCAATTACACATCAATAGAAACACAGTTTTGAATTATAAATCACATTTTTCTGCCACTGACCTTTGATTTTTTACGCACTGTACCTTTAAAAAAAGATTTAAAACTTCTTTCAATTATCAAACAACTTAAGTGCAGGTTAAGATTATTTAAATTTATTCAGTGGAAAATGTCTGAATATAAAATGTAACAGTAATATTATAAATTTACCGAAACATAATGTGGAGTAACCTGCATTAAAGTACTGAAAGATACCAAAACATGATCATCATCACTAACAGTAGCAGCATCATTACATCTCATAGGCTTCCACCATCATGTGACACAGAAGCTAAAATCTGGCTGCTTTCACATCATTTCATTGCCTAAAACTCCCAGAAGTGGAAATAAATTGCATGTGATGTATTGCGATACAAAAAAAAAAAAAGTATTGATTCCGATATTTTATCTGGCTGGTATTAAAATATTGAGTCAAGGGTATCGATATGCCTATCCATGTTATAAATTCCTACTAAAGACTCTTTTTATTGCACTGACTCTAGAATTATACAAAAACAATAGAAAAAAAGTGGACTCAGAGGGAAGGGATGTGTGTCTGTCTGTGGCGATACTCTGAATATCTGTCAACTGGAGGACATTTATACAGCAGCATCGAAACTTGCTGTTAATATACAATTAAATACAAGCTTCTATTGACTGGATTAGTACTGTAAAGGCAAGGATGGGTCAATAATGTGGGAATTTGTGACAGAAAAGTGAAACATGCTTACAGGAAAGAAATAAAGTATACGGTGAATAAGTCAATGTACTGGGTGTGAGATGCGCAAAAATATGCTTATTATTCTGTTATATTCTGTGCAAACACATACCAAAGTGTCACAATTGTTGCCAAGAGGACTAAATGGCTGAACATGGCCAATAAAATTTCATAACTTTTTACTCGTGTCTTCATTACAATGTCTTCATTGTTGTCAGCTTAAGCTTACATTATATGCATTCACTTAACAGTTTTCACTGCTTTGGTCAGTAGAGAAGTTCTACAATAATAAAAGAAAAGTGGACGACACCAATTGGCACCAATCATAAGCCCACCCAACACTGAAAGAGTATTCAGCTCCATAAACCTTGAAAACTCCTTGAAGGTTAGAAAACTTCATCAAGCACCGCAGCTTCCCAGACACATCTTCCTGTCAACAGCTCCACCTTGAGAATAGCTGCTCTCACAGGCATCCAAGGTTGGAGTAAGAAAAACAGGACTGAAGAGGCAGAGGGTGTAGAAAAAGAGAGATGAGGAAGAAAGACCCGAATGAATGCCAACAAAACTGAATACAGTTGTCCAAGGCTGCTCAGATTGGATCAATTCAGTGGCAACTGAGGGCTGTGAAGAGCAGTAAACATGCTAGATGATGTGTGTGTGTTGATGGGGTTTGCTCGATGTATGAATGTAGGAGTTTGAATTGAGTAAGTGAGGTCTTTTGTCCTCAAGTGAATCCAGTTAAATGGAAGGACAAGGAGAAACATGAGTCCTCAGTTCAAACCAATTTATTACATACAAGGTGAGGTTCTGCAAGCGTGAAATATTAGCAGACAGTTAGAATGATAGACCGCCAAACAATGATATCAAGATCCTCTACTTTCTGTGTCCTTGCTCCTTCACATCTTTTCCATCTGTTGTACCAACTGTACATTTAGAAAAGTAGATTATCCATCGTCTCAGACCACTAAGATGCGTTGACTTTTCAGTACATCCAAATGGTATTCATTCTCCTTTAAGAAGCCCCTTAAATTATAACCTGAAATTAAATTGATCAATTCATCGTTGCCATTCTGTCTTCAAACCTTTTAGCCTTTAACCCTTCCTTTTTCTGAATGAAAACATAATGCTGATGCCAAATAAAGGGCAGCTGCACAAAAAGCAAATTAAAAATGTCTCCCTCTTCTTTAGGACTCTTAGTAACACAAGACTCTTTATCCAAAAATTGAGGTTCTTAACATCTAAAAAGGCCACACGCTTGAATTTGGACTAAAATTAGTAATGGCCTCTCCTAGTGCTTTGAAGTATATTTAAAAAACATAACTGCATCTTTGCAACCCCAGTGGCTTAGAGTGCAGAAACATAAAGCAAGAATTAAACTTAACAAACAGTAAAGAAATGTACAGTATGTTTGGGGGATAATTTCTTTAATTTAATAGTGTTTGGTAACAAATCTTATACTGATGGAGAGTCTGTTTATTTCCAGCTTAAATGGTGGAACATTTGTGAGGAAAATGCATCTGTGGGATGAACAGCAGAGTTGATGTGGACTGCGCCCATGAAAATCTTGTCAAATCCTCTCTAATACAGACAGTTAATCCTGCTAATGAATCGTGTTTAGTGTAGTCTAACGCAGGGTTATTATAGTTAACTAAAACTAAGACTAAAACTAAAACTGAAAAAATAATTTAGTTAACTGAAATAGAAATAAAAACTAAAATTAAGAAAAGAACTAAAATGAAATAGAAACTGTAAAGAACAACGCAAAACAAACTATAACTAAACTGAATTGTAGATAAATTCAGCTTAGTTTTAGTTTTTGTTTAGTTTTCTACCTTGATTAGACGTGAGATGCCTGTCCTGCGGCAGCTGCGGTTCTTCCCTTTTCCTCCAGAGGGTGGCAGTATAGCGGCTATAATGTACAGCACCTGAACTAGAAGAAGGTGCTCAGCAGGCAAAAAAGGATAAAGAGGCAGCGGGTCGAAAACGCCACAGCATTTGAGTATTTTGCTATTTGAGTATTAACAGTATTTAGTAAAAACCATCGGAGTATTTCGAATACGACCCACTAATCGATAAGAGTAAAATCCTTTACACACTGACTCCGAATATTTCATCCGAAAGATTCACTCTGCAATAGCTTTAATCAAATTAATGTCAAGTCAACGGGAGCGTTCACATCAGTGACAAAATTCCGTCTTGCGATTCTGCGACATTTATTTTTTTCGAATTGAGGTCGATTTTCTTAATATTCGCATCCGACAGATTCACAATCCACCAATCAGAGAAGGCGCTCTGGCATTTACAGAGCTGCTCGCAAGCGACAAGAGAAAGGGAAAAGTGAGAAGTGTCGCTTGGTCGCTGTATCATTATGGCTCAGGTCTTATCATCTTTTTGTCGCAGCACTCTTGTTTGGCAAACTCACCACTGAAGTAGCAGTGTTTCCCCTACATTTTGTAGCCATTCGAGGTTATTAGCTACAGGTGTTGTGTTTAAAATCCGCCTTTGGCATCGTCACGGTGAGATCAGCTGTTTTTCAGCATCCAAAAGTTTCCCTGCAGTCGCCTCTCCCTCCGTCATTGCTGCATGTGCTCATGTTCCTCTGGAATAACAGATGCAAGTTTTTTCTTGCATCTTCGTAATTTCGCGTCGGAGCAGGTGTGTATAAACAAATGCGTCGATATTTCTCCTCTGAATTATTCTCAATTTTGTGCTGTTTATTTGCATCGGTCCCTGTGTGAAAAGGCCTTAAGTGTATTGTTATGAAGACTGATGGGAACATCTGTGGAATGCAACTAAAATGGAAAAATCCAACAAATTTCAAAGTTCATTTGCAAAGTTCTTACAGAGACGCTCATGAAAAGTTCACGGTTACGCTGAAGATATGTGGTGAGATCTGTAAGTGGGCTGACTTTATAGTTGCCTGTTTGGATAAGGGCCTGTTAAACGTTGAAACAAAAGTTGGATTGACATTCAAATAATTTGAACAATTGTAATTCAGGAATTAGAATAAATGGATTTGATAATCCATATTTTGTATCACACATTCTTCCATCCTTTTCAACATCTACATTTCAAGGCTTTCTCTTAATACCTGAAAAACTGAGACTATGACAAAAACTAAACTGAAACTAGTCAATTCCTCAAAATAAAAACTAAACTAAAACTACGAAATCATTCGTTGAACTAACTAAAACTAAACTGAAATAAAAAAGGAAACTGAAAGATGAAATAAAAATGAAAACTAATGAAAATTTCAAAACTATAATAACCTTGGTCTAACGGTATGGATGATGGACATCTGAACGGACACAACTAATTGATAATTTAACAATTTAAAAAAAAACAGGAGCTTCAATGGCATGGGGACCAACTGTGAAACCATCCTCACCACTTTTAATACATGTACAATGTACATAAATACCGGTTATTGAGTGTGAGCGAAGAACATTTTAAAGTGTTTTCTATTTCAGACAGAGGACCTCTTGAACATACTGAAACTGTCGTTTCGCTTTCTTCTCCCTGTGGTTGACCTGGCCTAATTATCCGTGTAATGGTATAACCCTGAGGGGAAAGGGGATCTGCCTCAGTCTCCCACACACACACACACACACCCGTACAAATAAACTTCACCTCCTTATATTCCCACAGCAGACCAGAATGCCTCCCGCTGAAAGAAGCAGCGGCAGGCAATGAAATTCACCCACTGGTTAGACTCAGCTCTGGCTTTTAATCAAAGCATGGCAACAACCGAGCCATGACAACAAAGCAGGGAATCACAGAAACTATCCAAATTGCTTTAAATGTAAGAAACAAAATGATAAAACGGCACAGATAATGAAATCCTGGTATGTTGCATTCTGATTAATCCTAATAAATGCATTTTCCTCACAAATGTGCCACGGTTTAAGCTGGAAATAAACCAGCTTTCCACCTTTTAAAACCTAAAGTCCCCTGATTTAGTGAAATTGAGAGCAGATGGTCAAACTGGGAGAAAATGGCCATTTTAGTGCTCATCATCAGGAGCATGCTCGGACGTTGTAGAGGGTGCATACAGGCTAATGGAGGCCACACACTGAACCCCATTTTGAATTGTCTTGAGGAATTTCCACAGAAGTTTGTTCAACCTGTGATCTGACATTCATTTCAATATGATTCTGAATCCAGACCTCTATGGGTTAATGATTTTGATTTCTATTGATCCCTCTTATGTATGTTATTCTCAACACATTCTACTTAGTAATTAAAAAACGATTTTCAACTGGAATATTTCATTCATCAAAAGCTAAGACGTGTTTAACCATTTCCTTTGTTTTTGAATTTCATTGTAATCATCGTGTACTTACTGTCAGGAAAGTCCTTTATTTTCTGTGTCGTTTCGTTTTGTTTCATTTTATGTTTTAGCATGAGGCCGTAAGGCTCCATTATGTAGAGTTCATACACTTCACATCTGTTTTTATTATAAATCCATGTGAAAACAACAAATCCTCCATGTTGTACCCCCCACGCTTCTACTTTAGCCTTGAATGAACAAACCAACTTTCTACCAACAATCAAGGAGGTTCTGCAGCAATGAATTACTGCAAAAATGATTAAGCATTTGGACCAAACTAAACCACCTCACCACTACTCTGTTGTGGTTGATCATACAACATCAGTTAAGACTGACTGATGAAATGAGAGAGAAAATGATCCAAAAGGAACCATGTGGGCTCATAAAGTTCAAAACTGAATTTCACTGCTCTCCTGTCGTGTGTGTGTGTGAGCAGGGACAGAAGACAGCCAACATTTATTGATAATGACTGCTCTGCTCGATAAGGACAGACATAAAAATCAATCAGCACAAAAAGTCGGGGAAGGAAGTTGCAGAGCGGAAAAGCAGGTCTGAATGGGAGCGAAATAAATGAGAACATGGGAATCTGATAGGAGGAGGGATGTAGAGAGAGGTGCAGGATAACAGGCGATTTTAAAACGTGTGATTAAGCTACTGTTTGGAAAAAGAAACGTGATGAGTTTGTGGCAGAAAAACAGCATAAAATTTCAGCTTCTTGCCTGAGGCACTTGGACTCCACTCAGCATTGAAGAGGGGGATGCACGCTAATCAGATTAGTTTGTTTCTGCACTTGTATGTGGAGACAGTCAGCAGTGTCCCATATTTAGCCTCCACCAGTGTGAAACAGGGTTTCACCTCCTGCTCAGTGGGGACTCGGGCCCATTCAAAGCGCTGGGGGATGATTGAGGCCACCCTTATCAATATATACAGAGCCGCAATAATGAACTGGATACACTAGTCAGTAGTTGATGCTGTGTCAAAACAGCAAGACAGCAACGCATGAGACATCTGAACAATGACATTTTCAGGATCTGAAGCCAAGAGTTCATTAATAACACTATCAAAAAGTCATGTTAACCTGAACTTTAATGGTGTGACAGGATTTTCTATTTACAAAACTCCCCCCATAGGCATCTGAGGGAATTTTATTTTGATGTGGATGCAACACGGATGACATTACACCAATGTAACACAAAGCAATAAGTCTCTCCCTACTATAATTATTAGCACTTGTCCTGTATTTAGTCATTTACAAGCATTCCTATCAAATCAAAAATGTTGATATTGTTCTTACTGAACTCCGTACATTGTTTGTGATGTACTGGACATTGACTGGTTACATTGTTGACATCTTATCATTACAGATGGTCTGCAGTGCTGACTGGCTAATGGCCCGTCTCAGTCCACGACTCCTGAGTCTTTCAGACCTCTGCAATCTATCAACACCTATCACAAGATGAGCCACACAACCTTTATTGGTAACCACTTTTAACATGAGTGAATGAATGAATGAATGAATGAATGAAAGAATGAATCAATGAGTGAATGAATGAATGAATCAATGAATGAACGAATGGACACTGCAAAAACTCAAATCTTACCAAGTGTGTTTTTCTAATTTCTAGTCAAAATATCTCATCACACTAAAGAAATATGACAAAATTCCCTAAAAAGAAACATTTCAGTGAGATAAATGGACTTGTTTTGAGGCAATGCATCTTATTTTAAGAAATCTTATCAAGAAAATGTTTGCTTGTTCTATTGGCAGATTTTTTTTTTTCCTTAATACAAACAAAAAAATCTTGTCCACTATTAAAATAAGTTTTGGTTTTTTTTGTTTGTTTGTTTTTTTTTTTTTTGCTTGTAATAAGCACGAAAAATCATTACATCCCTTGCGTCTGATCTATAAGGCTGCAGTTCCCCCATTTGACCACTGTCGGAAGATAACATAAAGTAGCCGTTATAACACAGAGGGGCGCTGTTTCACTCTTTTCACATCAGTATAAAGATACATGATTTGGATGAAGAAGCAAATAAAGGAACAAACTGTTAGCCTAATAGCATAATTGCGGCCCAATCGTGATATCTGGCTAATATTTACTCTTATGATACTGCTGATTAAGTTTGGATCATTCCCTATAACCTCATAATATGACTAGGGATGTTCGATATTGTCTTTTTTGTTTTGTTTTTTACCGATATCGGATATACCGATATTGTCCAACCCTTAATTTCCTTAATGTCAACAGATACCAATCTATGCAGACAACTGTGAGGTTGCAGCTCTTATATTTTGAGAGAGAGGCCAATTTTCAGTGTGTTTCCCACAGACATTGAAACATATGGTCTGGTTTGATGAACCTGGGGATGAAAATGCCTCAGTATGTTAAGAAACAAGTAAAAACAGAAAAGGGGAGGGGGAGGGGGATTAAAATGTCAGTGATTTGGCAGGAGAATTATTGTTCTAAAACAAATTCTTGCTTTAATTTTTTTTTTTCTCAAAGACAGATTTCAGCAGTGACCTAGGGAGAAAAATACTTGCGCATAAACTATTGTTCATGCGTGCTGAACAAGATGTCTGCGAGCCCCCTCAGCCGTCTGCTAACTGCAAGTCTTTGAGGCTTCAATTGTACTGTATTGTATTTGATTGTATTATGTGTCAGGACATAGATGAGAGTGACAAAGACATGATGAGACAAGAGAACAGATGGAGTAAAGTTTCTGCACAATTTCCCTCGTTTAGACATGATGCTGAGGCTGAAGGTGATTGAAAATGTGAGAGAAGAGAAAAGGAGTTAATCACAGCTCCATTTTGTCAAGCAAAATAAAATATGGCTAAAATGTTAAAACCTTCCTTGCTTGATAAGAGCGTGCATCCATCCTGAAAACATTTCCCTTTAAAGGCCAGGCTGTAATAATGAGAAAGCTATCCGTATGGATAAAAGAGTACGCTAGCAAAACAATGTGTAGCCTACTGGCTCCTAAACAATCAGTAGCAAATAACAGCAATTTCACAGCTAATTCTTAGATTTCACGTGTGGACGCCTCCATCACCTCCCTCCATTTAATACTGTCAATAGAGACATGCACAGCCACGAGACAAAATTGTGTATAGAGATCTCAGGCTACAATGGCTTTAGCCTAGTCTGGAGACTTGCGAGCCACAGACAAGTGCAATACACACACTTGTAACTACACATGTCAAAATTATCATAGTTGAATATTATTAATTCGTAAGGATGTTCGATATTGGCCTTTTTTTTTTTTTTTTTACCAATATCTAATATGCCGATATTGTCCATCTCTTTATTTCCAATATCCAGTATCAATCGATACCGATCTATGCAACCAGCCAACGTGGTTAATTCTAATGTTTCTGAAAACTTCGTAACTTAACCAACTTAAAACCAGACATTTTATAATCAGATTCAAAGCAAGTCAATCTGCAGCAGCAGCTGCACCGTAGTCACATGACTCTAAAAGGAATTCTGGGATATGAAGTTCTTCCACAATAACAATGACTTTTCTACATGCTGGACTAATGGAACAATGAGATCTTGTGAGATTTCATTAGTAAAAATACTGATATGATATTGCAACACAAAATATCATGATATTTGTACATTGATATTTTCTTACACCCCTAGTGAAGCAAGGCCACAAGTCATTAAGAAGTAAATATCAATACCATTATTTATCAGTATTCCATTTTAATGCCGATATTGGTCGATAATATCAGTAAGTCAATTACATTAATTAGTGATAAAAAAAATAGTGAATCAATCAGCCTGTTGGAAGATGAGAGCAATTTGTCATGCCAACGCTGGCTACTGTTGTTACAGTAAGTGGTTTAAGCTAGTTAGCTTAATGGGGTTGTCTGAGTAGCACAAACACGAACGTTGTTTTATGTTGTTGCCTGTTAAATTGTTGTTTCACGGTCAGAAATTCAACATACTTTAAAAAGTTGTTAAAGGGACTAGAGGCAGGAATTTGAAAAAACAAACAAACATGCATGTCCATTTTCTTTAACACTAATGGGTGATGAAGCGCTAAATACCAAAAATATCGTTTCCACCCACGTTTCTCTCCGTTGCCTTGAACAGGCTGTGTGCTGCGAAATGCGCTGCAATTCGGTGGCTGAATTTCCCGCGCTGCCCTGCGGACGTGACGTCAAATGACGCTACATCAGCATCCCCGACAATTCTGATACAGGAAGAAGACGGTTGCGGTAAATTCAAACACTGTAAGCGATAGTTATGGATTCCTCTGTCGTCAGCAAACGATCCACATCAACTGAAAGACACTAAAAAGTGGAACTACGAAGAAAAAGCGTAGTAAACAACGTTATAACTTCAGTTTGTGCACGCTCCCCTGACGGCTTGGCTCGTGGCTGCAGCTACCTGAAGTGCCAGTCGCGAGTTTCATTTCTTAATCTTGCCTCTCGTCCCTTTAAGTTGACATCGAAGTGTATCATCGTTACTTAAGTCAAGCTATGGCTAAAACTTGACTAGGCTATTTAACTGGTCTGCTTTCTTTGGACTGTCGCGGTGTGTCTAGTTTCACTTTGGTAAGGAGCAATAGCTATGCGCCTTTCATTGGATTTTTTCCACTTTATTATTATATCACAGACCATAGAAGCATAGGCCAAGGAAGTCGCTTGAGGCTCTACCCCTAAACAATCAAGAAAAAATCAATATCTCATCAAATAATTTAAATATAAATGGTCAAACACACAAAACCTTGATTTTATACAATTCTAATCATGGTTGCATACGTAATACTATAGTCTGCTGCCTTTACAGTGTACAGGTTTTTGCACAGCAGTGCTGCAGAATCTTTGAGGTTTACTAATGTAAAAAGTCAAGGACAAGTGGGCAACAGTTTTATGCTATTTTGTAGTAGAAGTTTGCATTATTGCACACTTTTGCACCTCTTTTAGAATAAAAAATAATTAACTTTTGTGGAGTGCTTTAATTTACTATGTTTTCAGGTCATTAGAAGACAAAAAAGCCCACTCAGAAAAAAACTGCTTCATAATTAAAAAAATGAGAAAGTGATATATAAGCCACTGAAATCTTTCAAAATGTACAAGTACAGTTCGAATTGTTGTAACCTTTTAAGTGCCAGTTTGATGACGTGATGTCACTGTTATGAATAGAAAAAAACATATGAAATTAGTAATTTTGTGTATAATAATAATACTGTAGTAGTAATACTTTGGTCATTTTAAATATAATTCAAATGGACTGAGCAATTTAAGCAAAATAAGTGGAAAGAATATGAATCATTTGTCTTTTATAGCAGATTTTGGAAGAGGACTTTTTATCCCCTAAAAACCTGAAAAGCTAAATTTGTCCCTGATGTCTTGTTGAAGATAAATGAATGAGACACATTTTTTTCTAAAAAACAATCATGTTGTATAGAGTAAAAAAACCAGATTAGTGGCCAGAAATTGAAGGAAATTTTGCTGAAAGGACAAATGAAAAATGCAAAATGACCAACATGGGCTAAACTAGTTAACTTGTTTACTCTTAATGTGTCATGTCTCCTGATGTTTTCTCTTACTTGCAAATACAAATTTAGTATAATTTCCAGACACACTTCACAGACCATAATAAGTGCAAAATAATACTAGTTTAAAATTCTGGCATAGAAAAGCTCAGGCTGGTCCTGCAGTTACTGTGTTGAGCTGCAGATTTGATCATTAATAGCTACGTTTTCAGACTTGTTGCTGGTATCATTTGTGTTTTTCTTACTTTTCCTTCTTTTAATTGCTCCTGATGATCCTCTGTCTTATTTCCTACAGAAATTAGAAGATGTTTACTGTTATTTTTTATTGTTTTTCCATTTTGGTATTTAATCGTACAGTTGTTGCTTTGTCTTTTTTCTTTACATCACTATCCCCCTTCTTTTGTCCCCCCTCTCAGGTCCAGCATATGTAATTAAGCTATAATCAAATAATGAAATAAAAAAAAACAATATTTTAGTGTCAAGGGCAGCCACAAAGCTTTTCCCTTTATGTCCATTGTGCATCTCTATGATAAAGCAAATCTTCAGCTTAACATGGCAGATCATCATGATTAGTTAAAGCTATAACATGTACTGTAGAGATGAATAGTTGATAGTAGTGTTACTATAGTGTCATAATAGGACCTTTCGGGGGGGAGACTAAAGTTGTAAGGACTTGGAAACATGTTTACACACAGTTACAACTGTGTATTTTCCCTCTATGAGAAAATGGAATGTACTGATCCGGCTGATTCTGCACGTATTAAAGATTTGAGATATAACTTGCTTATCAACAAGGACCTGCAGCAAAAGTAGGATTTGTTACTGTTGGAAAAATCGCTGTTTCCATTTATTCACATGCTGATTTAAATAAGCTTTTGAGTTCAACTTTCAGCAAAATGGCATATAATCATGTTCCTTAAAATTACAAGCTTTTCCCTAAACTCTCATTCACTCCATGATCCCTGAAAGAAAAAGCACATGTTACCGATGCAAATAGAGGCTAGGGTAGGGCCAAGGGGAGGAATTTGGATTGGGCCTAAATGCAAGTGAGTTTACAGGATTACTGACTATTGGAAACATTCACCTGTTGCTGCAGAGTAGCTACAGAGATAAGTTTGGCACTTTTATGTGATAGAAATGAACCAATACAGTGTCTTTGACTTTGATTGAGTTTAATCCAGATTTATCTGCCGGTGTTCTTACTGTTTAATTATGCAGATCTGCTAAAAGTACTTACTATTTTCATGCACTGGGGGATGCAAATTCATCATTCATCATTAGCACACACTAATGTGCTTCAAGCAATCCAACCCCAAGCAGTCTAAGATAAGGAAAGAGGTGATGAAGAGGTTGGAAAGGACTCGGTTACACCTTAAATTACACCACCCACATTTCTATATTTTCAAGAATTTGTACAAAGCAGTGCACCATAAAAATGAATAGCAAGGTAGACGCGCAACATATTTTGAAATGAGAGTTTTGGGATCTTAAGAGTTGTCGAAACAGGCGGTAAATGACTTCAGTCGTTCTGCTCTCCTTTAGAAAACGACTGAACGCATCATCACGTTTGAACTTGTGATAAAAAAACACTGATGATTGCCAAGAGTGGGGAAGGTATGTATCACTAAACAAAAAAGCACAACCATGTTTCACCATTTACTTTTCTTCTGTTTTGATATCTCCCTCTTTCCCCAGATTTCACCTCTGACAGCCTTGCCCTAGATATTTCTCCATCCTCGTCAGACACACTCGCAGGTCTCATCTGCTGCCAGCTGTGGAGGAGAGGACGTGGAGATCAGTGCAGATGAGAAGTGAAAAGGATGACGGGAAACCAAATCTATCCAAAGCCTCCATCTTAATCTTTTTGACGTCGAATGGTGCAGACAGTAGCCCTGAAGCAACCATGAACATTTGGTTCAATTTCTTTTAACCATTTCCTTCAGCTCAGCCGGTTATACAACATATTCATGCAGAGGTTGGACGTGCACAAAAGCTCTGCACCTTTTCATGAGCTTTGCAATGTAAAACTCCTCAGGTGTGCTCCTCAACTCACCTTTTACAGCTCCACAAGTTTCTGTAACATATAAAACACTCTACCGCATCCTTGTGGTTGTTGCAGGAAATGCAACTACAAACAAAATAAAACATCACACTTAATTCATATTACCACTTCTGGCCTTTATTTCAAGCAAATGTACAATTGTTTGCTGTTGATAGCTAAAGAAAAATTGGCAAAAATCCACAAGTAAATCTTAATATGACTCTGTTAAAAACTGTATACAAAAACACCCCAAAACTGTACATTAATTAACATAACTACATTAATATATTGTTCGTAGATATATATATAGAATGAACGACTGTATCTGTAAGTACAGTGATTTATAGATGCAGATTTATGGTTATGAGACATATAACTCACTATACAATAATATATTGTAAAAGAGAGACAATAACATTCTGTTTGAAGGCTGTCAGTTTAAAAAGTCTTGAAGGATCTGGACAGACAGGACAAGAGTGACCGTTACAGTAAGACCTCTGAATCCGCCATTAATGGCTTTGAAAGTTTCTACAGCAAAGTGTTGATCTTCACACAAGACCTTTCAGTGCAGGGTTGTATCAGCTGATAAACACAGAAATATCTTTTTTATTTATCTATTTTTAATTATCTTTAAAGCTATGCACACATACATAAATACAGATGTGTCCAGTGTTTTGCTTTGTTGTCACAACCCAGTTTGGGTTACTGAATAACTCCTCCAGATAAATAAGACACACATTAAATACTGTCCTCAAAAGGTTGTTTTTAAAAAAGAAAAAAAAACTATAAGTCTCTTACATAATTATTTACAAAGAAGAGCACTACAGTAACTGTAGATAATTAGTCTTTATTTAGTCTCAAACAGTTTAGAGGACTTTATGGATATTCTGTTAGCCAATTTTTTTTAAAAAAGGGGAAAATGTATTATGTTGTGGTTTTTTTTTACGTTTTTAATTCCTGACCTGAACCAGTGAAGTAAGATTATTTCTACCATTAGAAATCTGTATCAAAACTTTGCGTTTGGTTGATGATTTCTTTGATTAAATAATACCAATAGGTGTTGTGTTATACACGGTAAGAAAGCCTGATAAGCAGGAGTGGGTAAAAATATAGATTAATCGATACTTCTCTGTGCTGCGCAATTCAATATCGATTTGGCAAATGGATTCACCCTCTGACCAGTAGGGGGCATTGTGTGTGTTATTTAAGTTGTATGGACGGAGGTTACAGTAGATCATACAAACTAAGTTTCATTTTCAGATTTTTTTTATTGCTAAAAAATGTGAGGTGACATACGTTCACATGGGCATAAGAAAATAAATACTTAAAAATTTACAACAGAAACTAGGGATGCACGATATTGGAATTTTGGTCGATATCTGATACGCCGATATTTTAAAACTCATGTGGCCGATAAGCTACATCGATACCAATATTAAAGCTGAAAAACATAAGCAGTCATTGCAAATAGCAGTTCTGTTATTTGTTTACGACACTTTAAAAATAGAGGTGAGAAAAAATATCAATACACTGAAAAATAGCAAAATTATCATACGCCAATATCAAACTGATATTTAAAAATGCGGTATTAATCTATTTTACCTACAAAATCTTGCAAGATTTAATCGCTGTCACAAAATCTCATGATATTTCTTGAATTTTTTGCGATATTTCATAACAGAACAAGGAAATATCGCGAGATTTTGTCAGTAAAATAGATACCGCGTTTTTAAATGTCAATATGATATCAGCATATGAAAATATTGCAATATTTCAGTGTATTGATTTTTTTCCCCACCCCTACTCTTTAGAAGTTTAAAGTCTGTAAAAAAGTTTTTGAATAAGAAGTTGGGTTTTTTGGGGGGACTTTACAAAACAGCAGGCTGATCGGTTAAATATCGGTGGGGTGGCCAATATCCGTTACTCAGTTTTAAGGCCGATATTGATAGGGGGCCGATTATATTGTGCATCCCTAGCAGAAACTGTAATAATTTGTGTATTTTAACTTCTTTCTGAATCGACATCAAAGCATTCAAATCAATATTGAATCAAATCGATATCGAATCGCAACCCAAACAACCAAATTCTAATTAAATCGTAGGTTCTCAACAATATCCAGCCCTATTGATTAGTTACCTTTAAAATGAGGTTTAACTTGTAAGGTTGGTGTTTCTGTGAAATTAGCAACTCAGCTAAATGTGGGGTTTGTGCCCCCTTAAAATGTGCCAAAATCCCTGCAATATTCTGTTGGTAATCTGAATTTTAAACTGTAAGGGACCTCAGCTGAAGATCTACAAATGATCTACAAGATACAACCGCCTGGTATCTCCTGCTCCTGCTGGGCACCAGTTTAGTGTTTGCTGTGGGCTGACATCTTGTTCTACTACGAGGAGTTGTCGAAGGTCAGCAAGTATGGTTGTGTGTTGGTCACTACTGCACAAACATTACGACCAGGCTGATCCCATCAGTCATTCCTTTAGGCCGGGGTCTAAATTCACAGCAGGTCTCAACCACCCACACATTTAGCTCCACTGCTAATCCCACAGAAACACAAGTTTCTTTCAAGTTATACCTCGTAAAGGTGATTCACCAAGGTTTCAAGCAATATATAACACAACACCAACTGGTATTATTACAGAAGATGAATAATTAACCAAACAAAAATATCTTTGCTTTTTTGCTATGTTTTTTTAGCCTCTTTTGACTGATGTAAAATCCCAGTTGAAGCTCCAGAACATGATGGAAGACATTTGTATGTAGCACAGCGCTTCAAGGTCACATTTGTCAGTCATTTGACAGATGAGGCAATATTCCAACAGTTGGATGATATTCACCATCTGAGGCTTGTTAAAAATGTTCTCCAAATCTGACATGAAAGCTTCCTTCCCGTCCTCAGATATCACTTCTGTGTAGATTCTCAGTCTCTGGGATCTTTGTGGCTGTTGTGTGGGAGGATTTTAATCAGCAACTGTTAATGTTAACTGTCAAATTCCAATTTGATTCCAGACATAATTTGTGATGTAACAGTAATTTGTGATTTGCAGTGCTCAAGGCAACAATATACAGTGATTTCCAAGGGTCAGTCTATAACACACATGGATTTCATTGCAGAATACAGAAGTAAAGGAGCTCATTTGCTTTTACTGGTCATTTTGAATGAACGTCAACACCATAATTGTATCTTTGGGATGTTCAAATCCCAGTTTGTAACAGTGGTCGACTGCTAACTAAAAAACAATAAAAGCATCTCAGAGACAGATGTCCTTGTGGACATACAGTATATAAAACACCTGCAATAAAAATAATAATAAAAAACTTAACATACCTCATTGAATTGGTGCAAGTGGTAATTTGTTCACTGATTCATCAGTTGTGTTTGTTCGGTATAACCTGCACAAAAACTAGATTTTTCATTCAGCTTTTCACTAATGTGTCCATTCTCTCAGTCGCTCCTCAGCAGTGCATCCAAACATCCATCTCCATAGAGTCTTTGCACCATCCAGCAGTAGTAAAGTCACCGTAAAGCAAGCCTCGGTACGAACATGTATACATTTCACAAACTAACACAAGGCACCTAATGTAAAGCAGCTAAAAGTATCTCTACTGTAGCAGCAACAAGGCTTTGGTTCATTTAAGTGCTATTTCAACATTTCTGTTCTCACAATGGACAGAGAGATGGATTCATGGAGGGATGGCAGAGAAGATGCAGGAGGGGGTGATGGTGATGATGATGACACGGGTCGAGGTGACTGTAGCAGAGGTAGAAACCTTCCACGCCACTTCAGCAGAGGGAATGAGAGAAAGAGAGATAGAGAGCTAGGAAGAGAGAGAGAGGACAAGTGTTGAAACAGGAAAGTGTGGAAATTCAGACTGCACCGTGAAGGCCTCCCTGTCAGCGTATAAACGCTTCTTACACCAACATAAAGCTTTTAAAAGCACAAACATTAAGCTGCTGGTCAACCTGACCTGCAGAGCTAAAACACATCGTACCCTGCCGACAGTAAATGGCATAAAGAGCACTTCAAATGTTACTTTCTAACAAGAGATATTCTATCATTTAAAGAATCACTTAATTTTTTAGTCAATGCACAGATATGTTCTTTTATGATGCCTGTTTAAAAAAAATATTATCAAACTGATCAATTATAATTGTTAAAGGTACAGTATGTAAAAAATCAAAGGTCAATGGCAGAAAAATGTGATATATAATTCTAAACTGTTTCTATTGATGTGTAATCGCTGCACCAGAATAACTGTTGTACGTTTATTTTCTTATATTACTACGGTGTCCCTAAATGGACAAAACAATGTGAGTGAAGTAAGAACCCTCTGAACTTTGACCTTGCTTTACCAGCTTTGTTTAATGAGAGTTAGAGACTGTTTGGGATCAGTAATGCCTTAAAAGACATAGAATAGTTATTTATATTACTGTCATAGCTACACCTGAGACCACTGGATCCACTCACAGATAAAAACATCTTTATGGCTGGGAGAATTTTGGCCACTATCGACCACCGTACATTCACAACAGTGCTGGAATATGAAGCCATTTGAAAAACAAAACAAACAAAAAAAAAAAACATATTTTCTTTCAAATACCCATCTTTACCACTAGATGTCAGTAATTCTTACATACTGTAACTTTAAGTTTGTTCCATTAAAGTGGAAAGTTTGATTCACCTCCATCCCTGTATGGCTGGGAGATGCTTTTAGATGGAGCTGGTCAGGTGTCTGTTTATAATCTAGTTTCATATAAATCAGGTATGACACAATATACCTCATTATGAATGTCATAGAAGTGAATAAAAAAAAAATAAACAGAGAGCATGCTCTAATCATCATAAATATGCTTTTTTTCAGGCAGTCTGTGTTGCTACAGATGAGAGTTGTGCATTTATTTAAGATAATATTTAAATAGCAAAATTATAAAGACTTCTTTCTCCTTTGTTAAAAATAAAACTAAACTCTTGAGTTTTGAATTTCACAGAGTCATTTTTTTCTAAAGATAGATCAACTCCTGTTCTTGCAATGGTATCAATAAACACACATAACTACAGAGATAATCTCAGAAAGCTAACGTTATTTAAGGCAGTAAGCAGTCTGGGGCACTTGGAAAAGCTGAGATTCCACTTGTGTCAAGACAATCTCAATAAGAACTGAGATCAGATGCTCATTTTAAGGTGCTTTGATAAAAGTAACACAATCAGGCTTCTTATTCTGTTCAACTTAAAGATGATCAATACATTCTCTATTCAATCTATTAAATATTTTCTTCCTACAAGCCCCATACTGATTAAATTAACCCAAAGAAGTGTTGTCTAGGAGGTTATGTTGTCTTTTTTTCTTTGGTGAAAGTTCAGTGGACGATTATGTGTTTTTTATAAGGCCACATGAGGAGAATAAGAACATTTCTACTGAAAACAATCATTTAACAATAATACACATAAGCTGAAAAGCTAAAGCTAAATAAGAGATTAAAAAATGCTAACACAATCCTCTAGTTTACAAACATACACACATCTATCCCACCAAACACTACTCTACCTACAGGTGTAAGGAAAGCTTTAAAATGTTGGAAAAGAGCTCAAATTGGTCTTTTTTTTTCTTTTCTAAGCACATAATTAATAACTGTTGAGCAGGAAAAAGGACCAGCTGACTTTTCCAACACTCAGGCTTCCCTCCTGGACTACACCCATCCTTACAATGCTGTAGGATCTGAGCGCAGAGTCCTACGGCGTGTTTCTGGATAAAATGTTTGCACACAGGCAACACCAGTTAGTCCTATAAAGAAGCAGGTCAGACAGAGAGGAGAGACAGAGAGATGGCAGGAGTTAAAGACAAGAAAATGTTGTGAGCAGAGAGACTGAGAACAGTCATCACCATCATCATCATCATCATCTCCACAATTCCAGTCTCAACACGTCGTGATCAACATAAAAAATAATAAAGTACACTTTAGCTGCCACTGAAGGCAGAAAAATGTAAAGGGCTTGTGCACATATTGTAATGTGAAATCACAGTTCGTCGTGACATCGGTACACTGAGCCCTTTTCAAGTTGTGGCAGCGACTGAGGCTTTGTGGCTGGATTCCTTTGCAGATATATCCCATAGTGCTTTGTGCTACACTTGACTGCCAAGTTAGGACTGTAGTCGCCCACAAATGACCTGCTATCGCTGTCTGTCTCCAGCTCAGTGATGGAAAGCACCCAGTCACCTCTGGGCAAGTTTACTTGCACCTAATATATCTGAATCATTCTGTTCAGTTCGCTCCACATGGGTGTTTGATTTGATATCAGATTACAAGTACACAAAATCTAATAAGTTAAACTGAGGTCTCAGGCCCCGCCCCGCCATAAGCAGTCCCCTGCCTCGAGTTCGCAGAGCCGTCTGCAAATCGGAGGAGCGGGGTGAAGGTGCAGTAGTCTTGTGTTCTTTGCCAACGTGTGAACATGATTTTCTTGTTATAATTTTCAGACCTTCGAGGGTTCTGGGCGTTTCTTTGGTTTTCAGAGCCTCGTCTGTGGCTGCTGGTCCTGGGTGGGGCGTGGAGAGACGCCAAAGGGGTGAACTCCGACAGCTGGCCCTTGTAGAGTTTATCAGCATTCTGGATAAGTGGGAAGAAAGAGGGAAGAGAAGACAACAGAAAGTAAGGATGTAAGGAAACACGGTTGTGGGAGTGATGGAAATGGCTCTAAGAAAGAAGGTGGCAGTGACACTGTTGTTCAGCTGGCCAGAGTTCACATTGTAGAAAAGGAATCCTTATGCTAAAGCATGCAGTGATATTTTATACTGTTTCCAATAGTGCTGCAAGTCTGCTCTTCACATAACCCACATTTAAAGGAACAGAGAGCAAATTTGTGAGGCTTAATGGGATAAAAAAAGACAGCCAAATAAGTCCACACGAACATCATTTTGCTTATCTTCACTGGCCAACTGTCATGATACAGTGTCATCTTCACCTTTCAGACAAAAAAAAAAAAAAAAACAAAAATCAACACAAGCATGTTATATATGCAAAACACATATAAAATAATCCATAACACCAAACATTTGCTTAACAGAAATAAACCATGCACATGTAAACATGAACATGCACAAACACTCAACCCCACTCGCCACGTCTTCTGTTTCTGTAGCTATGAAATGAGCCACTAGATGGCAGCAAATCTCCACGTCAGCATCACCAACCAGGAAGCCGGTAACACACAGGTAACACCTCCTATACTAACCAACACACAGCCCATCCATTAGTTAAACATCCCAAACTCAAACCCATGAAACTGAACACCTGGTTAAGTTAACCCACCATCACACACAGAAGCAAGGTGTGTGCGTTACCGTGCTGAAGCCTCTTAGGCTTCTGTGACAGCAACTCCATCTAGTAAGGAGTCAGAACTCTGGGAAGCCAGGGCCCTCTCAAACCTTTTCATATCCCTCACATGCTGTGGACACACACACGCAAAACACACATATACCTTTGGAGAGGAACACACTCTGAAAAAAGACCATTCTTTATGTTAAAGACTGTTTTTAAAAAAAATCACGAGGACCACAATTTCACCAAATGCACACAGATAGATGCACAGACATGCGTTTAACCAAGGAAGCAACTTCATGCAAATCAACATAAAAGGACAAGAAAGGAAAGTACAGGGAAAGAGGGATTCTCTACATGAGACAGGAGGAAAGGCAGGAGGTCACCTCCGGGGGGGGCTGGTTAGAAACTGATTCTGCTGGAGGTCTGAGACAGCATAAATATGGTGGAAGGCTCGGACGCTAGGCATCGACGCTTATTCTGCCACAGAGGAGAACCAGAGGTGGGAGGAAAGACACAGAGGAGGAGGAAGAGGAGGTCAGAGGGTAAACAAGGAGAGGGAGGAGTTAAAGCTCTGAAATTCAGGCTGATTTTTCAAAACACAACATTAGAGTAAAAGCAGGAAGTTACTAAGCTTTCCAACAGATGCTGTGATTAACAGCTTCCAACTAGTTGTGTTAGGGATGCACAATATTGGAATTTTAGCCGATATCCAATATGCCGATATTTTAAAACTCATGTGGCCGATAACCGATATCGATACCGATATTAAAGTTGAAAAACATAAGCAGTCATTGCAAAAAGCAGTTCTGCTATCTACTTCTGACACTTTAAAAAATAGGGATGGGAAAAAATATTGATTCACTGAAATATCGCAATATTTTCATATGCCGATATCAAATCTATATTTAAAAACGAGGTATCAATCAAAAATTTCATCACTCTATTACAAAATCTCACGATATTTTGTGAATTCTTGCGAGATTTCCTTAACAGAATGATAAAATATTGCAAAATATTGTTAGTAATATAGATCAATACTGCATTTTTAAATGTTAATATATCAGCATATGAAAATATCACAAAATCTTTGTGAATTCTCGCAAGATTTCACAACAGAATGATGAAATATAGCGAGATTTCGTTAGCAAAATAGATTGAAACCGTGTTTTTAAATGTCAATATATCAGCATATGAAAATATCACAAATTTTTTGTGAATTCTCGTGAGAGTTTAAAAAAAAAAGTTTTAAAGTCTGTAAAAAAGAAGTTTTGGGTTTGTTTTTTTTTACTTTAGAAACAGCAGGCTGATTGTTTAAATATCGGTTAAATATCGGTGGGGTGGCAGATGTCCGATATTCAGTTTTAAGGCCTATATAGGTCGATACCAATAGGGGGCTGATTATATCGTGCATCCCTAAGTTGTGTCAAATGATCAGAAATAGCTCCACAGCTTTCAGTAGTTTAGTTAATAGCTCACAAAAACACAATTAGGAGGGAACAGCTGACAACTGAAGTGAGAAATCTTTTTAGAAAAAGACATTTAAACCTCACTGCAAACAGAAAACAGATCATATGCTGGAAACATTCATGTTTTACAAGCCATTTTCGGACATTCTAATGCATCTTTTACCACTTTAACCTTTTAATAAGCACCTTTTGCAGAACAGCCACCCCAATCTATGCATCAGAGTGACACGACTCTTTATTTTTCATTGATTAAATCATCTGAATGTTAGATACGTACAGTAAGAAAGAAATTAAGGAGCACTGCACACAGGTTGAGAGGCTTACTGACTTACATCCAACAAAGCAGGGACGTAGCCAAAGCCAGCATACATCTGCTGAACCGCAGCCATCGGTTAGACATGTCATCAGTTAATACAGTGCATAAACTGTGCAAACATAAGTAGTTTGAAAAAAAACTACAAAAAACATGAAGGCTTTACCACTTGTGTAAACATTTTTTTTTCCTTTTGCATTTTAAAACACATGAAGCAGTGTTGGAAATTACCAGATCCAAACACTCACCTCCTACGAAAAATACACTTTTTTTTTTGTATAAGTGTAACTTCACTGTGTATTTCTGCTTGCGATGTACCCACCTGTATCCGCTCAGTAGTGGTGGGCCACAGTGCTCTCCAGATCACCTTCTTCACCACATCTGGGAGCAAACTGGCTGTTATCAGAAGGATAATACTGAGCCAGGCTGGACCACTGGACAGCATCTGCATGAACACATAGTACATCCTCTGGTAGTTGAGGAAAGGCCTAAAGAAGAGGACAGAAGATTAACAAGTAATCCAACATTTGATGGAAATAAAATGACATTTCAAAGATATTTCTTTAAATCATACCAGATAATTCCACCCCACAGCAGAGAGAATAGTACGAAGAAGACCAGTGAGCCCCAGATGACAAAATGGTTGATCCATGTCCAGTAATGAGTATCTAGAGCCAACTAGAAGGCAAACATGAGACCAGCAAAATGTTTAATTGCATCAGCCACTTTAATGAAACTTGAAACTTAAACCAGCCTTACTTGGATGACTCTGTGTCACTCTATCAAAGTATGAAGTTACCTTGAATGTAACGGTGAAGACTAGCACGGTGAAGACAAGTGTCCCAAATGTCCAGTTTCCAAACATCTGTGGGGAACAAGTAGAGAAAGCTGCTGTTTTTAATCATAATCATGCTTTATGAATTCAATTTCACTCTGAATGACGTACTGAAGGTCAAATCTGAAAGTATCCAAAGGATTCCAAACAAGACTTTAGAAAATTCTTAAATACCTTCAGTACACTAGCATGACTAGAATAAGTCAAAATTGTCAAGGAGCTGACAACTCATTACTATTAACCTGAGGAAAGCTCTGTGAGGCTGTTACGGGAAACTGAAGTGCATTTTTTCAATGAGGAATCAATCAATCAAACAGATGGCAGGGTGCTCAGTTTGCAATGTTCAGGTGAAGAGCAGATTTTCAGATGACTGATGGATGGAAGCAAGTGAGATGAGTGTAACTAAATATATGAAATACTACAGTACCATTACCGCCATTCTTCAAGGGAAACATTATCAAACAAACATTCAGTGATTAATTAAGAAATGTTAAAGGATCAAAATGAAAGCAGAGCAGTATAGGACAGATCTGAAAGTTTTTCTTTCTCATACTGAACAAAAGAGGATGGGTGAAGGCAATATTACTGTATCACATCTTTAATGGTCAAGGTGTAAAATCAGATCAAGCCAAATTTAAAAAAACTGGGGAGGAATTCTGCTGTTTGTCACTAAAGCTACGTGGAGAAGATTTAACAAACAATTCGTTACTAAAAATGTCCGATATTAGCACTGGGCGATATGGACCAAATACCGTATTACAATATATTTATTTTAGATGACAATATACGATATATACCGGTATTTTTTACCCTAATTTCATATCAAACACCTGTTTTTTAGTATTGGAACATGTTTAGCATAAAGGTATCGCTCCACTGCAGTGATGGAACTGACCAAACACTGGTTAGAAATGTTTGTTTAATCGAAGTTATTAAAGATAGTTGGCTGTTTTTTTATGATTTCTTTGTGAAAGTCTTGGGGAGGAATGTCTTCCAGACAGTTTAAATAATAGGGGTGGGAAGAAATATTGATACACTGAAATATTGCGATATTTTCATATGCGATACCATATCTATATTTAAAAACGCAGTATCAATCTATTTTACTGATGAAATCTCACGGGATATCATTTTGTTATGAAATCTCATGAGATTTCACAAAATACCACAAGATTTAATCGTTGTGTTAAGAAATCCTGTGGTATTTCGTGAAATTTCATGAGATCTCACTAAATACCGTAAAATTTCATCGCTCTGCTATGAAATCTCATGAGATTTCACAAAATACTGCGAGATTTTATCTTTCTGTTACAAAATCTCGCAGTACGTTTTTAAATATAGATATGGTATTGGTGGATGAAAATATCGCAATATTTCAATGTATCGATATTTTTTCCCACCCTTATTAAATAATCAGGTGACCCTTTGTAATCAGTCGAGGTGCAGCCGGGTCATTACGAAAAAATAAAACAAAAAAACTTGCACAACAATACCGCGATATAACGATATGTGTAAATATATCTTTCTCATGTAAATATCATATCGCGATATCATGTCAGTATATCGCACAGCCCTAGCCAATATCATCAGATTATCACTCGATATTAGCATTAAAATGTAATATCAGAATTTATCGTTGTCTGCCTTCACTTTTTTAATGACAACTTTTACACAGCATGCACATCAAACTCCAGCAACTTCTTACTTCTATCTCACTCAAATTGTCAAAATATGAGAGATACAACCTCACCGTTCAGTAAGTATAATGTTGCTAACATTTTGTGAAGCAAGAGAAACCCTGCATAGTCAGTATTGGTTGACATCGTATCGGAAATTAAGAGCTGAAAAATATCGGTGTATTGGATAACGCTAAAAAAAAAAAAAAAAAAAAAAAGCCAATATCAACCATCCCTACTGATTAAACACATGTATATAACAAAAACTATATACAGTTATCATAGAAATAGTTGCAAGTCAAGGCTCAACACCAACACTGCTTTCATTGTTGATCATTTGTGAAATCTGTAACATTTTTAACTTCAAACTACAAAAAAATATGATAATTCCCTTGTTAATAAGACTGCAAACAAACTGTTCAATCTTTTAAATCCTCCAAAATATTGTAAATCTACTATTTCTATCTTAACAGAGCTCAAGTTTAAACTGCTTTGTTGGTTTATTTCATATCCACCGTTCAAGGCTGCTATACTGAATCTTGACATGAAAACAAATGATAACATTTACAGTGTTTCAATAGCATCAGATTTCTTTTTAATGTCAAAGTTAAATCTCATTTGCTGCCAAGTTGTTCCAATCCACTTTAAACCCTCATTTTTTACAAATAATCCTATAAAAAGGTAGAATGTTCCTGGGAGTAACCACAAATCTGGCAGTGATACTCATATGTACAACAAACACCATCAGTTGTAGGAGAATTAGATTTGAAAGATGGATAAATATCTCAAATATCATGTAATGGAGGAGCATTAATGTTTCTCTTTTGGTGCTCATTCATCCCCTGCTTTTACATGAGCTCACACTGGAAACTGCCACAGACATACAAGGTCACTAACAGCTGGACACATGAGCGTGGATACAAGGAGAGGCAGGTCACTACACAAAAGCCTATGGTTGATGCGTCCTACAAGCATAAAGGGCTGGACAATGAGATGAACGAAGGACAGTCTAAATCAGTCTGTGTGATGGTGACAAAACGGGAAACTGGAGAGTGAAACTAGGGAGAGATGACAGAGAGAGACAGGGACAGGCTTACCATCTGTGTGTTGGTTGTCATTAGCTGGGAGGAGGAAAGAGAAGCAAAAAGAAAAAGCAACACAAAGGTAAGAGGATAGGAAGAAAAAGAGAATATGGCGGAAAGAAAATCATAAAATAAACAGTTTTGGTGGCTGAAAAAGAAAGTAAAACAGATGAATAACAAAATTGAGAGAGACAAAGCAAATGAAAACAGCATCACTTAAAAACAAACAAACAAAGGAAACCAGTAGAAAACAGAGGAAGATGGTGTAAAACCTGCCATGCTGTTGTGCATTAGATGTGAATGGAATTAGATAATCAGTTTTCATAAGAATATTATTCACAACAATCACTGCCTTTAGCACAAGTCTTCTTTTTGCAGCTAAATTCTGCTGTAATGGACTGAAAGGATATTCCAGTTATGGGATCAGTCCTTTGACTCACATAAAACAAGTTTCTATGACCACCTTTATTCACCTACGTTAAATTACTAGAGATGCACAATATATATCGGCCCCCTATCAGTATCGGCCTTCATCTGCCTTAAAACTGAGTATCAGACATCGGCCACCCACCGATATTCAAACAATATTTAACTAATCAGGCTGCTGTTTATAAATTAAAAAAACAAAAACAAAACTTCTTCTTCCTCTTCTTCAAAAACTTCTTTTTTACAGACTTTAAAACTTCTAAAGACTACGGGTGGGAAAAATATTGATACACTGACATATCGCAATTTTTCATATGCTAAAATCATATTGATATTTTAAAATGTGGTATTGATCTATTTTCTTAACGAAATCTCGCAATATTTCATCGCTCTGTTATGAAATCTTGTGAGAATTCACAAAAATTTAGCAATATTTTCATATGTTGATATCATATTGACATTTAAAAATGCGGTATTAATCTATTTTATTAATGAAATCTCGTGATATTTCATCGGTCTGTTACAAAATCTCGCAAGCATTCACAAAATATTGTGAGATTTTGTAATGGAATGATGATATCTCGCGAGATTCTGTGTGTAAAATAGATCGATACCGCATTTTTAAATATCGATTTGATACTTGCATATGAAAACATTGCAATGTTTCAGTGTATCAATATTTTTTCCCACCTCTATTTTTTAAAGCGTCAGTAACAGGTAACAAAACTACTATTTTCAATGACTGCTTATTTTTTTCAGCTTTAATATCGGTATCGATATTGGTTATCGGCCACATGACTTCTAAAATATCGGCATATCGGCCAAATTTTCAATATCGTGCATCCCTAAAAATGACTAAAACAGGGGACATCCTGTCTGATGCATTTGTGATTTCAAGATTGGACCACTTAAATTCCTTATTATTATTATTATTACCCCAAACCAAAAATCCCTCCAGCTGAAAGCAAATAATATTTCTCCAATTTTAGCTTCTCCTCACTGGCTTCATGTTAAATTCAGAGTAGACTTTAAAATTCTATCAGGCATTTCTGGAAGGAACCAGCTCCTTGTTAGGGTTCAGGAAGCAGACACCCTTTCTACATAAAAACTAGGCTTCAAACTTCAATATGTGATGAAGCTTATTAGGTCTGGCCTTTCCTCTCCCTTTATTTATGCTGAAAAAGGTTAAGAGTGCCGGGGGATGCCCCATGATGCACCGAGCACTTCCCTATATTTCTCTATATATGACTATATGACATTTTTATGACTCTCAAAGTTAAAGTGCCCTGAGTTAACTTTATTGTAAATGGCTGCTATACAAATAAAGCTAAACTAAACTGAATTGAAATACAATAAACTTTGACTTGTGCAACAATTTGGCAAACTTTCTGCACCCAGCAGCTCAGGTTTAATCAAGGCACCTACAGTACCAGCAGCAGGCCTCAGCTACAACATAAGAGCTACAGTACAGGATCTTGTTACACAGAAGAACCCATTAGCCTGAACTGATCAATTAATAAAAAGGAGAAAAAAACAATAAAATTTAGTTTAACTCACAACGCAACAAGTGGGATTAAAAAGATGAGGCCTAAGTTGAGACTTATTACATAAAAAACATCCCAAGAGGCTAAAAAACATAGATGAAAAGCAGCAAATTATGAGTGGGATTTGCAGAAGAAACATACATCCTACAGTTAAATATATTACTTGGAAATATGCACCCAAGAGAAAATAATATTCAAAAACATGTCCCTAAATGAGCTGAAACAGTCATCACAAATGGAATACTGTTACCTGTCCATTGCTGGTGAAGGTAGTGTTGTCAAACAGGAAGTAAGCACCGAAGAACATCACAATGGCGTCATACACCCCCAGGAGAGTCCAATATATGAAGATAGGCCACCGCAACAGGGAATTCTTGGCAATATCTCTGTACAGATAAACACAAGGTTAAAGTCTGCAGTTAGAGTTCAATATCATGGTCCATTTACTACCTTAGAAAGGCTGTTCAATCAGAAATGAATGTAAAAAAATACTATGATTTAACTAAACATTGCTGCTAGCTTTAATGAAATTAACAAAGCATTTTTTGGCCATACTTTCACAAAAAAAGCCAAACAAAGGCCTTTTGAGGCCTGAATTTAGTTTCTTTTACTGGAGACTACAAAAATACCTGAGAGGCATAAAGTAAAAAAAAAACAACCAATAATTAATATTTGGGATGTTCAATATTGGCTTTTAAAAAAAACCAATATTTAATATACCGATATTCTTCAAGTCTATACCGATATTAAGCGATACCGATATATGCAGACAACTGTGAGGTTGTATCTCTCAGATTTTGACATTTTGAGTGAGAAAAATAGCTGAAGAGTTTGATGTAATGTCAAAGCCATTTCATTGAGAAAGTAAAAACCATTTATTAGGGATGCACGATATAAACGGTCCCCTATCGGCATCGGCCTATATCGGCCTTAAACCTAAGAAATGAACATCGGCCACCCCACCGATATTTAACCGATCAGCCCGCTGTTTCTAAAGTCTTAAAAAAATATATATATATTCTTCTTCTTCTTCAAAAACTTCTTTTTTTACAGACTTTAAAGCTTCTAAACATTAGGGGTGGGAAAATATATCGATACACCAGATAACAGCCAGATATCAAAATACGACATTTTCATAGACTGATATCATATTGACATTTAAAAACGTGGTATCGATCGATTTCACTATCGAAATCTCGCAATATTTCATCGTTCTGTTACGAAATCTCGCAAGAATTCAGGAAAATTTCACAATATTTTCATATGCTGATATCATTGACATTTAAAAATGCGGTATCAATCTACTTTACTAACAAAATCTCACAATATTTCATTTTTCCGTTATGAAATCTTGCGAGAATTTACAAAATGAAGTAAAGTAAAATAGATTGATACATTTTTAAATATCGATTTGATATCTGGATATGAAAATATTGCGATATTTTAGTGTATCCTTATTTTTTCCCACCCCTATTTTTTAAAGTGTCGGAAACGGATAACAAAACTGTTATTTGCAATGACTGCTTATTTTTTTCAGCTTTAAAATTGGTATCGGTATCGATACCAGCTCTTCTTCCGGCTCTAGGCGAGTGCAGACGTGCTTCCCCCTGCTCCCTTCCTCCCTCCTTTTCCTGCTATCTTGTCCTGTCGCATCGCAAAGCCTCTCTCTGCATTTTTTCATAAATCCTAAATCTTCAACCATGGATCTGGTCGGCGGGTCTCTCCACACAACTGACAAGATTTTTTGGACCCAGAGGGGACTTATCCTGCTGGGTATACAATGGATTCTTGGAAGAACGGGAGGATTTTGTACCTCACTGTTCTCTCTGTGGAAGACATTGAGGACCTGTACACATTTGGATGTATTAGGGTGGAGGATTATGGAAAAAATTAAAATCAAGATTATTTTGATGATATTGAAATCAGAAAAAAAAAAAAAAATAATAATATTTTATAAAAAAGTTTTTCCAAAAATATAAAATAAAAAAAAAATTTTTGAAAAAAAAAACAAAAAAAAAATAAAAAAAAGGAAGGGGAAAAAAAAAAAAAAAATAAAAAAAAAAAAAAAAAAAAAAAAAAACAACCAAAAAATTCTTTCTCCTTTCTATAATTTCACTTTCTTAGAAATTTTTTTTTTTTTATTAAAGAAAAAAAAAAAAAAAAAGGATGTATGATAACTGGGTTCCTGCTGATTAGAGCTGTCGGGTACCTGATTTATCAGGAAACTCGGAAGCTGACGGCAGCTGTTGGCAGGCTGCCGTTCGAGCTGTTACTCCGAGCCATTAACACTCAGACTCAAACTTCATGCAGGTTGAATCGCAGGCCGGATGCCATGTGGGGCAAACTGGGGACGATGTCTGACAGCATGAAGGATGTGGGTACCATCGTGGAGAAGTTGGGGAACTCGGATTGGGGGTAACAAACGTGATTCGGACGATCTGCAATGCCATTGTGAGACCTGCTGAAGGACTGTAGGGAAGACTCAACATGCTCTTCCTGAAATTAAAACAATCTCTCTTATCTTAGTTTGGCTTCCCGAGAGCAGCCTTGGGCTGTTCTTATCAACTTTGCCCTGGATGGGACTGTGGAGTGATGCTTTGCTCCCCTCCCCCACCCCAACATGAATGTCCCCTCGGGGATCAAGAAAGTATCTATCTATCTATCTATCTATCTATCTATCTATCTATCTATCTATCTATCTATCTATCTATCTATCTATCTATCTATATCGGTTATCGGCCACAGGAGTTTTAAAATATCGGCATATCAGATATCGGCCAAAATTCCAATATCGTGCATCCCTACCATTTATTCATTTTAATGTTTGTCAACCAATCTAGTGGTAAGCTGATAATATCAGACATCTCTAATAAACATGCAGTTTTGGTAGTAAACCTTAATTACATACTAGCAAGCGCCTTTGAAAGTGCTCAGCTGCAGTGCAGTCTGTTAGCAGTGAAACAGATGGCTCATCATTAGCTGCAGTGGATTGAATCACTGAAACATTCAGAGAATTTGTCTTACTCCAAATTTGTGTCATGCGACTGTTTCCACAGCGAAGACCAGGAAAATATTAGGGAGTTAATCTAGCTGAGAGGAAGCAATGACCTCTACGGTCTTATCTCTGCAGACTGAGAATTCATCCAACCAAAACTTCATACAGACACTAACTTATAGAGAGAGGGGTCCTTTTTCAGGATGTCCATATTAATGTGCTGCTCCATGAGACTGTAGAGCAGGATGGGCAGCGAGGTGAAGCTGATGTTGTAGAGGGTCAAGTAGGCGGTGTCGTAGAGTGGCTGGGGTTTAGGATAGAGAGGCATGTTAGTCTTTTTATTTTGTTATTTGTGTTTTTTATGACTTTGTTTGTGTCTACCTGTTGTGAGAAGCCACAGAAAAACTGGTAGAGAAACTGAGGGAAGATGAAACAGACATTCTGGAAAGAGAAAGAGGAGGAAATGAGAGGAAGTTTGGTGAGATTAAATAGTCTAAATTCAATCAACCCTAAACAGAGAGGGACATATTCAGACATGATATGTGCAGGCTGATTTACCTTATAGAAGAAGTATTGCACAAGCTCAGAAATGCGGATGTAGTAATAGTGTCCATGAACAAGCAGCATCTTCTTGAGGTGTTTAAACTTTGGGATGGCGTAGTCACTATTTCTCACTGCCTGGCGACCTTCCTTACCCATAATACCTAGAGTCAATGAACACATTTAAAAGAAAATACACTATCTTACTCTGATTCTTTAAAGGTACAGTATGTAAGAATTGCTGACATGTAGTGGTAAAGATTGGTATTTGAAAGAAAAGATGCTTTCTTTCAAATAACTGAGTATTCCAAGCACTGTTGCGAATGTATGGTGCCCGTTAGTGGCCAAAATTATCCCAGACATAAAGATGTTTTCATTTGTGAGTGGATCCAGTGGTCTCAGGTGTACTATGACTGTACGATGAATAACAGTTTTTTTTATGTCTTTTAAGGTATTACTTATCTCAAACAGTGCTCTAACTCCCATTAAAAAAAGCAGTACAGCAGTTTTAAAGTTCAGAGGGTTCTCACTTCACACACCGTAGTAAAAATGGTGGAACAAATATGGCAGCCTCTATATGTGCACCACCCAGCAAGCAGATATAAATAAATCATTCTAAGAAAATAAACATATAACAGCTATTCTAGTGCAGCGATTACACATCAATAGAAACAAAGTTTTGAATTATATATCACATAATTCTGCCACTGACCTTTGATTTTTTTTACATACTGTAGCTTTAATTCTTTAGCTTCTCTATGGAGATTTCTGTTGACTGAGAGCTAAATGTCTTATTATATGCCAGCCAATGGAAGTTTGCATAACTATTGTCCACATACAAGGGCTTATGTGCAACAGACTTTTTTTTTTTTAAACAAGAAAAAACAACACAATCACTATTACACCACAGATCCATAAGAAGTGATAACAGTAGGATATATGAATCTTGTACACACTGAGAAAACAGAAAGGTTTAAGTCACCATGTCTGATTAGTTTGGTGAATTGTAGGCTAAAGTTACTTTTCTAACTCTTAATGAGAGATGTAATTTTTTGTCCGAAAGTTTTTACTGAAATCTGAAGGCAGTGGTGAATGGATTGTCAGTCATTAAAAAAAGAGAGCTGCATGTGAAAAGACTGATTCACACATGTATGTTCAGCCAAACATACAGGGTGGGAGGGTCCACCTTTGCTGTACAGAATGAAGCATTCAAAGAATGCAGGACATTGCTGTACTGTATGTAGGAATTTTAGGACACTGTTTTTTCTGTTTTGCTTGGTTTTTCTGTGCATTACTGATGGGATCACAGGTTAAGCCACCTGGAGGTTGATTTCAGGCAGCCTGCCATATGAAGAGGCCGTATGTACAATAATGACTTGCATTCTTTTGTTATCCATCCTGTGTTAGTGCAACATGAGCCGCAGTGCCAAAATACTAACCAATGCCAACATGGGCCTCTAAGATCATGCTGACATCATTAGCACCATCTCCAATAGCCAGCGTGATTGGGTGCTCTTTAGAGGCCTTGATCATCTTGACAATCTGAAAATAATAATAATGTTGCCATTGAAACCATAAACATCAGTCATTCTGATTGATATGTGATGTTAGAAAGTGCTCCTGTATAGCTGGAAGAACACAAGCTGTCTGCAGCAGTTTATACCTGCGCTTTCTGAAGTGGCGCCATACGACAGCAGAGCACTGCGCTGCAGTTGCGACAGATTTCCAGGAAGATCTCCTTGTAATTCCCTGAGTTTGATTCCTCCTGGCCAGGCCTCATCACCGCAGAGAGGGTGGCTCCGTCAATTATCAGGCCATAGTCGGTACAGTCACCTGATAAACTGGACAAACACAAAAAATCTGATCAGTCAATGCAGCCATAACACTGACGTACAATTAAAAATAAAAACAAAAAAATGTATGCCTTTCTCTTGTATTAGTCATTTCAAGGGGTTTTTAACATGTTTTTAGTAAAATCTCCACCCATACTGAGGTCCCCACAACTCAGCAATCATACAAGCATACCCAGAGAAGTTGTCCCGGGTCATGCCTCCGTACTGCCTGAGGACTGTCCTGCTCAGGTCAAACAGGACGTCGTGGAGGCTCTGCTCCTCCGTGCGCTTGGTGGTCAGCTCTAGGATCTGGGTATTGCGGCGGAACAGCTTGCTGGCATAGCAAGTTGCAGCCGCTGTCTCCATCTTATCTCCGGTCAGCACCCACACTTTCATGCCAGCTTTGTGGAGGGACTCAATGGTGTCTGCTGCTTTGTCCTGCAGCCTATCGTGGAGCGAGAACAGACAGAGAAAGAGATGAGGGAGATGTCTTAATTAGGCACAATAAATCAAGCTGATTGTTCTTAATTGTCTTCTTTTACTCAGCAGTTACAGAAACATGTATAGTTATCGATCCAATCCTTGGGTCACTTTCTCTTTGTGCAGAATGAGTTAACTTGAATGCCCCTTGGGTTTACATTTCTTCTAAAGCCTGCACTATAATTGCCTTTGGTGCCATGTGTACGACTGGAGAGTTTAACTTCTCCTTGCTTTAAAACTGGGGCACCACTTTTCTTTGCTGTAACACACACAGACTTACTTTTCAGGGTTGTTTGGGGTGCATAGATGTCAAAATATACATACAAAATAGTGGGAGAATATTTAAATAGGCATTAAATTCCCTGCATGTATTGTAAAGTGTGGCTATCTAACAGAGCTACAGCTGTGCTGCTAAATATTTCTACATGAAGATACCACAAGTTGTTTAATAAAAAGCCTCCACCTGTCCTCCACAGCAGTGGCTCCCAGCAGTATGAGGTCCGTCTCAATGAGGTCGTAAGCCTCCGCCAGCCGTTTGTCTCTGTCCTGTAGAGCCAACTTGGCCCCGCTCAGCAGATGGCAAACCTGCTGGTACTGCTCAGAGCTCAGAGGCCGATAAGCCACACAAAGTGTCCTCAGACCCTCCTAGAAAAGAAAAGGTATTCACACGGAGAGCAGAATTTATGGAGGTATAATCAAAAAATGTTCCATTGTTTATATAAGCTTATAACTGAACAGCGTCAGGGGAGCTCAGAGTGTGAATCTGCAGCGTGGGAGCACCTCACAAGACCGATCACACATTTTTCCATTACCACTGAATGCTACGATTTTTCTGTGGCTGCAGCCACAGCAAGTGAGGTCTCGCTGACCTGGTTTCCACTGCAAGTTCAGTTCCCTTTATCTAGTTCAATGCGTTAAAGTCAACAACCAAGATTTAGCGCTGCACTTTTGTTTTGCAGCCACCGGCTTCATTCAGAGCTACTTCAGCTGTAGCTGGTCATACATTTCCCACAAGAACTCTTTCCAATCAGGGGCTGAAAAAATGAGATGTTTTTTCTTCTCTTTCATATAAGAGTGGAGGAAACAGGTTCAACTAAAGCAATAAAGCAAAACAACTCCATTGTTTGCTTTTTTTGTCAATTGAAACTCACACTGTATCCTCTATGGACCAAATTTTGCTCAGCCGTTTGATAAAGGTGAGCTATGCTCCACTGATCAACTTCCTATAGTAACCATGGAAACCGTGGTCATGTTCTGTAACTGTGGAAGCCGCTGAAATCATATAAACCTTTGAAACTCAAAGGAAAGAAAAGGCTTCCTGCAACCCTCTGGGTCTATAAGAAAATTAGTGTGTGTGTTCTCACCACTGCGTTGTGCTCCACCCGAGCTTTGACCTGCTCCATCTTCCCCGAGATTACTCTGGGGAAGATGGAGGAGTCGGCGCCTTTACAGAACAGATACATCTCACCTGCAAACACATAAATGGAAAAAAAGAAAGTGTTTAAATAACAAAACGCATACAAAATGGAAATAAAGTCACAATTTTCTGTGTATTACCAGAGCTGGCCCTGACAATGACGCTCATCCTCCTTCTGACTGAGTCAAAAGTCAAAACTTCTAGCAGCTCAAATCTGAAAAATAAAGAATAAAAAAAGACATTACACAACTTGGATTATTATGCATTATGTAGTTGCCCTTTAGGTAGAATTAGGATCAAAAGATATTTTTTTTTCCTGGGGCTTAAACAGATTAATAACATCGTTTTAAGGGTCACACTCACCTCTCTATCTCATCTTCTCTATTTAAGATTTCCATCTGACCGTCCTTGAGTCTTAGGTAGGTGAAACCAAGCCTGCAGAGCAGAGCAAATACCATCATTCAGAACAGAGTAAACTATAAAATCTGAATTCTTGTGTGCGAGTGTGTGTGTGTGTGTGTATGTGCTCCACCTCTTCATCCCCTCCACCAGTGCCACCTCATCTGGAGAGGAGGAGATGTAGAAGGAGGTGGACTTGCCCTGGTGGATGCCGTGCTTGATCCCGTCTACCGTCTCCTCCTCTTTCACCTGCACGGTGTGGCACAAACACAGTGCACGGAAAAACAGCTCCTCGTGTACCTGCGATGAGCGACGAACACTGTGTTACCCTCACGTGCGCATCAATGCACATGCACAAACCAGCAGAGGGGCTATGCTCACCCTGGCCTCAGGCCCTGGTGATGTATCGATCATGTCCATGCCGACTGCACCGGGCATTACCTACAACAACATAGGTCAGTTAAATGCAAATACTGTGTTCATATGAGAAGGGAAAAAAGCCTTAACGGGAAGATCTTATCCCCTTTCATGGAGGAGACCGGGGCAGCTACAGCACTTTGCTCTTTTGTAAGTTACAGGAAAAAGATTGGGTAACACTTTGTAAATTCTTAATAGATGCCTGCAGAAATTGACTGCTTTACCACATCTAAATATAAAAAGGTTCACACATATAGTACCTTTTAACTTTGTTTAGGTGCAAAGCACTTTTACATGTGCTTCTCAATCACAATCATACTTATCATCATATTTCAACAATCTATTATAATAGATATAACATATTGTACATTTACATCAAATATATTTATATTCTAAATAGATTTTCAAATAGATTTTCAACATATTTTTAATATATATTTGATATATTTCAAATATATTTTAAAATATAAATACATTTTATATTTCTACATTTATTTTCACTTTATATTTTCAATACAATCAACATATTTATCATTCTTCCTCTACATTCAGACACCTATTGGCTTGGCAATAGTCACTAAAACATGGATGCAAAAGAATGCAGAAGATGACCTCTCAAACTGCTGAGTCATGAACATTCAACAAAAACTGACTTTATTGTACTTTTGGGAGAACAGTTGAGTCACTGATTGCGTCAGACTTACCTCCTGTATATATTCATTTCATTTTTCTTTACAAACTCTCAGTACAATCGATTGCTTAGGAATTTTTATGCAATTTTGGTAAGTGGCAATCCCATTCTGATGTTTTAAATCAGTGCATCCATTTAATATTCTCCTCTATAGGCAAACATGTTATTACCTTTTAACAAAAAATAGTTTGAGATGCTGTCTTCTTTACCAATGCAGTTAATTATTAATAAAAATGAATACTTTTTAAGTCCAGGTAAGGGCAGTTGGACTTTTTGTCTGCCACAAGAACTTGATTTCCTCACAAAAATCTAAGTAACACTGATTTTGCACAACTTTTTTTTTATCTGACAGTTTATGCAACTCAGTGGTTGCAAAGTTCTCAGTCTCATTGCAAAGAGTGGGATAACATCAAAAACTAAGTCACACAATAAGGGCAAAAACAGATATTTGCAGAACAAATACACAGAACCACCAGGTGAGAGCAACATCACAACCTGTGTAATTCAGTTACTTAAATAAATATGAAAACAAATAACAAGAAATACGTCCATCAGGATGTTACCTGTCCATTACAGATGGCATGAGGAACATAAACATGCCCATCCACACAGCACTCTATGAACTCCATATTGTTCTCTGTCAAAGTCCCAGTCTTGTCTGTAAATACGTATTCCACCTGGAAAAAGAGCATTTATGAGTGTTTAAACATTTAATGTGTATATGCAACTCTTTTTCATCTAATTCTTATTTAATCATTCATGAAATAAATAAACTCTTTATGTATTTCTGCCATTACTTTGTACTTTGTAACTGTATAAATCTTTTTTTTCTTCTGCTTTTTTTTTTAACTAAATCTCTGCTCTGTATATTAAAAGTAATATTTGTGCATAAACTATCTGCTACCTGTCCCAGCTCCTCATTAAGGTCTGATGTGTTGACCACAGCTCTTTCACCCAGCTCCTCATCAAGCATCTCATCGTCCCACATGATGAAGTAAGAACCCAGAAACTTCTGCATCTCCACGGTGACGTACATGGAAACCGGGATGATGTAGTTGAAAAGAACCATAAAGGCCAAGAAGTCTGTGAAGGCCCTTATTAGCTGAGGGGAAGGACAAAAAGAAGTAAGATAGAGTGAAGAACAGGATGGAGAGGATCTCCATTTCAGATCTGGGAAAAGTAATCAGGAGACTCACAATGTGTCTCTGCCTTTCGGTATCCGTCCTCTCGTTGTAAAAGGGCTCGTCTCTGTTGGGGTCCGCCTGCCACACATATTTCAGTGCTGTGTTGATGATAGCTTTGCTGATGAGGATGCACAGGTAAACCACCAGGTAGGCATTCATTGACCTGCAAAGGGAAGAAAAATTAGCTGCTTACATGTCTATTTACAACTATCAAATAAAGGATGTGTTTTCAGCAACGTAAACGCAAGTTTACTTTGAAAAGAACTGACAAAAGCTGTAAAATGAGTAGAAATATTGTGTAAAATTCTTTTAGATGACATCATGCATTGTGTATCTTCAGAGAAAACTAGTGCAGAAAACTGTTTCATAAGAAAATGCAGGCTTTAGATGCTGCTGGATGATTGTGATGCAGATATCAGCCATCAGATTGTATCTAGACACTCTGTCCTAGTAAATGCACATAATCTCTTGAGTGCAAGAAAAAACTGACTTTAATGCTTTTCTATGTGATCTGGATCAGACAAATAAAAACAAACAAAAACAGACCGGATCTGGCGAAAAAAAAAACAAAAAACATATGACATCTTCTACAAAGTTGCAACTGTGAAAAATGATAGAGGTGCAAAAGAGAAACAAAACCATATTTGAAAGCCACCTTTTGTTGATTACCTATCTTAATAAGTTATTTCTGAAACACAGAACAGAGAGAAAATGTACAAAAATGGCAGCTTGGAAAGTATCTGACTTACTTTTGAGAATAGACAGTCGAATGAAACAGAATCAGGACAAAACTTTCACCCTCAGCCAAGACAATTTTGGTAAAAGAGATGCAAATGTCAATGAGGTAATCCTGCACACACAGTCACCAAGTGCAAATGTAATCCACCTACGGTCGGTTATTTCTACAAGCCATCTGGATACAAAACTCTGCAAACGCCAGATGGAGGAAAATTGATTCAGTCAATGCAACGAGCCACAGAGACACAGACTCAGTCAGAGAATAAATGAAGATATGTGAAGTGAACAGATGGAAGGAAGACGGGTAAAAGAAAATGTTCAGCATGATTTCAGATAGAGTTCTGCCAAAGTCGGAAGTCTGCATGGGGATGTCAGTCAAAGCCAACAGGTTCAGTTCCAGAGAGGGTTAATGAAATTAAAATGAGAACAGAGAGCTTACTTTTCCACGGCCGAGCGTTTCTGGGATTTGGACTGGTAGTTGAGAGCCATCTTGGTTTCCATGCCAGTGTAGATGGCGACAGCTAAAGGCAAGAAGAGATGTACAGCTCAACACACTCTTAGCAGACTGAGGCAAACTTACAGTATATTTGGTTTCCTGTTTTGTAATATTCAGTGTGTTTTCTGTGTATTACCATAGATGTATTCAGTGTTTTTGAGTGTGGCTCCTCGAAGCAGCAGATTCTCTGATCCCAATGGTCTACGGGAAGATAATGGCTCATTTACTCATTTATGCCATTACTTCTATCATGAATCAATCAGTAATCAGTGATCTGAGGGCTGTTTCTCAAGTCTAAACAGACAGATATTTTCTGAAGAGAATTATTATTATCATTCCAGGAAATCAGATTACCTTGCTACCGGCTCATTGTCCATGTAGATGTTGATACGACCCACAAATCTATACAGGCAGATGAGGGAAAAAATAGATTAGATAAGACATATTATCATAATTTGTTCAAGTCTGTGTATGTGTGTTTTGTACTGACTTGTACAGGTCCGGCTGTGGTTGTTCACATTCAATTGTAGCATGGATGGAGTCAACCTCCTTCTCGGTGTTGTATGCTTTCGTGTCCTGAACCGCATAATATGTCTAGGTTGGAAAAAGAAGAGAAAAGCGGAAAAATTATATTTGAATCATAAAAATAATGAGAAGGATGGACTCTAGGTGACAGCTATGATTTAATCTGGGAAGTAAGATTGCAAAAATATACACTACATTATATAAGTAATTGTTTTACACTTCATACTGCTTAGCCATTGAATTAAATAAATGGATAAAATGAACTAAGTTAGCCTAACACACCTTGTGGCTGCTCTCTCCGTCCAAGCTGGCTGTGGTAACGTAGCACGTCCCATCATCTCGAGACGATGAAAGAAGGATGAGATCACAAGGAAACGTCTCATCTTCTTTCACATAGACCACATCTCCCACCTGAAAGAGTTAATGAACAGCAATTATCTTCATTAATATCTGTTTACATGTTGCATTCAGGAAGCAATTGTAAATTAATATCTATTACAGATCACTAATACTTGCTCTGGTTCGAGTTCCCAAACTGAACTGAAAGCTCACACACTGAAGTGAAATGTGTTACATCCTCTGACTGTCCAGCATAGCTTGAAAATAAAGTTTGGGGTGTACCATCTTTGATAGATAGCAGGGCCGTTGTCACATTACTGCTAATGGACTTGCCTGCTATTGCTAATGCAGTTAACCTAACAAGCTAACCTTCAGCTTTACCACCTGCAGGCATTTTCAAGTTCAGCCAAAAGCTGCAAACATTCAATCTCTGACGGAAAAGTCACAGATCTTCAGGATCTGCTGTTTCTTCTCTCACTTTCTTGCATAACATGCATTACCATCATAGTTTTTAAAAGCTAAATTGCTTTTAAATGGAGGCAAACACACACAAGTACATACTGTAAGCACACGCATAAAGAGCTTAGTAGCGGCAGGAAAATCCTCCGGCACGAGCCAATAAAACAAATGCACGGGCGCTCTGTTCATGTTACATGGGAGGGAGTGATTTACTCACAGACAAAAACAAACACACTTTCACACACGCACAAGCATACCCTGAGCTTGCGACTTTGCTTGCGGACCACTTTCCCATGCTGCACCACGTGGACAGGACACTGGTTGACAGAATTATCTGCTTTGTGTCTCAACCAGTCCTCATAACCCTGAGGGAGAGAAACACACAGAAAGCAGGTGATAGCTTTTATTGTGTGTGAGTGTGGGTGTTGTTGGTAGTCCACTAATCAAAAATTCATCCTGTCAACACATCAGATGTTGAAAATTATATATTTTACATTTTCATAGAAAATATTGGCTCATTTTAAATTTGAAGGCAACAACACATCTAATAAAAATTAGGACAGAAAGGCTGGAAAAGAAATGAAAAACAACTGGAGGAGCATTTGACAACAAATTAGTTTAACTGCCAACAGGTCAGTGACATGGCGAGGCATCTAAAGATTGTGAAGCAATTTCACAAAAATGCTACTAAACATAAATTTGTGAGGACTTTAAAGATCCCATCACCTACGTACAGCGTAAAATATCAAAAGTTTCAAGAATCAGAAGGAATCTCTGTGTGCACAAGACAGTCCAAGGTGAAAAATGAATGCTCATGATCTCCCCACTTCAGGCATTAAAACCACTCATGATTCCCTACTGGAAATCTACAGAAGAGGAATAGGACCACATAAAAAAAAAAAAAAAAAAAATTCTGAGAAAAAAAGTCAGAAAATTCTGACTTTCATCTCAGAATTCTGACTTTTGTCCAGAACATAAAAAAAAAAAAAAAAAAAAAATTAGGAATTTTTTTTTTCAATTTCCAAAAAAGTCAGAATTCTGACTTTAATTTCAAAATTCTGAGAAAAAAGTCAGAATTCTGACTTTAATCTCAGAATACTGACTATTTTCCAGAAAATTTTAATAAAAGATTTTTTTCAGGAAATTTTTGTTCCGTTTCAATTTCCAAAAAAATCTGACTCTTTTTTTCCAAAACATTAAAAAAAAAAAAAAGATTTTTTTTTTTAAATACGTCAGAATTCTCACTTTATTCTCAGAATTCTGACTTTTTTTCCAGAACATTAAAAAAAAATGTCAGAAATATGTTTCTTTTTCAATTTCCAAAACAGTCAGAATTCTGACTTTAATCTCAGAATTCCGAGAAAAACGTCAGAACTTTTTTCCAGAGCATAAAACAGATTTTCAGGAAGTTTTTTTTTTTTTATTATTATTATTATTATTTCCAAAAAAGTCATCCTCTTGCGTAGAAATCACCACATGGGCTCAGAGAGACTCACTGTGAACACTCTTCACCCCAAAACTCACAAATGCAGGTTAAAGCTCTATAATGCACGTAAACATGATCCAGAGACACTGTCATCTTCTCTAAGGCTACATTAGTGTCTGTGGCACGGGCAGCTTCACATCTGTGAAGCTCCATCAATGCTGGAAAGTGCATGGAGAGCAACATCTGCTCCCATCCAGACAACGTCTCTGTCAGGGAAGGCCTTGCAGGTGTCAGCTAGACATAATGAACAAACACTGTATCCATCACAACAGCATGGCTTCAAAGGAGGGCAGTTCGGGTGCTGAAATGGCCCCAACAGAAAATATTTGGAGTATCATGAACCAAAAATTCCAGAAACAAATCCCTTGGATGAAAAACATCACCCTGTTTCAACATTTTTTTTTTTTTTTTTAACATGTTTCTGCCTTCAAATTCAAAATGAGCTAATATTTCCTATGAATGATAAAATGTCTCAGTTTTAAAATCTTGAATGTTGTTTATGTTTTATTGGAAATAAGATATAAGTTCACAAGATTTGCTAATCATTGTCTTCAGTTTGTATTTACATTTCAAACAGCATCCCATTTTGGGGGAAAATGGGGTTGTTTTTAAGTTTTACCTGTTTAATGGCGGTTACGGTGATAACAAAAAACAGCGGCAGTCCGCTGGTGATTGGGCTCGTGGGAGTGTCGATGATCAACTGTGAATGAAAGATTTATGAGAGAAAAACATCAAAATGACAGACAGCTGTAAAGAGCCTCTAAGTCATATCTGGCCTTTATAGGCCTGTACGGGAAGGAAATAAGTCCACACACACTTAATGGATGGAACTGTCCTCCTACGCTAATAGATAAAAAACCTTTCTTTTGATTGCTTTGAATAAAATGTCAATGCTACATTTTACTACAGCAGGAATGTAATATACAGCAAGTTTAAATGCAGAAACAGTATATATGTTGTTGCTAGTTTCACAGTCTTTTTTTTTAAACTTTTATTTTAATAAATTCTGATACATTAACACAATAGGTATTTAAATCAAATCCCTTTTGAATGGCCACGAGACTTCGTCTCAAAGTTTCTTCCCAAATACTTAGGAAAATATGGTGATTCTCACAAATATACAGCTGTACTTTAATCTCACCATTAGTGTCAACATAAATAATATTTACCTGAACCAGAAATATGATGAGGAAGTAGAAGTTGGCAACTCTTCTGAACTGCTCAAACATATTCTTGGGTATGAAGTTCCAAAATGTGTACTAAAAAATGGGAAAGGAAAATTATGTTTGGTATTAAAGAAAAAAAAAAGTATCAAAATGTTACATAAATTATGTTTGTCAAATCCACTGAGAATAAGATTTCTTGTATCACCATTTCTGAGACCTTGTGTATCAATTTATGGTAAAACCTAGGGCTGGGAAAAAATATTGATACACTACAATATCACAATATTTTCATATGCTGACATCATATCGATATTTAAAAATGTGTTATCAATCTATTGTACTGACAAAATCTCGCAAGATTTCGTCGTTCAGTTCCGTAATCTCGTGGGCTTTCGTAAAATCTCACATGAATTTGTAAGATAACGATGAAATCTCGCGAGACTTTGGCGGTAAAATAGATAAATATCGCAGTTTTAAAATATCTATATAAAAATCTGTGTATGAAATTATCACGATATTTGAGTGTGTCAATATTTTTTCCTAGCCCCAGTAAAAACTTTGCTCAAAACTCCATTTTATACAGTCTTTTGCCCCTAGTGGAAACCTTTTGTATTACATGGTAATAAATGGTATAATATTTACAAATTCTTTTGTTTAATTTCTTTTTCTTTTTTTTTACATTTTGTTAAAGGGCCCGATAGACTTCAGTTTAAAAAAATGAGAACTTTTTGTCCATTATTTCTTGGAGTTAAGGCTGCTCAAATAAACAAGTACATACAGTGAAAAGAGACTCGCTTAATGAAAAGATCCAGTTATTTGTCATGCAGGATGAGGTCATATTCTTATGAATTATGGAGGACAAAGCCTCTTTATTTTCACAGGAATAAAAAAATCTACAGTCAATAGATAAACAACCACCATCTACAGCAGCTGAACAGATCCCTGACATTCAAACAACTCTTACATTACCTAATATTCTTTAAATGCTCCATTTACCGAGCCATCTTTTCAAGACAGTGTCCTTTTGCCAAGAATAAGTCAGGCACTTTGTGAATACATGAGCCTGAACAGTGATGTAGTACAAACTGTTCTTTTCTTTGTGTCCTCTGATATTATGACCTGCTTGCTTCACCCAAACAGCACAAACACCACTTTCAACAGGAAAGACTAAAATATCTTTAACCTATAAGAGCTTTGCATATATGTAAGCGTTTTCACTGACCTTGGAGGAGACTATTCTGTTGTCAGGAAATCTTTGCTGTATAAAGGCCTCTGTTCCTGGAGGAGGCTCCTTTTGTCCGATGTAAACTGTCCGGCTGTCCACCCAGTTCTCCTCACCAACACACTGCAGGGGGAAAAGCAGCAACATAAACACATCAGAGCATGCTGAGGTACAGTATACATGCTTGTATGTGTATTGTGATGTCAGTTTCTTTTATCTTTATTCATTTGTATTGTTTAAGTCATCTGCATCAGACTTCTACATAATATAAGAATGTCAGTGAATATTTGAGAATATTAGAGAAACAGATAACTTTACAAAGGGATACTAGAAATGAATGAAATCTCCTCAATGAATGAGCTTTTGTTGCCACACATACAAGAATCTGCATGTGACTCAGACAGGAATGTACAATGCATATATTTACACACACGCACACACATAGATCCTGATATTTTCATTCATTTGTAAGAAATTCTTCAAATTTTGGTACATTTTCCTTAAGTGCATACATGCATACAGGACCACACATTGCAAGTGGCATGCAATACTAGTAGACATGCAGGCTGATGCTGCTTCCTGCAAACAGCTGATTGGTCCATCTTAATTCCAACCGCTCAGATTTAAAACCTAAAGATTGACTGTAAGGTAAAGTGCAACATACATTGCTTACAAACAATGCATAAATACATAATCTGAAATCCCAAATCTTCAGTGAGTTATAAGCTCATGTTTAATGTCCTCATAGGAAACTTTGATGCTCTGATATTAGGGATGCACAATATTGGAATTTTGGTCAATATCCAATATGCTGATCTTTTAAAACTCATGTGGTAACTAATATCGATACCGATACCAAAGCGGAAAAAGAAAATAAGCAGTCATTGCAAATAGCAGTTTTGTTATCCATTTCTGACAAAAATACGGGTGGGAAAAATTTTGATACACTGAAATATCAAGATATTTTCATATGCCAATATCAAATTATATTTAAAAATGCCGGATTGATCTATTTTACTTAAAAAATCTTGTGAGATTTCATTGTTTTGTTACAAAACCTCAAAATATTTCGTGAATTCTCACAAGATTTTGTAACAGACTGATGAAATATCGTGAGATTTCATTCGTAAAATGAACGATACCGCGTTTTTAAATGTCAATATGATATCAGCATATGAAAATATCGTAAAATTTTTGTGACCTCTCGCAAGATTTTGTAACAGAACGATAAAATGTCACGAGACTTCGTTAGTAAAATAGATGGATACTGTGTTTTCAAATGTCAATATGATATCAGCATATGAAAATATCAGGATATTTCAGTGTATCGGTATTTTTCCCACCCCTAGTCTTTAGAAGTTTTAAAGTCTGTAAAAAAGAAGTTTTTGAAGAAGAAGATGTTTTTTTTTTTTTTTAAGACTTTAGAAACAGCAGGCTGATTGGTTAAATATCGGTTAAATATCGGTGGGGTGGCCAATGTCTGATACACAGTTTTAAGGCCGATATAGGCCAATACCGATAGGGGGCCAATTATTTAGTGCATCCCTATCAGATATTATGTTTTGGTAAGGCGGCTGAGATCATATGGAATGCCAAACTTAAATCTCAGCCATTTAATAGATTTTCTACTCCAACTTAAGCTTTGCTTCTTTTAAAAAAAAATCAAACTAAAACACAAACTCGGGAACTACTGTATAGAATATCTGAAACTCCACCTGCAAAAGAATTTCTGACACATGAGCTTTAAGTATTTCAGGCAGGACTGGACCCGCTTGGCAAAAAAACACACTTTACGATCAGCTGGGTTTACAGATTACACACCTCCATGCAGCACACTAACCCCTTGAATGCACCTCTTTACCAGGATTTCTACACGTTGTAACAAGTTCAATTTAAGACTTTTTAAGACCTTTTAAGACCACTTGGAACAGAATTTAACGCCAATTTCATGGCCAGATTGGCAAAAACATAGATCCTCAACATTTACAAAGATGTTAAAAAAAGAAAGATTAAACAACTTTTGGTGATCATTACCTATGTTTATCATTGGTACCCGGTTTGAAATTTTATTCCAAAAGGTAAACAAGATGCTTACGCAAACCTCAGGCTGACAGGTGAGGGCTGTGCAACGACCTGCCCTGATCTCTTCCTGATTGGCTAACAAAAAGATTTACTGGCTGGGAAAAACAGATGGATCGGTTATTTGTTTTTCGCTGTCATTTTTCTAAGTAATGAAAATCTGTCAGACCACAAAGTAATTTAAGACCTACCACATGAAATTCAAGACCAGGACTGACATATTTAAGGACTTTTTAGGGTATTAAATGCAGATTTGTAAATTTAAGACTTTTATGACTTTTTAAGACCCGGCGGGAACCCTGTTTAAAAAGTTTGTAAAATTTAAGAAACTACATTAACACCAAAAATACAACTTGTTTCTCATCCTCAGCGCTCACTGTATTTTTCAGGCTGTTTATTTGGTGCAAATTTGAGGTACTTGTATTTAATCCATAACTCAAATGCAGTGCTTTACAAGCATCCTAATAACCCAATAAATGAACCTTATCCCATCTGGTTCGCAGGCATTTTGTTGTTCCATGAGGTAGTTTGTTGACAGCAGGGGAGCACTGCAGGTGTTGTTTGTGATTCCCCAGCATGAAAGCATATTTAGCAGATTCACCTAATGCATTGTGAACAGAACTAAACACCATGACATGAGTGTCTATGTGCAGTACCCATTTTCATAGTCTGTGTTTCACTTCTTCATTCAATGTTAGTTCTGTAGGACTCCAGATATAATGTGAAACTTAAATTGTGAGTGTGTTTAAATAGCATTCATGTTGTGGCAGGAAGGGGCCATCTTGAAGCACCTGCTCTTTTTGTCCTGTTCCAACCACACTGAGGTAGTCCCCTCTTCCTCCTTCGCTCTCTTCATTATCTCCTTCATTCTGCCATGATATATTCTTTGTGTCAATTAGCAGCTGCAGACATCAACAAGTAAACACGATGACTTGTTCAACTCTTTACTAAATAGTCTGTCCACAAACACACACACACACAATCAGACAAGCTTACAAAGGGTGACAGTAATCTGAGATCAGCGAAGGAGATCAAGAGGCTGCATGGCCCAGTTTACTCTCTCACTTGCCGTCTCTTCAGCAAACATTCGCACTGTAACCTGTTAACTTCCTGCTGTAAGATTACCTTGTTTGTATCGGAAGGCTATTTATAACCTGCGACCTTCAATTATGTTGGACAAAGCGATGGAATGATGGAAATGGAGAGGAAAGGAAAACTAATGCATGGATACAGTAAATATTGATGTCTTCTAGACATATAATGCACAATGCATGACATCCACCTCCCTTCCTGCCTTCATCACTCTCTTTTATACCATTCTGAGCGTCATTTTGTGCTGATTCATGCCTGACGCTGCAAGACCAGCAGCTGGCACTCAAAGTTATTACAATCCTTTCTGGTCTTTTGCGTCCCATAAACAACCAGCTCTTAAATAAACAGGTTGAAGGATAGCGAGGCAGATAAATTAAAAACAACGTTGCATCCATCATATCACCAACCTAATGGACCAATATCTGATTTACAGTGAAGGTGGAGATGAAAAAACCAGACAGCATGCCAACTCTGTCGCCCCCACAGTGTTGCTGCTCCTCCTCCTCTCCCACCTGCTTGCTCCGTCTGCTTCACCTAACACGTCTCTGACACATTTCCTGTTGGTCGTCTGCATGTGGAAGACAGCCATGCACAACAGCAGCTGGTGCACTATTAGTAATATTTGATATTCAATAATAATACAAACATATTTGAGTCCAAGCATCGTACGTTTGAAGAAGAAACCTCTGTTGCATGTAGTAAAACACATGCAAGGTCAGTGAGGAATTCACCTTGTGGACACTATTTACAGTAAGAGAGAATTTATTGGGATGATTATCAATAATATTTCCCATCTCAACTGATTTAGCTGCTCTTCACACAGTCGGGGTAACTTTCATTAGTCGGTGTTGATCAGAGTTAAAACAGATGGCACTAAAGAATTTGCAGGTCTCCTTTCTCGCCGTCTGCTTTGCCTGTAACCAACTTTATTGGTTTTCTCACCTCTTTCCTCTCCATCTCTCACCACAACCTGGATGGCCTCTAAGCCAACAATCTTTGTTTTTCCCCTCCATCGATTAAGCTCAGCTTTTATCCGGATTTGAGCTTTCTACACGAAAGCCTGTCTGCCTCTAATCAAATAAAATAGTACCTTTACTAAATAAATAAATTAAAACCCACTGGATGCACGCGGGCCTTTAGTCTCTTGATGTAACAAGAGACTCTTGGCTATTCTGGACCCATGATAACAACTTTTAGCGGCGTTTCACGTTTCAGGACGTGGTAGATTTCAGGAGTGTATTTATAGTTGGAAGGGAAACATCTGTGGTCAGAAGAGAAGGATGGAGAGAGCACCAAGGCTTTGTTTCTGTCTGCCTCACTCAGCATCCACATCCACTTTCCTCGCAGCCCCGTTAGTGGAAAGCGAAGGCAACCCCTTCAGGGATCACACACACACAGACGAATACTATCAATCATGTATGAGAGCAGGCATACATGAACAGCAGCACACAATGTTACCTCTGTAGTCACTGTTTCACAGAACATATATGGACAAGTATCTCTTGAAGAGTTCTTATCAGTTCTCTAGGTGTGTATTTATACCTTTACTCCATCAAGGAAGAAGTAAAACCAACTAAATTAATGCTAATTTGTATTAAACAACTCTAATGTCTTTGAAGTTTCAATGTACTCCTACATTTCTTGCAATGCACTATTTGAAAGTTGAGAAAAGCATCCCTCCTTACTACTTTCTCAAAAAGTAAATGGGAAAAATGACAAATAACTTCCAGGTACAACCAAAAATGGTGAAAATTAAATGGATTAAATGAGAAAAAGACACCATCATTAAGTAACAGCTGTTAAAAGTAGCAAATGTTAAAAGAAAAAGCAAAAAAAGATTACAACAGTGTGACATCATCCCATGCAGAGCATCACCGTGACTTCACTCAAATCTAATTTCAAAGTGTGAAGAAGCTAGCTCTTTAAAAATCACACATGCTGTTCCCTCTGGACCTGGAAGCAACAACAGTGCGCCAGAAAACTGAAGCCCCACTGTAATCAGGAACACATAGTAAACAGGAAGTGCTGGACCCACCCACTCACAGGGCATGCACATTTCCTGAAACAAGCGCTCCAGCTGCCCCCAGTCCCTCCATCTGAACCAGAGGGGAAAAAAAGATTCAGGCATAGAAGAGGAGAAAGATTATCTCTGGTGCACAGTGATGGAAATGCATGTGTGAAGCAGGAAAAAGGAAAAAAAGCAGCCAAAAACATCTTTCATTTAGATCATAGAACTGGGGATGCACGATATAATCGGCCCCTACTGGTATTGGCCTATATTGACCTTAAAACTGAGTATCGGACATCAGCCACCCCACCGATAATTAACCGATATTTACCCACTGTTAAACCGATCAGACTTCACTGTTTCTAAAGTAAGTAAAACCCCCAAAAAAACCCCTTCTTTTTATTCTTAAAAAACACTTTGTTACATAATTTAAAACTTCTAAAGACTAAGGGTGGGAAAAAATATCGATACACTGAAATATTGCGATATTTTTATATGCTGATATCATATTGACATTTGAAAACGTGTTGATCTATTTTACTAACGAAATCTCGTGACATTTTATCGTTCTGTTACAAAATCTCGTGAGAATTCACAAAAATTTCACGATATTTTAATATGCTGATATCGTATTGACATTTAAAAACGTGGTGTTGATCTATTTTACTAACAAAATCTCATGATATTTCATCGGCCTGTTACAAAATCTCGTGAGGATTCACAAAATATTGTGAGATTTTGTAACAGAACAATGAGAGCTCACTTTGGGTAGTGGTGAATAAAAGAGATTGATGCCGTGTTTTTAGATATCGATTTGATATCGGCATATGAAAATATCACAATATTTTAGTGTATTGATATTTTTTTCCACCCCTATTTTTTAAAGTGTCAGAAACAGATAACAAAATTGCTATTTGGAATGACTATTTTTTTCATCTTTAATATCGGTAATCGGCCACATTATCGAAAATATCGGCATATCGGATGTCAGCCAAAATTCCAACATCGTGCATCCCTACATAGAAGCACAAAAAACCCTGAAATCGGCCACTAAATTAAATACTTTTATTACAGTAGATAGAAACACCAGTCATGGCCTCCAGACTGAGATGACACACAAACATATCATACATAATATAATAAATGGAAAGAAATGTAGCTGCGTTCCAACATAATTATGGATGTTTAATAAAGTGACCTGACAGGTTGTCAGTTTACATGCTTCAAAGCAACAAGTCCAATCTGGTTTTTCACCCAATAGTTTGGAAAATTAGAGGATTTTTTTTTTTTTTAATAGGCAGAATTATATTTCCTAAATAGAAACAGGCAGTCAAGATGAAGCTCACTGAAATCAATATTTGAACTGTTGCTGTTCTTTCTCAGCAGAACTCGGTAAAACAATCTTCTACTGCAGTGTTTCAACAGAGGAGTGTGAGAAGACCTCTGCAGCTCACTAACAACTGTTTACTTAGTATCTTCATTCACCAAAGACCAGAAACAGGTGGGTAAAAGTCCAAAGCAAAGACTGGTGGGAGAGCTGAATGGGAGCAAAAATTCACATTGTGTCAATTCAGATATTAAGAGATGTATGTTTTCCTCAAGCAAGCAGAAAAGTTGAAGTATCTTGGGGTCTTGTTTACAATTAATGGTGGGAACAAGACAAGGACAGACTGATCTGAGCTCTGTCAATAGTTATGAGGGTGTTGTACAAGTCTATTGTTGTAAGGACGGAGAAGCTTTGACATACTGGTACATCTTCATTCCAACCCTCAGGCTTTGGGTTGGAATGCAAGAATGGCATCAATGAAACAAGCAGATAAATTAAATTTCCTTCGGAGGGTAGCTGGGAATGAGACGCTCATGCATTCCAGGACTCAGAATAAAGCCATTAAAAGCTTTGATCAGGATACCACCTGGTTGCTTCCAATTAAAAAGGGTTTTTGGGTAAGCCTGACTGGAAGGAGACCCCGAGGCACATAAGAACATACTGGGGAGATTATAAATCCCTTCCAGCCTGGGACCCCCTACTCTCTAGGAGGTAGAGAGGGTACCTGGGGGTAGGGCTGGGCGATATGGACCAAAAGTCATATCTCGATATATTTTGGCTGAATATCGATACACAATATATATCTTGATATTTTTATCACAAAGTGAGAGCAAATATTTTGTTCCAGTCGGAGCCAAATATGACATTACAAATAGTTTAATTTAAACAGTCCGGATGAAATAACGCTCAGCTGTTCAAAGAATGATAAAATGTAAACAGAAATACTGTAAAATACTGTATGTAGTTATACTCGCACATGCAAGTAAGGAAATTACACAAAATTAAATGTAACAAACCCTAGTAAGGTCAGCATTTATATACAAAGACAAAACAAACACACATTAAACTCTATATCTCGATATGGGCGATATGGTCCAATTCCATATCTCATTTGAAAATATATCGATATATTTTTCATATCGATATATCGCCCAGCCCTACCTGGGGGGAGGGCATTTCTCTACTGAACCTGATAGGGATGCACAATATAAACGGCCACCTATGGGTATTGGCCTATATCGGCCTTAAAACGGAGTATCGGACATCGGCCACCTCACCGATATATTCTAAAGTCTAAAAAAAATAAATAAATTCTTCTACAAAAACTTCTTTTTTGCAGACTTTAAAACTTTTTAAAAAAAAAACTCTCGCAAGAATTCAAAAAAATGTTGTGATATTTTCATATGCTGACATTTAAAAATGCGGTATGAATCTATTTTACTAACAAAATCTTGCAATATTTCATTATTCTGTTAGAGGAAATCTTGCGAGAATTCACAAAATATCGTGATTTTGTAATAGAATGATGAAATCTTGCAAGATTTTGTAAGTAAAATAGATTAATGCCACGTCTTTAATATAGATTTGATATCGGCATATGAAAATATTGCGATATTTCAGCGTATCGATATTTTTTCCTATCCCTATTTTTTTAAGCATCAGAAACGGATAACAAAACTGCTGTTTGCAATGACTGCTTTGTTTCAGCTTTAATATCGGTATCGATATCGGTTATCCGTTATCGGCCACATAAGTTTTAAAACAGCAAATCGAAAGGCAGCCAAAATTCCAATATTGTGCATCCCTATAACCTGATGCGTCCAGAACTCATCTTTTGGATAAGCCCTAGACTGCTAGATTATGTAAAAAGTCATTATCATGATAATTTTAGTTAATATTGAAATCACGATTATTCAAGCGATTATTTTTTACTTACGCGTTGCATTTATTTAGCATTTCTCTCTGTCAAAAACAGTTTGTTATTGATAATATACACAAAACGTTGAAATTGGAAAAGATGTAGGCTAGAAATATGTACCTTACAGCTGTTTTTAAATGAATAAATATTAAATGAATGAAATATATATACTTTGAATAATAAATAAGGCAAAGAAAAGCATAAAAATTTCCAGCTGTTTGCAATTTCTCTATATTTAAAAAATGAAATAAAAATACTTATTTTTATCTAAATAAATAAACAGAAATGAGTAAATAAATAAATAAAAATCCCAAACTAAACTTAAAGTGTTAGTGCAATGCTACAACATTCCAAATCAAACATTTTTGTAAATGACACCCAACAAATTGCACTGGTGAGAAGCCACTAAAATTAATTTTAACTTCAGAATAACTTTCAGAAATTGTGTGAAGAAAAATGGTAAATAAATTGTTTTGAACTCGATTATATGAGTTTGGAGATTATTTGACATTAAAATTTAAATCATGATCAAATTTAAATTACATGCACTGCCCGAATAAGCCAAAGAAAACAATTCCCCTAAATGGGGCAAACATGCACACAGAGAAAACCTTTTTTTTCTATCAAACAATTAATTAAAACATTATGGAGCCAAATTTGTTCAGATCCAATAAAAACTAACTAGACCATTCTGACTGGGATTTCATCTTATAAATCTGATTTAGGGAAGAATGCAATTCATTTTGATTGTGGGCAATTATAAACTAAAAGGTTAAAAAACAATATGACCAGCTTTGTGTTGTAAACACCTTATTGGCAGATACCTTTGAATCAGTTATTGGTACTTTTTTTTTATTTTCATTTTCATTTAGTTGGCCAAACTAGAACCAGCACCTTTTGGTTTCAGACTGTTCCCCTTTAAAGCCTGGAACAAATCTTTTATCAACCTGCTTCCTATGCAGCATACTATAAAACAGCGTTAAGCAGGGTTAGTACTGCCAGACACATGCCCAGCAGAGATAACATTTGGAGGATAGAAATCACATAAAAACACAAGCTGTTGCTTTCAAAGATGTGTTTCCACAAATAAAGTATTTTATCTCCACCTGCAACAGGCAAACAACCTGTTGGATGTGATTTGTGACAAACACACACTGTCACATATCAGCCAACACATACAAGTACAATACACTCACACCGAACTGTTTGCCATCTTCCAGCTGCCACTAAGCCGAGATAAGAGCAAGCACACTCACCAGGGTGTACGGTGTGTGTGTAGGCATGATTTATTCCTTAGGTCATCACCAATTTCATGTTTTTTGTTTTTTTTTTAAATACTTGTGCAAGTTAAAAATGCTGAACAAGTGCAGTCATGCTTTATATGCACATGCAGAGCGTGTGTTGAGAAATTAAATGGTTAAAACACATTAAAGACTTTTCAGAAACTAACCTGTGCTGCATTTATTCTTATCTTTATTCGTCATGTGCACAGTATGTGGTAATCAGATAAACGTGATTTCTGTGTGTAGTGTGCTGGGTGTGTGTTTGTGTTACCTGAGTCACAGATTAGAGACCAGCTGTGCTCCCCATCTGTCTCATTCAGCCTCACCCAGCCCAGACCAAATAAGATAATAGTAAATCCTCATCGTTCTCTTATAAACGCCACCCTTCGACCTTTTACGGCAACAGTGTGTTCTAACAGAGGAACACAGCAGCGTTTCCAGGGAAAGCCAAAGCATGAGCAGATGTTTAAGAAGCAGACCGGCTCTGACAGAAACCAAGTTTTACAGTTAAAGTCTTCATAAAAAACATAAATATCTCATTTGGGGACAGCATTTCAACTGATTAATTTCAATAAAGACTAACAAAATCTGAGCTAATTCCTCTTTAAAAAGTCTGAGTTGCTTAGACTCAATTTTTTAAACTGGAAAAGTATCACTCCAACCTCCTGAACTGATTCAACCTGACTTTACCCACAATGAAAGAGGAAGAGCAGTGGCCAAGTTTCCAGTCTGGTCTTTTTCATGTAGTTATGTTTCTAGTTTGGTTAAATGTCCCTATAAATGACTACAATGAAGGATGTATGGTGCACCTGAAAGAGATGCTGCACTTTGACCAGTGAAAAGAAAACATTGTGGGATGTATGCAAGACAAATCCACCTACAATCATCACATTCTGGCCACAATAAAAAGAAAAAGTATATAACCTTCATTAAAAAAGGGGGGGAATAAATAAAAAAAAACTAATTTAGTAAAACTACATCTGGCTGCGTATGCGTTACTGCCTATGGGGGATTTGGTGATCTGACCTCAGGGCTTTCTGCCCTGTACACACAAGCAGCCGCACACAAACACACTCGTGCCCTGATCACATGAGAGAACTGCTGGTATTAATCAGAGTCAGTGGACTTTACGATTCAGCATTTGCAGTGCTTGTGCATACTTTTGTGTGTGTGTGTGTGTGTGTGTGTGGGTGTGTGTGTGTGTGGTGTGTGTGTGTGAGTAAGAGGGAGAAAGAAAGAAACACAAAGCAGTTTCATCACTTCCACACCTGCATGCTCTTCTAAGACCATATATCTGGATAATGTTGTATTCATAGTAAAAAAACACCTGCTATCTTTTAAAAAACATAATACTATTAGGGATGCGCGATATTGGAATTTTGGCCGATATCCGATATGCCGATAATTTACAACTCATATGGCCAATAACCGATATTGATACCGATATTAAAGCTGAAAAAAATGAGCAGTCATTGCAAATAGCAGTTTTGTTATTCTTTTCCGACACTTTGAAAAATAGGGGTGGGGAAAAATATTGATTCACTGAAATATCGCAATATTTTCATATGCAGATTTCAAATCGATATTCAAAAATTTGGTATGGATCTATTTTATTTACAAAATCTCATGAGATTTCATCGCTCTGTTACAAAATCTCATGAGATTTCATCGCTCTGTTACAAAATCTCATGATATTTCGTTAGTAAAATAGGTGGATACTGTGTTTTTAAATGTCAATATGATATCAGCATATGAAAAAATCATGAAATTTTTGTGAATTCCCACAAGATTTAGCAGAATGCTGAAATATCATAAGATTTTGTTAGTAAAATAGATCGATAATACGTTTTTAAATGTCAATATGATACCAGAATGAAAATTCTCGAAATTTTTGTGAATTCTTATGAGATTTTTAACAGAATGCTGAAATATCGTGTAATTTTGTTAGTAAAATAGATCGATACCACTTTTTTAAATGTCAATATAATACCAGCATATGAAAATATTGCTTTTAGTCTACTGATATTTTTCCCACCCCCTTAGTCTTTAGAAGTTTTAAAGTCTGTAAAAAAAAAGTTTTGAAGAAGAAGAAGAAGAAGAAGTAGTTTTTGGTTTTTTTAGACTTTAGAAACAGTGGGCTGATCGGTTAAATATCAGTTAAATATCGGTGGGGTGGCCGATGTCCGATACTCAGTTTTAAGGCCGATATAGGCCGATACCGATAAGGGGCCGATTATATCGTGCATCCCTAAATACTATATTTTTCAACTAATACTCCTGATATTATCTTTATGAACCACAAAACAAAGTTAATCTCATGGATTACTTGAATAAATTAAAACATTTTATATGCTACTTGAGCATACACAAGTCCTGGAACCAAAATATTCAATGTAAAAAAAAAAAAAAAAAAAAAAAGGTTTCTTATAAATAAATCAAAGCATAAAAGAGGATAATAAATATAAGTAAAGCATTACCTAAAAGTCAAAGTTTAGATAATAAGCTATGCTTTTTTTTTTTACTCAAACGGGACAATCTGCTGTTAGTGAATCCAGATAAAATACTATTTAAAGTCTAAAATAAGGACTGAAATAAGGGAGTATCTAAGGGTAAACAGGAGGACAGAAAACTCTCTGGAGATCATCCATCACTTGATGAAATGTGCTGAAATAGACATTCACCTGCTTCCATTACCTATGTGGGTCAGCAGATTACTCCAGCTGTGTGCATGTGTGAGACTATGTGCAGTAAAGACCAAAAGTGCTGTGTAACTTGTTTTTTGGATGGAATTACACAAATTAAATTATTTGTTATTAGTGTATAATTATGTTACTGTATAACACTGCAGTCTGTCACTTAACAGCACAATGAAACTAATCTCATAGACAATAAATATATCATATCATTGTTATAGTTTACTTTTCTTGCTGAGAAATTGTCCCCATTCATTTATAAACTATTAAGGAACTGAGAGAAAGAGAGGAAAGTAAACTGCTTTTGTTAACTAAACAGAGAAACTCCTTTTGTTGATCTTCCTGCTCTACATTTTACTCTTTAAAGACATAAAATGACACATTAGTAATGTTTTCCCCACGATATAACATTTGGAAAAGCAGCGACTGCAGATGCTTTAAGTGTTTATTACACTCAACACTCTTTTACACTCAATACAGCGGAGTAGAGATGAGGCAGGAGGCAGAAAGCACACAGAAAAGCCACTGTGCTTCATCTCAGGGCCGGACAGAAGACTATTGTAGTGGATTTCCTGTGCACAAGCAAACTCTTTCTTTGGATGCTGCAGGAATAAACTAACTGTTCAGACTTGCTTCATTGTGTCTGGATTGTGTGTGAGAAGGAGGGAGTGGAAAGGAGTGCCGCTGTCGGCCTCATGACTCAGCCTAACGCTCCAATCAGGTCACGCAAAGTTGAATATTGGGAGTGTTTTTGCTGTGGAGCCTTTGATCAACTGACATCACATCAGCAGTCTGATATGAAGCTTAGTTAGGCTGTCTTTCAAAGTAGGAAGTAACACAATGTGAAGCGTTATCACTCATGCCTGTCAGAGAACATTGTGTCTTTAGATGGACACACAATAACAGGCGGAAATATCAGCACATCCAGCAGATATACACAGAAACGCAAATTACTATCGGTATCTGCCTATATCAGCCTTAAAACTGAGTATCGGATATCGGCCACCCCACCGATATTTAACCGATCAGGCCGCTGTTTCTAAAGTCTGAAAAAAGCAAAAACTTATTCTTCAAAAACTTTTTTACAGACTTTCAAACTTCTAAAGACAGTTTCTTTTAGGATATTCTGTGTGAACAGAGTTTATACACCCTCATTTGTGTAAATAATAGGGGTGGGAAAAAATATTGATACACTGAATTATCCCGATATTTTCATATGCTGATTTCAAATTGATATTTAAAAACGCGGTATCGATCTATTTTACTAACGAGATCTCGCAAGATTTTGCGTTCAGTCATGTTATCTCACGTTTTTTTGTGAAATCTCGGGAGATTTCGTTGGTGAAATAGATCAATATCATTTTAAAATATCTACATGAAATCTGCATATGAAAATATCGCAATATTTTAGTGTATTGATATTTTTTCCCAGCCCTAGTAAATAACCAAATATCCCCTTTTTTTCTGTATTTTTTTTTCTCAGGGAGCAGAAAATCCAGGTGGTTCCAGATATAACGCACACATCGTTTTAGTTTTGTTTGAACAACTGTCATTAAGTTTGACTTGCTCAACATAACAAAAGTTGAGGTATTTTTCTAATTTTGCACAGTGAATGAATATTACATCATTTATTTTTCAGCTGTAATAGTGGTATTGATATCCGTTATCGGCCACAGGAGTTTTAAAATATCGGCATATCAGATATTGGCCAAAATTCCAATATCGTGCATCCCTAAAAAGAATCATGGTGAATAAAAGGCATCCTGGACATCACTGCGATTGCAGTCCAAGTTGTAAAACAACTGTAGTCTTGTTCTGTATGCTAATCTTTGAGATCAGAGAAAAGCCCTAGCACACCGAGTATCTTCTTCTAGTAAGTTTATATTTCAGCTTCTCATTGCCTTCATTTCCTTTTCCTTCCTCACATGAACACAGTGTTGTGTTGTTAGCAGAAAGCTGAGATTACTACAGAAGTTTCATAATCAAGATATGTGTTACTGTGTCATATATTCATCTAAAACCCAGGAGAAAATGTCAACGGTTTTCTCTCCCAATGAGAAAACCAGATTATTTTCAGTGAAAACCAGAGGATACGAGTTGATCCAATTTCTAGTAATCTATTGATGAATTAGTAATGTAGGATGAATAAAACAGAAGCAAAAATAGAAGCTAAAAAAGTTAACCTGAGAGGTTTTACAGATGTTTTAATAGGCGTTACACAGGTAAATATCTCAGGAAGCCATCAAGCAAAGTCGATAATCAAAACCTCTATCGATTGTCAGTCAGGAAAATGTCTGGATAGCCGCCAAATTCACCACAAGAATCCAGAAAGAAGCTAATCCCAAGATGGTTTATCGCAGGAATGAACCCCCTTCATCTCCACGGAAACTACCAGGACCTTCATGATTTATCTCAAACAGAGGCAGAGTCATAGCAGAACACATTAGCAGAGGGTTTTTTTTTTCTTCTCTCTTTGGCTGCTAGCTTGCTGGGTGTTTGTCCCACAGTGACGAGACAGACATCGTTGTAACCAGCAGTCTCTCTGCTTTCATGACACCTTGTTTGTGTGGTTTGCTTGAAATGGAGAAATGAGAAGAAGCTCAAAAGTGGACATTGCTGTTCTCATGTTTTGTCACATCTCCTTATAACTGGGGTTTTATTGTGTTTGGTTTGGATGACAATGGTAACCTTTTAAGTTAAGTTTCTCTTCATCATTTTGGTATGCGGCATGTTAGGATTACTGCTTCCTAGCGTGTGTAAAGATATTCGGTCCTAATGCATCACATGCTGCCCCCTATACAAAGGGCCCTTGACAATTTCCCTGTAAAAATTAATGTTCCTCATCATTGTGGAAACAGCAGGAGCCTTATCAATGTTGTATGGCAGCCATCAGGCCTTTCAGGTAGATCCAGACAGAAATCATCCCTCACCGAAAGTTATAAGAAGCAGTCAGATTGTGAAAGGCTAAATTATCCCATCTAATGAAAATATTAAAAAAAAAAAAAAACATACAAACATAGGAATCACAGCTAACAATTAACACAAAGCCTCCCTTTAAACATGGAGATGGCAGCATCATCCTGTGTGGATGGTTTTGTGCATGATGAGTCAGGATGGACCCAGAAAAAAGCTTTGATTGGGCATCTTTTTCCAGATGTTTAGAGATCTCAAACCAGGGAATGTTTTTGATATTTCAAGAAGCAGAGGAAAACAGAGGATTTGCGTCAGGAAACTTGTAAGATCCTCAAAGTGACCGACAAAGTTAGGACCTGATCCTGGTGCAGCATTCCTGGAGAGATCTACAAATACTTGTGCACTGATTCATCCCACCTGGCTGAGCTTCAACATTTCTGGAAATGTAGAAGATCAGCAAAGTACAGTAGGTCTAATATTCAACTTAAATTTGGTCTTTTCTCTCACAAAACCTCTGTACTGTAAGTTAAACATGTTGCCTCTGTCCATGTGTGGAGCAAGGCCAAAAGGAGGAAGTAAAACCCCAAAGGGGAACTTAATAGGTCAGAAAACTTCAAAGGCAGGAAACCATTTTGGGAAGAGCAAGCCTTACCTGAATCACTCTTCTCATTTTTGCTGCGCCTTAGCAATCCATTCAATCTCTGTCAAGCAAAAGCCGCAGCCATGATGCAGTCTAGGTCATGCGATGAGGAGCTGATCTTTAATGAGGCCTGATTACTCATCTCTGCCCAACCTTTTAATATCTCTATGCCTTTTCTGCCTGCTTACCAGTTGAACCATCTTCCAAGAGGTCCAGCCTCCTGGTTGGTGTCACTGGTCCAGGCTTAAGGGACTTTGTATCAATCACATGATGATCAACTGATAAAGAGCTACAGTCAAGTCTTAGTTTACAGTCCCTTTCTCTCTAATGAATCTTTCTTTTTATCCAGCCTCCAGTATGAAACAACTTTTATGTTAATAAGTGCTGCTAGTCAGGTTTTACACGGAGATGATGATGAAGATCCTTAGCTGAAGTCACTGCTGTAACTCCAGTTAAAATTAACGAAGTTTACCACAAATCTGCGGCCAAATCTACTTTTCTACTTTTCTAATCTGCCAACTTACTTAATCTGGTGAACACTAGGGATGCACGATATAATCGGCCCCCTATCTGAATTAGCCTGAATCGGCCGTAAAACTGAGTATTGACCATCGGCCACCCCACCGATATTTAACAGATATTTAGCTGATTAGCCCGCTGTTTTTAAAATCTAAAAAAAAAAAAAAACCCTCTTCTTTTTCTTTAACTTATTTTTTACAGACTTTAAAACTTCTAAAGACTAGGGGTGGGGAAAAAATATTGATACTAGGGATGGGCGATATGGACTAAAAAATGTATCACGATAATTTCTCCTATTTATCACGGTAACGATAAACGACGATAAAAGCTATCAGCAAAATATTTTGTATTATAAATCTGTCACTAAATTCTGTCTTGAAAGCCCTACAAAATACCAGAAGCCACTATATCAATTAAGTTCAAGTAGTACACCTGTATTGCAAAACTGTAGTGACACCAATCAAACAAATCTGAAATATGAGAGACCAAATGCCACATTTATTCAAACGATGCAAACAGCAAAACTAACTTTGTTTATTAAAAAAACAAAGTAAAACACAACCTGGTAAATTGTCATCTCACGATAAAAACGATAAATTCAAATTGTTATTGTGGGGAATTTCTTTCACGATATATCGCACACGATAAAATATCGCCCATCCCTAATTGATACACTGAAATATCGCGATATTTTCATATGCTGATATCATATTGACATTTAAGAATGCAGTATCAGTCTATTTTACTAATGAAATCTCGCGATATTTCATCATTCTGTTACTCGCGAGAATTCACAAACATTTTGCGATATTTTCATATGCTGATATCATATTGAGATTTAAAAACAGGGGTATCGATCTATTTTACTGACAAAATCTTGTGATATTTTATCGTTCTGTCACAAAATCTTGAGAGAATTCATGAAATATCATGAGATTTTGGAACAAAACAATGAAATCTCACAAGATTTTGTAAGTAAAATAGATCAATACCCCATTTTTAAATAGCGATTTGATATCAGCACATGAAAATATTGCGATATTTCAGTGTATCAATATTTTTTCTCATCCCTAATTATGAAAGTGTTGGAAACGGATAACAAAACTGCTACTTGAAAGGACTGCTTTTTTTTTTCAACTTTACCATCGGTATCAATATCGGTTATCAGCCACATGAGTTTTAAAATATCGGCATATCGGATATTGGCCAAAATTCCAATATCGTGCATCCCTAGAAAGTACTAAGTTTTAACACAATTCATAGCAAGTGCAAACAGGAGCTGAATAAATTCTTGCACTGTACACAATAGAAAGTAAACAGTAAGTGAGTAACCTGCAATGCAGCTCACAAAACAAACACAAAGCAACACCAGAGGAGACGTGACTAATCTTTTCTGTAATACATCACATGATGTCACTAATCCCCAAAGTTCTCATAAAATCGTTTGCGCATCTGAATGCTCAGGTCTTGTATTGAATTATTGTTAATCCTCTACTTTCTGCAGTTTCTGGCTCGTTTCCCTTCAGCTGATTTCTGTTCAACTCCGTTTGCAGCTCTCTGTTCTTTCCTGTCCTGCTCTCGGTGTTACATCGTCACATGTCCCCATGAATCCTGCTGCCCTTCTGTGTCACTGGGTAAACTACTACGCACACACTCACAAAAAGAGAAAATTATGATATGCTCAGTTTGTTCTTTATTATCTCCTTGACAACCGTAAGATTAACGGTTTATCTGTGTCTTCTCTCTCTTCTAGCACCAACACTCTTTCTTGAATCATCTTTTCATGTTTAATATGTGTAATACAGATACTTAGACCAGCTCATAAGCAACTGAGTATTAATTCTTTATGGGAAAGTCAAAAACTACAGGATAAAAGAAAAAAAGGGAACGGAAAAGGATCATGTGGCCCTCATGAGACTGGTCAGCTGACAGAGGGTGAGCTCCAGTGTTGTACACTTCACAAGAACTGCATAAAAGTTTAGTTCATATAGACTACAGCTGAACTAGTCTGTGTTCATTGCTTAACATTTGAGAAATATAATGTCATAGTTCAAACTCATTTATCATTATTATTATGTTTAAAGATCTCTGAACTCTTCTAATATGGTACATAATACTTGTTGGGTGCTATCTATAACTGTAGCTATCTGCGCAGATGCATCCACATTTCTGAATGTATCTATTTTATTCATGACCACTACAATGCTCAAAATCTTACTGCAAATAAACAATGGTTAATATTCTACCATATGTGATCATATGTGATATGTGAACAAGCAACGTGTTGTGAAAAGAAAGAAAATGGGGCTGTAACAGAATTAGATAAAAGAAATCTTACTACAATACTTTGTGACAGAAGTGATGACAGAGTTGGTGAAAAGGTAGCGCTCTCTGCCACATCAAAAGTTCAATGAACATTGCAAGTGTTTTTTTTTTTTGTTTTGATTTTTTTTTGGTTTCCTGCTGTGCAAAGTCTTATATCAAATCCTTGAGATTCAGCTGGCTGGACTCAGACTTATAGCTCTATTTTTTTGACATCTATCATACCATCTGCATTGGGAATGATGCTGTGTGGATTTAAAAGTCTCACTAAACAGGCAGATGGAAGAGCTACAGCATTATGCAGCATTTATGCCTGCAATTTGGGCAGAAATATCTGCAAAATCTCTGGCTTCCAGCAGAGCACATGCAGTGCATGCAGTGCAGGTTAACCTGCAAGAACAGGCGTGCTCACTGCATGTTATTCACTTAAAGCAGCATTGTTAGGTTCAAATTTATATTAATGCCGCTTAAGAGCATGCCCTTTTAATGAAATCATCCACAACACTGGCAAGAACTACAGGTAGAGCAGATTCATATAAGTTAAGACGTTTTCTCTTAATGAAAAGTAAAACATGGGAGTTATTTCATGCATAGTCATAATTTTTTTTTTTTTTTTTTTTTTTTTTTTTTTTTTTTTTTTTACTTGTCCTGTCCAGCATTGAAGCAAGCAGAATGGAAATCTGATTGCTTTATTCTGTTGAACAGTTTTGCTTTATCAAGCGGAGCTTTATGAACATAAGGCTCCACTTGATATCATGTTTATTCATTTTATTTCTTTATTTAAACATTTGTCTATTACACCATTCCATTTCATACTGCTGGGCCTGACAAGGGAGAAATGAAAGTGAATAGAGGTAATGATAGAAAGTGAAACAGAGAGAGAGGAGTAAGGAAGAGGAAGAGAGAGAGAAGAGAAAACATGAATCCACTTACACAGTTCACTGGTACATCTGTACCGCGATCCCTAAACAACCAAGGTCTCTGTTGGAAAACAAAACAAGCAATCCCCTACAGGAGTACCTGCAGGTGGCTTAAATATCCTCAGATCATACAAACACACGCAGAACTACGCAGAGAAGAGGTACAACCTAGTCAGCGCAATGGGAAGTAGAGAAGAGGTACAACCTAGTCATCGCAATGGGAAGTAAAGAAGAGGTACGACCTAGTCATCGCAATGGGAAGCAGTGTCACAGTGTCAACATGCATAATAAAGGGTGCTCCGTGGTGATACAGTCATGCAGATGCAGCCTCGTCTCTGCAAGGAGGAGGAAGCCCGCAAGGCTCGCGACCCAGGCCCCCAGCAGCCACCCAGAGGCCCAGATCCCAGCTACCCCCCCCCCAAAGAGCGGACATGCATCCCCCCGAAGGGCGGCAAAAAGCGGCCCCAGCCGGAGCCCCCCGCAGTCTGGAGGCCCAGGCCCCAGCGGACCAAGACCAGCAGCTGCCGACCCCACCGGGCGCCGGGCGTCCCCCGGAGCGGAGACAGCGCCGGGCCCAGGGCCCAAGCGCCCAGGAGCAGCCACCCCCCCCGGACCCGGGCGGCCCAACCGAAACCCAGGAGGACCGGACCCCCCAGACGACGCCCCCCCAGGGCAGGCCAGCCCCCACCCCAAAGTCCCTGATACACCTGACACCAGGGCGCCACCACCTCTCCCACCCCCTACCCCGCCACCACGCTCACACACACACTCCCCACACACCTACCCCAACACTGGGGCTGAAAGATATACCGTCACCGCCCCCACATCGAGACACAGGCACCCAAGACATCAATACCGCAAGAGCAACCACATACAAGATACAGATCCCCCCTGCGCCCGCCCCGCACAAAAAACCCCGGAAGCCACAAACAAAACCGCACCCCCCACCAAAGCGCCCGGCCCCCAACCAACCCGCAGCCACACCGCACCGCACCGACACCAAGATGCCCGGCACGAATACCGAGGTACGAACCTCCGCCCACACCGCCCAGCCCTACCCAACACCTCCGTGTACCCCCCCCACACACGCATACACCCACCCACTCCGCTCTCTGACCTTACATACCCACACTCACTCCTCTCTCCACCCCCAACACTCTCCTCCCTCTACCGTCCACACCTACCCCCACCTCCTCATACCCTCTAACACACACATGCACTCCCCCCACATAACTGCACCAACCCCTCCCCACCCCCCCCCACACATACGCCCCCACCTCCCTATACCCCCAATACCCCATACAGTCCCCCCCCTTACATGTCCAGCCCCGCCCATCCCTCTGACCTATCACACTCCCGCCCTTCCTTCCTTCAGCCCCTCACGACCATCCCTACTAGACACTCACGAGCATGCCACTCCTTCCTCCATCCCCCCTTTCCTTCAACCACTTACCCACATCTCCTCCCTCTTCCAGCCCAAGTTCCTCCCTCCCACATTTCCTCTTTCACACTCTCATTCATTATTCTCACATACCCACCTCTCTCTTGCCCATGCCCTCGTGCCTCCTGAGTGGTAGCTCGGGCCGGGGAAGGAGCCGCGAGTTCCAAGCCCCCAACACGTTCCCCCCACCACCACCCCCCCCCATCCCCCACCCCCGGACGCAGCAGGCCAGGCATCCCCCAGGCCAGCAGATCCCCCGCAATGCAGCCAGCCTTAACCACTGGCGCGTGAAGTAGCCACTGTCCCCCCCTCCCCCCAGTAGCGCCCGGGAGACCGGGGTATGAAAGGACCCTGTCCCCCCCCACCCCCCACTCATGACTGTGTGTGTAAGATGTGTGTTGTTTGCAGTTAAAACTAAGGGGCAGTGCCAAGTCATGCCGGGAGTGGGGTCGCGTAGGGGGCATGTCCCCCCAACCGGCCCCTCCCTCCTACCACACACTATATGGCCCGCCCCTCAGAAGTGGTTGTGAGCTGTTGTTATTTTATGTGTTTAGGTGTCTAAGTGTGGTTAAAACTGGGGAGCAGGCTGCCTCTAGACGTGGCAAGCAAAGGCACTTTGGTGCCCTCCCTCACCACGCCCGCTTGACACGCTCCCTCCCCAAAACCCTACGTGTGTGTGTGTGAGGTAGAGCAGGGGGGGGGGGGGGGTCTTGGGAAGGGAGACCAGCGGGGTATGAATTCCCCCCTGGAAGAAGAGCCGTTACCGGCATTAGGTACCCCTGCCTCCCGGGATCCCCCCAGGGCAGAAAGGGCAGGCATGGCCGCCCCCACGGCCCGGCGTCCGGCGTTCAGCACAGAGGGGCCAGCCTCAGCCCCTGGGGGCGCTCGACCACGCCAGGCCAGGGAGGGGGAAAAGGGACGGAAGCGGAAAGGGTCGGCGGAGGGGCCAGAGTCACCGGCCCAACATCCCCAGGCCTCGCAAACCCCCCAAGAGGCACGCAGAGCTGCTATTTTTTTTTTTTTTTTTTTTTTTTTTTTTTTTTTTTTTTTTTTTCTTTTTCTCCCCCTTTCCCTCCCCCCCCCCCCCCCCCCCCAACCTGACACACACAAACCCCACCAATGCACCACCACCCCCGCACCCAAACACCCATCATCCATGCACCCCCCACCCACCCACCCATCTCCACACCCCCCCACAGGCAGCCACACACACACACAACCGCATTCACGCCCCCCTCCAGTCACACACCCACCTACACATACCAAGGACGGGGACCGCGGGGCCACCAGCCCCCCCCCACGCCACAAGTCCACCGCCCCCAGCCCCCCGGACCACGCGAGACCAGCCCGTACGAGACCACCAGCGCAGGCCAGCCCCAACCGACACAGCGGCCAGGCGGGACAGGCACCCGGCGTGGAAAAGACCCGGCCACCCCGCAACCCCCCACCTCCACACACTAGAGCTGAACGATATGGACAAAACCCCACACCCCGACAGCCACGCCAGACACCCCAACATCGATACGACACGACATGACCACGGGTCCGCCGAAAACCAAGCACCCCGGCGGAAAGCGCAGCTCCGTCCGCGACCCCCAGAGCCCCACACGCAGGACAAGCACAGGGGAAATCCACACCCCCCACACGGCCGCTCCCGCGACACCAACATCCCGGATGCCCACATCCCGACACAGACACGACAACGATACACCCCCCAGCCCCACCACACACACACCCCCACCAGCACACACACCCGCACGCACACAGCAGAGGCGCCCCGGCGCAGTGACCAGACGTCACCAGGTCGTGAGGACCGGCCAAATCCAGAGGAGGCACGCCCCGCCGGCCCGCCCCCCCCCAGCGCCAAGCCGGGTCCCCCGGCCCCGGAGGCAGGGGCCACCCCGGAGCACCGGGGCCCAGGGCCCCCCCGCCCCCCCCGCCCCGGGACGACCCCGGCCACCCGGCGCCAGCCGACAGCCACCGGCCAGGGCCCCACCAGCGACCCGCCCACCGCCGCAGAGCAGCCCCAACCGCTGACCCTCATGCCCCCCATCGGGCTGGATACAGCCCCGCCCCAGCGGCGAGGCAGCCCAGACCCCCCCCCCCAAGTCAACCGCCAGGGATCCATAGCCATCAAGCACTCGCCGGCACCCAACCCCCACATCGCCGAGGCCGCTCTCCTACACCAACGTTAAGTGATGGAGCTAATCACAGGGGACCAGAGGGAGTGGAATTCATCTAACTGGTTCTTAGAGGAGGCAGACATCATCTCAATACTGATATGGTCTACTAAGAGATTCCTAAACTGGCTAATGCTCAGATTATTTTTGGATTTCCAGTTTACCAAGATAGTTTTCTTTGCAATACATAATACAGTAAGTATCATATGTGCATAATTGGTTACCGTATTGATCTCATCCAAGTCCCCCAGTAAACACAGTGTGGGGCTTGCAGGGAAGTTACACCTGAGCCACGCTGACAGGTCATCACATACCTGAAGCCAAAACCTCTGGACAGGTGGACAAGACCACAAGGCGTGAAGATAATTGTCTATTGTATTCTCATTGCAGTGCAAACAAATATTTGAAGGTGACAGACCCATCTTGAACATCCTCTGTCCTGTGTAATGTACTCTGTGTAAAACCTTGAATTGTATCAACTGTATATTTGAGTTTTTAGTCATTAGGAACGTGTTTAAACATATCTGTGTCCATGTGTTTTGGTTAAGGGTTCTGGACAAGTCAGCCTCCCACTTCGAAGTTGGAAGGGAAATTGGATCATCCAGTTTTAATAATAATCTATATATTTTCGACAGTAGTTTGGGGATAGAGAGATTCAGGAATTCTGCTACCCTGACCGGAGTCTGCAAGATCAGTTGGTTAGAGGTATATTTTTTGCTTAATATAGATTTAAGTTGATGGTATTCTAAGAATTTAGTACTATTGATCCCGTATTGTAAGGTAAGTGTATTAAATGACAGGAATTTTCCATTTTCAATGATATGTTGTAATTGTTTTACTCCTTTATCCTTCCAATGCACAAAATTAATCATTTTCTTGTTTTGTAAAATATCCAGGTTATTCCAGATGGGTGTGAGTTTACATGGAATAATAGAAGACTCGGTTAATTTCAGGAATTCCCACCATGCTTTCAGAGTAGAGCAGATGTTGATACTTTTAAAGCATTTATGAGATCTGACTGCTGAACTGATGAACGGCAAATCAGAGACATCCAGATCCTCACATAATGCTTGTTCTGTGTCTAGCCACGGTTCATCTAGATGGGTAGGTTTCAGCCATTTGGAAATAAATTGTAGCTTATTTGCTAGGAAATAATAATTGAAATTGGGTGAGTCTAACCCTCCCCGGTCTTTTACCTGTTGTAAGGTTTTTAAACTGATACGTGATGGCTTGTTTTTCCAAAGAAATTTGGAAATGTGAGAGTCCAGTGACTTAAACCAACTGGAGGAAGGTTTGGTGGGTATCATTGAGAACAAGTAGTTAATTTTCGGTAGAACCATCATTTTGATGGTAGCAACTCTCCCCATGAGTGATATGGGTAAGTGCTTCCATCGCGTGAGATCTTCCTCTATTGACTTTAATAGCTGGACATAATTTAACTTTATTAACTCTGAAAGTTGTGGAGAAATATTTATTCCTAAATATCTGATATTACCAGACTGTATTGTGGTGTTAGGGATATTTTGTAAAGTACAATTAACAGATAAAGCTGTAGTCTTGGTCCAGTTAATAGAGTACTCAGATATCATTGAAAATTTATTGATCAATGTGATTGTCTGGGAGAGAGATGTTGATGAGTTCTGGAGGAAAAGCAGTACGTCGTCTGCGTAGAGACTTATTTTATGTTCTAGATTTTTGCCGGGGATCCCTTTAATATCTCTGTCCTGTCTTATAGCGGCTGCTAGTGGTTCAATGAAAATGGCAAAAAGTGAAGGGGAGAGCGGGCAGCCCTGCCTGGTGCCTCGCTGTAAACAGAAACTTGGAGAAGTTTGGTCATTGGTCCTCACACATGCATTAGGGTTGTTATAAAGTATTTTTATCCAGTCTATGAAATAAGGACCAAAACCAAATTTATTTAATGTTGCAAACAGGAATTTCCAGTTAACACGATCGAAGGCTTTTTCTGCATCTAACGAGATGATAGTGGATTCCAGATTATGAATGGTAGCATAGTCTATTAGGTTAATCAGCCTGCGTGTGTTAGTAGAAGAATGTCGACCTTTAATAAAACCAGTTTGATCAGGATGTATTATCAGAGGAGTTATTTTTTCTATCCTTTTAGCGAGTGCTTTGCTGATTATCTTAAGATCTACATTTATTAATGAGATTGGTCGATAACTAGCTGGAAGTGTCGGGTCTTTACCTGGTTTTAATAATACGGTGATATTTGCTGAATTCATATTTGGTGGTATTTTCTGTTTCTCTTTTATTTCTAGTATCATTTTATAAAAAGTGGGAGCCAGAATTGTCCAGAACTCTTTGTAAAATTCGACCGGATATCCATCTGGGCCTGGGGCTTTATTATTGGGCATATGTTGCAGAGCGTCATGTAATTCATTTATTGAGAGGGGTGAATCTAAAGCCGTCATATTTTCCTGTTGTAGTTTTGGGAGAATTAGATTATTGAGAAATTGATTAATATTCTCATCTGTGGGGTTTATTTGGGATTCATATAGTGTTCTGTAGAAATTTCTAAAGATATTATTTATCTGGTCAGGATCATGGCTGATACTTCCTTCTGAGTCTTTAATTGAGGAGATTGTCGCTTTTTCCTTGTTTATTTTTAACTGATTAGCTAGAAGCTTTCCAGACTTGTTACTGTGATCGAAGTTTTCTAAACGAAGTCTTTGAACCAGGAATTGCGTTTTTTGGTCTATTATTTTGTTTAACTCAAGCTTGAGTTTCCTTATATCATTCAGCATGTGTTCCTCCGGGTTGACCTGATAGGCTTCTTCTAGTGATTTAATTTTGATTTCTAATTCTGAGGTTCTTGCAGCTTCCTTTTTTTTTCTTATGAGAAGAGAAGGAAATTATTTTTCCTCGCATTACTGCTTTACCTGCTTCCCAAAGGACACATGCTGGGGTTTCTGGTAAGTCGTTGTTCTCTAGATAAATGGACCATTCTCTTTTGAAATAGCTGATAAACTCAGGATCTTTCATAGTCTTGCATAGTCATAATTAAACCAAAAGCAATATCAGACTCACTTAATTTGCTTTATTTTTACTTTTTGTCTCTCACTAAAGGATTATAATTCACACAGCACAAGAACCAGACCAAAACAATTCTACACAAAATAAAGCGAAACCACTCACAAAACAGACAGTCGTATACCGGTTAGGGATGTGCCGGTTTCCGGTTTCATGTATACCACGGTATAAAAACATAGCGGTATGAAAACCATTACATCTTCCGTCATACCTTCATACCTTGACCTCGGTATGAACTTCATTTTGTCTCATAAAACACAGCGAGAGAGTGCAAGTCAGGTGTATGCCTCCTGTCCTGATGCACACTCCCAGTCAGGGTCTGAAATCAACACTCCAGGAGCCAAATGCCACTAAATTTTCCGTTTGGTGAGTAAATCTCAGAGGACTACCCACCACATGGCGAGTACCTGGTTCTATTAAATTAATTACGTTTATCTTCATTTCAACAGTGGATTTCTTCTTCATTGCTCTGCTGTCTGCCTGTACGAGCGACGAGCATGTACACAAACACAGACACAAACACGCACTCGTGACAGGAGAAGACCACCCACTACGTTACTCCCGTTTACTAACAGCTAGCGTTTAGCTCAGGCTGGTTAAGTAGCGCGAACATGTGGAGATTGTTAGCAGGAGGCGGCCTTCCACAAGACAACTCTGTGAACTGGCGAGTAAACCAGCAGATTTACAACCGACCAGAAAGTTCAGAGAGAAGTTTTCGAGGCGTCGCAAGACACCGGCTGCACTACGACCGGGTCCGGCTCCATTTACTGCCTGGGGAACTGGGGAGGGGGGGGGGGGGGGGGGGTTTTTCCCTCATCCCCCCCCAGATCTGAAAGATTTTTTCGTTGGAAAAATTTGGGGCTAAAGCTCAGTAGATAACCGCGCGTTAAAATTATTCCCTAAACAACTTCCAGCATGTCTGATTCTGTTCAGCTTCTCTAAGCAGCAGAACCATGTCACTGTCAAACTGCTTTAGTGTAAAATAGTTAGATGTAAGCTTGGCCGTTAGATTTTTTTGATCTACAGGCCAACTTGGCCAGTGAATCAAAAAAGTCATTTCAGACACTGCTCCCAGTTGGTGGCAGTAAATTCACGTGTCTTGCCAACGCTAATGCCATTAAACATCAAAGGAAGAAGTGCAGATGTTCTTATAAAGGGCATTGTTCAACCAAAATAAGTTGTTTTTATTTACCCAGACAAAAAACAATATTTAATAGTGTAGTCATGATACCATGGTACACCATGAAACTTTGATATTTTAGCTCAAGGTTATCATACTGTCAGAATTTCATAAGGGCACATGCCTTATACCGGTAAATGCACTTTGCCCCTGGTTTTGGCAGAACACCACACTGCTCAGATGCTCAGAAACCTGGAAGAGGCCCAACCAACTGAGTAGTGCATCTTAAGCACCCCCGATGTGCCGTCAGCTACTTTTAAGATGCGGATGTACAAGTGTATTTACCGCAGTAGAATCCAAGATTGCTTAAATCTTTCTAGAAATTATTATAGTCCAGTATTTACTCTACTTTATCCGTCATGCTACAAACTAAAGGTGAGATCAGTTTTGGAATAAAGAAAATATTCATGAATTAAAGGGGGGTTGTGTTTGAAAACAGCACTTCATCCCTGTATCTGTGCCTCACTTTGCTCCCTAAATCAAGCATACAATATAAAAAGCACCATCAGGTTGCAAATTTATGGATTGCCTCCTCTGTTTGTGGCAATTACACTCAAATATTCATGCAGTGATTATTTATTCATGTTAAAACGCTACATGTGGCACCCTTAAATGGTTTAGTTTGCCATTTGGGTTTGCTGTGAGTAATGCTGCACCCATAGAAATGTATTCATGTGACCCTGGTCCCATGACTAATGTTCTCCCAATCTGAGCACCGTCCTCTGCTGTATCAGTTCCTGCAACAAAATTCTCTGAGGCACTATTGAGAGCCATTTCTTGCAAAAACTTAATAATGCTTAATAATGAGGAACTTTGGCACTCATCAACAAGATCTATTTTAAATATAAAAAATACATTATTCTACTGGACTACAACTTATTGATCCCAGAGTGGCACATAATTAAATGTAGTCAATGGTGGTGTATGCATACATCTCTACAGCCCCGAAGGCTCTCATTGCAGTGATGTGTAAGCTAGTACAACATCACTTGCTGCTGTTGTTGTCTGGCAGACTGACAGCCAACAGGGAATGTGAGAGAATCACAGTCATCTACGTCATGATGGATGCCAAAGTGTATTGATAATGTTATGAAATAATCAGCCTTGCAGGGAATCTGCTTTAATACTCTGTAGAGTCAATTTAACCCTGACTAATGCAGCAAGAACTTCGCTGCCTTGAATCATCGGCACTTGCAGGCAAAAATGACACTGACTGGCACTTTGTCAGTTAGCAACAAGTCCACCTTAAGGACCACCTTAAGGATTTCTCTGCAAGACAAGTTGCTGAGAAAACACCCTCAGATGCCAGAATGACTCTAAACACGGTGCAAGTAATGACAATTTTGCACTGAAACAAAATGACTGCCCCTAACAAAATATGTTTACGGGCTGATGCTACTAATATGACAACAAAAGCATAATTATTAAGGGTACCATTTTTCTCCAGAAGATGGCTAACTTTTTTTTTCTTTGACTATCCATTAACATGACGTTTTATCTGTTTCCGAAAAATTTAAACAGAATGCAGAGAATGGTGGATGACTTGCTCTGGTGTTAAAAAAGCAAGCTAAAAACTCACAAAAGTTGACAGATCAAAAATTTGTAATTTAAATTAAATCGGCACCCCCAAAAAAATCATACAGGAATTGAATTGGGAGAAAAGGATATCGTCCTAGCCCAAACAATTATCGCTATTATGTGTTAAATAATTTCCAAACACTATAAATGTGTAAAATCACATGAACACACCATACGTGGATCAAAGTTTTAATTGTATGAGAGAGGCTGATTTAGACGTGCAGGTACCCTGTCACAGCTGGGAACTGAATCAAAAAGACAAAATAAAAAAAGACTTTGTTCTCCTTTTTTTTTAATGAAGGTTCTGACACTTTTCAAGTCTTGCATTTAGAGGATGGCTGCAGGGTGACGCATTTGATATATCAAATAACTTCTCTGTTTCATGTGCAATTTGCACAGATTTGCAGTTATTTTTCAGACATGAGCTTTTATGTAAAGTGATGATATTAAGGAATCTTTACCATTAATTAATCATGGTTTTTAATACTGTGATTAATTGCGAAATAAATCAATTAATCGTGACATCCCTACTGAGGACTGAAAAATCCTACTGAAATGTGTAGTTTTCATGCATAAGGCAAACCCTTATGCTAACTAGGCTATCCTGCAGCTCAAAATATCAAACTTTTTCTCCGGATCATTTTGCAGAATAAAACTCAAACAGATTCCCAGAAAAGTTCTGAAAGATGGTAAACTTGGTTACACATTCAGGCAAAACTGCTCATCGTTGCCACTTTATTCCAGCTTAGAGTTGTGACTAAAGTGTTACTAGCCATTCAATAGTTGGAATGCACAATATAATCTGCCCCCTATCGGTATCGGCCTATATCGGCCTTGAAACCGAGTATCGGACATCAGCCACCCCACCGATATTCAACCAATCAGGGCCCAGTTGTTCAAAACTCTGTTATTTTTTAACCAGCTGATAAATACATTTAACCGACTATTAACTTCAACAGTCCGGTTATCTTGTTGTTCAAAACTCAGTTAACTTTAACCATGTGTTATCTTACTTAGTTTTTGCAATACCAGAGGTAAACAAAATGGGGAATTGCAGGATACATTGGTGCTAACCAGTGACGCTAACCACATGGTTAACTTTGACAGTGCCGTTAGCTGACAGCATGAGTTACCACACTTTTAAAAATGTATATTTAACGGCGGGTTAAGGATTTAACTGATCATTAGGGGTTAACCAGTGGATAAAGTAACCGAGAATTGAACAACTGGGCCCAGGTCGCTGTTTCTAAAGTCTGGAAAAATAAAAACAAACTTCTTCAAAAACTTCTTTTTTACAGACTTTAAAACTTCTAAAGACTAGGGGAGGGAAAAATATCGATACACTAAAATATTGCAATATTTTCATATTATATATTTACATTTAAAAATGCAATATCGATCTATTTTACTAACGAAATCTCGCGATAATTCTCGAAACATTGTCAGAGTTTGTCACAGAAAGGTGAAATCGAGAGATTTTGTAAGTAATATAAATCGATACCACGTTTCTAAATATCAATTTGATATTGGCATATAAAAATATCGTGGTATTTCAGTGTATTGATGTTTTTTCCGACCCCCATTTTTCAAAGTGTCGGAAATGGATAACAAAACTGCTATTTGCAATGACTGCTTATTTTTTTCAGCTTTAATATCGGTATCGATATCGGTTATCGGCCAGATGAGTTTTAAAATATCGGCATATCGGATATCGGCCAAAATTCCAATATCTTGCATCCCTATTTAATAGCCCTGTATGTGTTTCTCGTCTGCTCATGTTTAAAAGAAAACCTAAAAGAAGAGATGGGAAAGAGGGGCAGACAGCTAAATGGAAGTTGTTGGGGTAGTAACATCCACAGTGCACCATCAGCATTTGGAAAGAGGGACGTTATCGTTCCATCGTATCAGGAGAACATTAAAGTATACCTGCCCCCATCAGCATTTTCACTGGCAATAAGAAGCAATATTATTATGATGACCCAAGTTCAAAAACATCCTTCTTCATCTCCGTATTGGTCTCTTTCGCTCTCTCTCTCCCTGAATAGAGGCCTCTATGCACCATTAACCCAGGGCTATCCATAATCTGTCTCCTTGTTCAGTGGGTTGTAATACACTGTTAATGTTAGAGCAATGATCCTGAAGCAGGACTGTAATGGAGCTCACACTCTTCTTCAGGTACTGTTTGGGTGGTTTGATGAAGAGCCAAAACTGTTTAACAGCTGCAGCTGGCGGAATGAAACTGGAGCATCGTTAGGCTTTGCTGCTTAACTGCAACTGGTGAGCATCAGTAACAAGCGGTTTAACTCATTTTAAACTGGTCACAATGCAAAATAACTGGAAACATTTTCTGTCTTACATAAAAAAATAACAGAAACACGGTGTGTTGAGAGAGACTCTCAGGACAGTTCCATTACTGGTCTGGATCCTGCTTCAATTTGAGCTCAAATTGTTCTTTCTTTCCTTATTTAAAAAAAAAAAAAACAATATGATTTGATAGATGATTCTCATAATTATTTAAAATGGAGAAAAAAAAATCCTTGCCATTTTTTTATATATAAATATGTATAAATATATAAAAATGATGCTCAAAACTCAATAATTTCATTATGTACTATATTAATTATATAACACCATGTATTTGAAACCATATACTGAACTAAAATGATTTTCTCAAAATGATTCCAAGTCTATAACTCAGGTACTTTTTACATTAACACTATCACATACAGTATGTTATCTATTAATTTTTCTCCTCACAAATAAGTTTTTCTTGCAAATTCGTGGAGGCAACAGCAGCAGCCAATCCAAGACCACATGGCTTAGTGAGAGTCTGTAAATCCTTCAGGTAAAGAGGCTAACCCTGTTGCACTTTGTGGATTGCGGACAGAATGGATGAGCAGGTGTTTAATGATTAGCATGAGGACATGGGGAAACCTGCTGATGCTGGCATCCACGGGCATACCGTAACAGCCCCTGCAGCTTCACAAATACACGACTGTCCTTCAAAAATACCTACAGTGGGTTTCTTCTGCCATAATCCTCTTTTAAGGGTTTGAGCAGTCTTGCTAACTAATTAACAAGATTACAGGGTTTTCTTCATTAAAGACAATACAAGCACATGTAAAGGAAAAGAAATACCAACAATCTTGTTGTTGTTTAAATAGGGACCCTCGGGAACCCCCTGAAACAACCGTGGGTGTCCCTGAACCCCACAGTGAGCAGATCTGACTTCATAACAAGTTACACAAACATCAGCCTCATTGTGCACCAGACTGCTTATGAATTATTGACAACCAGACAGAGCCAAGGAGTTCATGCGATCCGCTACTCTCTGCATCACCTGGCTACTACTCTGTTCCACCTCCCTGCTCGCTAACATTTAGCAAACTGTTTTAACCCTGCAAAATAACCTCCACCTGCTTACTCGTGCCTCCTATGCACATTTAATTTAACATGCTTCATGTGCAGCCTGTTAAGCGAATTAAAGCCCAAGAACCAATTAGAAATCTAACCAGGTGGAATGTAAGCAGTAGATTTAAATGCATTGCTGTAAACTGGATTAAGTGGATGAAAGTATAGTGAACACCAGTAACCCTTTAATCCACTGCATGAAGGCAGGAAGCCAGAGAGAGAGAGGAGAGGCACTTCCTGTCCAGGAACACTGCAGAGAAATCCTGCCTGGCTGCTTGGATTCACCTTGAAGCACAGACGTGATTTCTTAAGTTTGTTTCATGCAGTTTCTTCTGTGCTCTTTATGTCCTGTTAAGACAAAAAAATATAGCTAATTTAACCCAAAACTGATTACAGTAACTAAGACTTGATTCGATGAGCATTTAAGCAGATCTATTGGAAATCTTATATACATCAATAGCCCTTTTCACATTCAAGGTGGAACATCAGTGCACCGTGCTGTTCTGGAGGGGGATAAAGCTGATGCACCTTTAAGTCCCCTGCACAGCTTCAGACATCAAAACCAGACTCTTAAAACACACATTATGTGTTATATTAAAATTGTATTAAATAAAAATTTTCAAAACATGCAAATAATGCAACTGGGAATTAATCACTCCTGGATGTCTCAACTAGACCCAAATGCTCCCAGACACCCTGAAACAGCAAAGCAAGTAAAATATGTATTAAATTATACAGCCAAAACACCAATGAAGTTGCTTTCACATATTTTTCTGTTTCTTCTGTCAGACAAACAGCAGCTCATAAAGAAAATGTGTCAACTTGTGGTAACTTTAAGTATTTCCAAACCAGCCTGCTACTCACATCAAATCCAAAAGACTCAAAATCATTATCCATCTAGTGTACTTGGCTGCAGTTCTATGAATATTTACCACTAACAAAGTTCAAAGTTGCAGAATGTCTACCATTTCACCAAACCACCACCACAGCAAAACCGTGCATCCAACTCCACTGATAAGACCACCTCCGTTAACCTGAGCAAGAATGAGCAAAAATAGCCACATAATATCCCCTTTTTCTTCTTCTTTTGTTGGATTACAGATCTGTTTTCATGAAAAATAAATATTGAGCAAGCACTGAAGAAAAAGTATTTCAACATCTCTTCCCTAAAAGGTATTTCGACAATGCTCAAAGATGGAAATGAAAGATAATATTTCACTGCCCAGGTTGCAAGTAGGAAGCAGACAGACTGATTATTATTCTCTTTATTAATGTTTTATTTTATGATTTAAGATGAAAAAAAAAAGATAGAAAAAAAAAAAATCAGATAATATAAAAATAAAAAAAAAAAAAAAAAAAAAAAAAGAGGATAAAAATAAAATAAAAAAAAAAAAAAGAGAGGGGAAAGAGGAAATTAACCAAACAAAGGGAGGGGGGGAAAAAAAATGGAAAGAAAGGAAAAGAAAAGAAAAAGAAAATAAAAACGAGAAAAAAGAATAAAAAATGGGGGGAGGAGAGAAAAGAAAGAAATAAAAAAAAAGTCATGTCACCTTATAATTAGCGATGCAAGATATAATCAGCCCCCTATCCATATCGGCCTATATCGGCCATAAAACTGAATATCGGACATTGGCCACCAGACCGATATTTAACCGATATTTAACCGATCAGCCCACTGTTTCTAAAGTCTAAAAAAAAAAAACAAACAGAAAAAAAAACTTCTTCAAAAGCTCCTTTTTACAGACTTTAAAACTTCTAAAGACAAAGGGTGGGAAAAAATATCGATACACTGAAATATCACAATATTTTCATCTTCTTATATCATATTGACATTTAAAAATGCGGCATTCATCTATTTTACTTATGAAATCTTGCAATATTTCATCGTTCGGTTATGAAATCTTGCAAGAATTCACAAAATATGAGAATTTGTAACAGAACAATAAAATCTTGCGAGATTTTGTAAGTAAAATAGATTGATACCGTGTTTTTTAAATATTGCTTTGATATCGGCATATGAAAATATCGTGATATTTCAGTGTATCGATTTTTTTTTCCACCTCTATTTTTCAAAGCGTTGGAAACAGATAACAAAACTGCTACTTGCAATGACTGATGTTTTTATTCAGCTTTAATATCGGTATCGATATTGGTTATCGGCCACATGAGTTTTAAAATATCAGCATATCGGATATCGGCCAAAATTCCAATATCGTACATATAGTTATAATTACCCCTCTGTTTCACAGATAGCTGGGCCGCCTCTGCATATGTATGAATAATAAAGGAAAAAGCACAAGTTTAACCTGTTAGATTTGGTAAACGCAACTGTGCGACTATGAGGAAACCATCTCACATTTGATTCACCACGGTATAAAAATAAACATAGCAGCACTGGAGAATTTGGGATTTCTTCCACACATTTGTTGCTGATTCTAACTATATTCATCATATCTTATTAAGGGATATAAAATTAGATAAACTGTCTCCTGCTAATCCAATACAGTTTTACAAAGACTTCATTGTCAGAGCTGAATAATAGATGATGTGTAACTAGAGTTTGGCAATTAAAACATTCATACAGGGTACTCTGAAAGCTTTCTGAAGCTAAACCAACTTAAGAAAAAAACAAAAGACGGTTGATGCTATTTGAAGGAATACAGTACACAACTTCAGAGCTCTTTCCGTCACTGTAAATACATTTTGTTCTCATTCACCCTAAACTCCAGGGACAGCCAGTAAAGATTCCTCTGCATGTTACACTTTTAAGAGAGTTATAGACTTACATAACATCCACTGCCTTTTACCTAATCTGAGATGGCAGCAGCTGAGGAGACCGGCTTCCAAGACTGCATAATCCAATCTGCACTATAGTACTACTGCTAACCGCCGGGTTCGATGTGGCATCAGTTATGTGATCATTGCGCCTATATACAAATCATTTTTGCCTAAATCCAGTTATAATAATTTTACTTTATTAATCCCAATTAGAAAATTAGGCTCTGCTTATAACCCATCTCTAGATTAAGCAGAGAGCAGTGGGCTGCCAATTACAGCACCCGGGGAGCAGTTGGTGAAGGGTTTAGGACCTTGCTCAAGGGTCCACAAGGGTGTGTTGTGTCAGGCACTTGAAACCAGATTTTTCAGAACAAAGCCCATGTCATAAACCACAAGCCTATCCACTCCCCAAATATAAAAATTTAAGTTCTAAAATTCTATTTTTAATTTTTTTTAATCAAATAAAAAAATGATAAAATAATAATAATAATAATAATAATAATAAATAAGTTTTTTTTTTTTTAAATGTCTGAAATAAAATTACAAAATAATGACAACAATAATAAGAATAATGACAATAATAATAAAACCTAATAATAATTTTTTTTTCTATTTTTAAATCTTTATTTAAGAAAACAGTAAGAAAAGCTTGCATTTTTTTTTTTTTGTTTTTTTTAAAGCAAAGCCATGACACCAGATTTCTGTTGGATCCCTACACATATATTGTGCTTATATGGACAGATCCATGTGTTTTCTTTGTCCTGTCCCATAACTGCTCAACAAGTTATATGTTTTTTATTTATTTGACTGAATTCACTTTCAGTGCTGAGAATTCTGAAATGTGTTTTCAGACTCCTCAGTCATGCAAGGGTTGTTTTGTTAAGCTATTATGAAAACAGGATTATTTTCATCGTCCCATGAAATCTGTAACAGGTCTATTTGTTTGAACAAGACAAATGTCAACATGCCAGCAATGCACAGGCTTGAAGTACCGACTTCTAGGTTAAAAAGATATGATAAACTTGTTCTATTTGAACATTAAAGACACACAAGTAACTTTTAGACCTTAAAAATCGTTTCTGACTCGTTTTGTGGCGAACCAACAATAATTTGGATTTTCGAGCCGTAACTGTCAGGGGTCCGGGGGTCAGAGAAGACAATGTAAAATCCACCGAGGAGGCAGGTCGGAGGAGGCGATGGGAGCAGCAGATCATAAAAGAAACAGGGAAGGAAAGGAAAAACAGGTGAGAGCGCAAAGATAATAAGTGGAAAAGGAAAAGAAAAAGAAGAGGAGGAAGAGAGGAGAGGGAGAGAGGAGGGAAGAAAGAGAATGGGGGGAGGGGAAGTATGGGGAGGGGGGAAAAAAGTAACACTATAAGAAAAATAAGCTGAATTTTTCTTCTTTTTTTTGTATCTCTCTGTGTCTTTTCTTGCTATGCAGTTATAGAAATGATAAATATTACCAATATAAAGGAAAAAAAAAACAAAGAAGCTATATGTCTGGAATCAGTCTTGTCAAAAGACGGGCTTATTGCTTATTAGTAGGGATGCACGATATAATCGGCACCCTATCGGTATCGGCCTATATCGGCCTTAAAACTAAGAATCGGACATCGGCCACCCCACCGATATTTAACCGAAATTTAACCAATCAACCCACTGTTTCTGAAGTCTTCTTCCTCAAAAACGTCTTTTTTACAGACTTTAAAACTTCTAAAGATGCAGGGGGGGAAAACATCGATACACTGAAATATAGCAATATTTTCATATGCTGATATCATACTGACATTAAAAAAAGGCAGTATCAATCTATTTCACTAAGGAAATATCACAATAATTCACTGTTCTGTTATGAAATCTCGCGAGAATTCATGAAAATTTTGTGATATTTTCATATGTTGATATCATATTGACATTTAAAAATGCAGTATTTATCTATTTTACTAATGAAATCTTGCAATATTTCATCATTCTGTTACGAAATCTCATGAGAATTTATGAAAATTTTGCGATATTTTCATGTGCTGATATATTGACATTTAAAAACGTAGTATCGATCTATTTGACTGATGAAATCTTGTGATATTTCATCGTTCTGTTACGACACCTTATGAGAATTCACAAAATATTTTGGATTTTGTAACAGAACCATGAAATTTTGCAAGATTTTGTGAGTAAAATAGATCGATGCTGCGCTTTTGAATATTGATTTGATATCAGCATATAAAAATATTGCGATATTTCAGTGTATCAATATTTTTTTCCTACCCCTACTTTTCAAAGTGTCGGAAACGGATAAATGACCGCTTATTTTTTTCAGCTTTAATATCGGTATTGGTATCGGTTATCTGCCACATGAGTTTTAAAATATCTACATATCAGATATCAGCCAAAATTCCAATATCGTGAATCCCCACTTAATAGGACTCCTCACGGCTTCTTGCTTGAAATCCTGATTACATAAGCACTTTCTACACCACAGTAAATGGACATGCTATGGCTTTTAAGTAAAGCCTGATTCTCACAGTTTTACAGACGTGGTTGAAGAGAGACCTCTCCATCATCCCACCAGCTCCTAATATTGACTGATATTTCATAAAAGCCCAGTATTGACTAAAAAAAATAAACGTTTGTAACTTTAGTCTCAAGTGTTCAGCAGTCTGGACTTTTTGCAGCGGCAATGCAATTCACTTAACTCTAACTCATCTGTGCAGACCATTTACAGCAGCAGATCTCATCAGCATCCCACATCCCATCAGTCACAGATTTGTCCTCACATGGTTCTTGCTGCATGGCTCCATTTCGCCCTCCACACAGCAGAGATCTCACTTAATCAGCCATTTGCAACAGTTGGGAGACTGTGTCTAAGCCTCAGTTGAGCGTGGAGCTGAGGGTATAAACTCACTGGCTCTCGTGAGAGTGGGGATTGTTCTGTCTGGATTATTGTCAAACACATTACTGTGGAGCCTAATGCATCCCTCATCCATACAGGCCGGCTGCTCTATTGCCGCCCATTGATTTGACTAGCAGAAAGAAAACAACTGGATTACATAATTCATGTGACCGCTCCATTTACAGTGTTCAGCAGGGGAAAAGAGCATAATAGATGACAGTGAGGTGCCAGTGATAATTGTGCTAGTGTGCGTCTCTTGCATGTTCTGTCTTGAGCAGATATGCGTGCAGCCTGAGCAAGTGAGGTGACTCCACCTTTACAAGTGCCAGCTGGATTTTTAATCACAATAGTGGTGTGTAATAATAATATGTGCAATACATTTTAGTAACAGTAAGTGGACTTTTTATGTGTGATGAAACTCAAAATAATGTATGTCTCTATGTAATTTGGTATATACTTTTAGTACCTACAGAAATATTTGTACAGAAAGGGGCAGGCATAACAAGTTTATCTTCCTCCTCCTCCTTTTCGCATTATTTTTTCAATCTGATCTTTCAAACTTATCTAAAAAAAAGAAAGAAAGAATCAAATATATCAGTCATTGCAAAACAAATGCTTAATGAAAATAGCAATCCAAGACGTTATAATCTATTAACTGTAGTGTGATGTAGCAAATGCAGTCTATCTACTTTAAATGAATAAATAAAATATAATAAAGTTTACATAGGTTTTTGCGTCAGAGAGCCTTTTTTCCCCACTCCCTCCCATGAGTGAAACTTACTCCGGGTGAGTAGCTGCTTCGATGGAATTTGAAACCAATAGTGGCAAAAGTTCACTCGTTTTCTCCTCTGGATGTGTAAAGAGATGAGGTGTGGAGAGAACAGACGGGCGGAAAAAGCGAAAATTGGAAACACATGGGGAATAAAACTTACGTATCGGCTGATGAGGGTCCGGAGAGTGCTGAAATCCATCCCCATCCTGTTCCTCTTCCCTCTTCCGACTCTTCTTCTTGTTTCTCGGTCGTTCTTTAAAGGCTTACTCTGCTGCAGTCGCGAGCTTCCTTTTTATTTCTTTTCCTCTGTCCATGACTTGTCTCCCTTCTCTTCTTCCTGAACTAGAACGGGCTTGGTCCGACAAAACTACCCCCGACACTACAGACCTGTTCTCACCTACAGAGACCTTAACAGGATTTACTAGTTAACAGGGGGAGTGTCCGCGCGCGGCTTTTACTGCAGTTTTAACACACTTCATACTTGTGAGCGACTATGACGAAACTAATATCCGCCTTCCTCGAACTCCGTCGTTCCTCTGTCTCTGTACTAATAATCTTCTTGTCTCGCTCCGCGGCCAAAGGAGATTTTCTTTCAAGTACGTCACGAGGAGCCAGGTGGTGGCTCTGGCTGGATGGGAGCGCATGCGCGCTCTAGTGTTTTTGGAGTGTAATTGATTGTCTGTTTCAGTTAATTATAGGTTATTGATTTTTTTTTTCTTTTCTTTCTTTTTTTACGGGGGGGGGGGGGGGGGGGGGGGGGGGGGTGGCTTGGGGCGGAATATGTGCTAAATACAAAATGAATATCAAGTTCAGTAAACCCATTCAAATTCCTTTAGGAAGAGGCAGGGGTGGGCAGCTCCATTCCTCGAGGGCTGTCAACTCTCAACTCTGAGCGACAGTTGACTTTTCCACTGTTTTAATTGTTTTTATTCTTTATATTTTCTGTATTATTTATGTAATTTGTATTTTATCTGTTAGTTTATGTGCAGCACTTCGGTCAACTGCGTTGTTTTTAAAGTGCTCTACAAATAAAGTTGGGTTGGATTGGGCCAACATCCTGCATGAATTAGAGGTTTCCCCAAGGCAACACGCCTTGCGGCTTGTGCAAAGCTTCACATTAAACTCTGCACAATCACCCATTGATTAGAATCAGGTGTGTTGCAGCAGGGAAACTCCTCATACCTGCAAGATGCAATCGTGGACCAGATCTGCCCACCTCTGGGTTTAGGTATTCGAACAGCTTCACGGACACCCAAACGGTGCTGTCCACACATGGGGTGCTGAAAACATCTTGTTTTCAGCAAAGAAAAAGAAAATTAAAAATAAACTGTACATATGCACCTTTTTTTTCCCTTTTCTTTTTAGTTAATTTTGGAATGATTTTGTCGGAAACTCAACAAGCTAATTTCTGTCTCATTTTACAAAAAACATCGGAAAGTTATAAGGGGAAAAATCCGATGCCTATGTCTGAATAATTGTGGTTTGACGTGTTTATTCTATGGATAATGGATAGGTGGTGTATGTTAATTATGATTGATTTGTTAACTTAGTCGGAAGCAAAATACGCGTGCTTTGTTTCAAGAGGGAAATATTTTTATTCCATTGTCCATTCTGTGTTTCCTGGAGACGCTTTTCGGCGGGTTCGGTTGAATCATCGTTGTAAAGTTTTACACAGTACTTATAACTTCCTATTAAGAGGTTTAAAAAAATAAAATCAACCTTTAATGGACGGTACCATCCACCAAATATTTTCTGTCGATATGACACCATTATAGTATTTTTTCATTTATACTTTTTGACCCTTGAAGGTAAATAACATGATTGTGCAGTTTGCATTAATAATATTGCACGGGTAATATAAAATATATATAAAACTCAAGAACATAAGTACTGGAAAGAAATACTTTTAAAGCAATAATACATTATAATAAGAGTAAATTAAACAAAACAGATTAAAATAAAAACTTTTTTTAAATAATAAAAATGTTCAACTACAGGTTAATGTACGATTATTTAAATCCATTTAAAGGAAAATGACAAATATGATATGTGAGAGTAATATTACAAGTATAATTGAACATAATGTGCAACAATTTGCAATAAACCAGTGAAATATCAACTAATAATCATCATTGATAGTGGCAGCATCATCATGACATCTGCAAGATTTCTAAAATCATTTGACACAGAAGTAATTATGTGTGGCTAGGTTTCATGCACAATTTCATTGCCAAAAACTCTCAGAAGTGAAAAAAACCAACTATTATCACAGTGATATCTTATTTATCACCCAACCCTTTCACCCCTTTCAATAATGAGTTGCATTTTTTTTCTAAAAGAAAAAGGAAAAGCTTGAATTGTTTATTTCATTAATTAGACACAAAAGCAGCAATTATCAGCTGTTTATTTCGGCATTATTATTAGTGAGTTGCTAAGTGTTTTTGTTTGTTGTTTATACGTTAGTCGGCGCTTTTACTGTGAAGGAAACAGGGCGCCAGGCACGGTCACATTCTTCCTGTTTGGTGCTAGCTTGACCCACTTTATCAAAATGGCGTTGCTCATCGCGGGAGGCTTCAGTTAGTTCATATTCTTCAAATCCGCTTACTAATAAATTGGGCGACACACGATACAGTATCCACGGACAGCATGGCGAGTCTAGATCAGAAATCGCCTAATGTTCTTCTGCAGAGCCTGTGCTGCAGGATTACCGGGAAAAGCGAAGGTACATCAGTAAACGTTAGCTTGTTGGGTAGAAGTGCAATGCCCAAGTATTCCGGAAATTCCTAAGCTGATCTAATTAAAAAATTGTGACTATTTTAAATTTCCGCCCGTCTTGCTTTTTGTATACACCATATAGATTTTATGTGTATATAAACTGAATCGTTTCCTGTGTCTGGCAAATTCGGCGTTTGCATTTCACATTAAAAAACCCTAAATAATAAATAATTAAACGTTTTACCAGCTAGATCAGATGTGTTTTTCAGCGGAGCGCTGTAGAAAACGGTTGAAGTTTTATTGCAGTACCTCTTGCTTTGCCTTTGGGATATATGCCGAATTGCAGATAAGAGTACTATTTATCCTTCACCAGCACTGTAAGAAAGTAAACCCACGATTAAATGTCTGGATAGCTCATTCAGTATAAAGATTCAGTGATAGCCATCAGTTTAGCTGCGTGGGACAAGCGGCATGTAGCGGGGCTGTCAGCGATGCTACAGCCAGCTGTAGCTTCATGCTGCACATCCCGCTGTTGATGTTACAGACCTTTATGCTTGGTTTTACAAGGTGGTTAGTTAATTTTCTTTAGCTGTGTGTGCATCCTAGCTACTCAGCTTTTTAGCTGCTCTAATGCATAATAATGTGGTGTTTGCACGTCTGCTGGATGCGCCTCAGTCTTGCTAGCTGCAGGCCCCTACATAACACAGTGAGATTACCATGAATGATGGGAGAGGCGGTGAAAAATCGATGTGCATCTCCCTTCATCAGTCTTTATGGTGTGATTGCATCTTAACACATTAGTAGTTTGGCTTTACTGATGGAAATACAAGAAATGAGTTAACCCTAATAAATGTCCCATCATTACTTGTGCAGTCATTTTAAAAGCCAGGGTGGATTCAGTGCATAGTTTTGAGTTGCTCATTGTGCATGTGCAGCTTTTTCATCATCTTTTCTACTTTGTTAAAAGTGCTGCTGTGACGTTTAGTCATGACTTATTTGTTTATCCAGCTGAAGTTGCCCACCAGTTCCAGTATGCAGTGCGAGTCATCGGCAGCAACTATGCGCCGACCATTGAACGAGATGAGTTCCTGGTGTCTGAGAAGATAAAAAAAGAATGTAAGTGCTGTTGGCTTGAATCTATTCCAGAGTGATGACTATTTCATGATAACTACTACAGAGAAATCACATGAAATCTGCTTTGTTTTGTCCCTCTTGGATTGGATCCACAAGCATTTATGCTTTCTCCATGTGGGCATTTTAACTTTTATAGTGGAGCATTACCAGGAAAACACTCTTTAAAAAACAAACAAAACTTTTATTGCATCATAGCAAGAAATCCCAGCTGACTTGCATCGTAACCAAAGTAGCACCATTAGCGGGAAAACATTGATCCAAAGCTTTGAAGCAGACAATAAAACAGAAATAGCACATCACTTTACACACTGTTAATACTGGACCTTTATATTGATTCTTAATGTTATTTAAATGTGACATTTACCTAAGGCTTGGATCACATGGCTTCCAGCATGTGAGTGCATCATTCCAAATGATTAAGATTAGATGAGGCTAATCTCACATTCCTCAGCAATTTCTTCCTTTAAAATGATATATTTTAAAGAGAAATTAGAATATTTCCAACTTTGGCATGTGTTTATCTGTGAAATGAGTTTAAATTGTCGGAGGAGCTCCCCATCTAACAGTTTGTCTTTGATGGTTGCAGTGCTGAAGCAGAGGAGGGAAGCAGATGCTGCTCTGTTCTCAGAGCTGCACAGAAAACTTCAAACTCAGGTTTGTGTTTCTGTCAGCTCTCTTCCTTCCAGCACAAAAAAACATCTGAACTCACATGAAAACTGCTGGAAAATTCTTTATTTAAAGCATTGAAGGTTAAATGAGTGGATTTGTTTGTGATATTTTGTGTTCGGCTGTTTTATATTTTGATGGTTTACTGTTTCGCAGGGTGTTCTGAAGCATCGCTGGTCGGTTCTGTACTTGCTGCTTAGCCTCTCTGAAGACCCCCGCAAACCATCCAGCAGAGTAAGGGAGCCTCATTTCTACGTCTTATATGAGTTGAGTATCATTATAATTATGCATGATATTCAAAATCAAGCAATGCAAACTTGTCATTTGCAGGTTGGAAACTATGGTGCACTCTTCGCCCAAGCCCTCCCCCGGGACGCCCACTCCACCCCGTTCTACTGCACCCGACCACAGAGTCTGGCTTTGGGCTATGGGGAGAGGAGCGCAGGCTTGTCTGGCAGTGTTGGGACCAGTGGGATTTCCAGTCTAGGGGTCTACACACTCAATGGACCCTCGCCAACGCCACAGTCGCTGCTGGCAGGGTGAGTTTATCAACCACAACCTCGCAAGTATTTTACTTTCAAAGTTTCATTCACACCTCAGCTGGGATTGAGCTCTTGAGGGGCTCTGGGGTTCAGAAATTTATCAGTGTGATGTTTGTTGTAAATATCACTGCGTTCAGGTACAAGAAGCATCAATTAGCACCAGAAAGTGATCTCAGCCTGTTTTATGAGGCATCAAAAGGCCTTTTAATGCCATTTACCCTCATTAATGATGCACTAGTATATCGGCTACAAATGACCGTAAAGCTGTCTGATCTCACCTTGAGCTCATAGATCTGCAAGTCCTCCGTCTCAAAGTATAAAGTTTTCCAAGCATTGAATAATAAGTATGTTTTAACACAGCTGTTAATTATGCAAATCATGCAGTTTCAATCAGTTTCAAGAAGTTATAATGACAGAAAATGTCTGTGAAAAAATCATTTCAGAAGGGCAAAATTGATATTTCGGATTTTGTTTCGGATTTCTTTTGGAAAATGAATAAGTGTAGGCTCCTAGGAATATAAACAAAGACCTTTAAATATCTAAAATACTGCTTAAGTTGAACTAAAACAAACAAAATCCCATTTATGTTAGCATCAATAAGACTTTTACAGGGTTTCCTTAAATGTAAGCTTTAACTTTAAAAAGTATTTTTAGTATTTTCTTAACATAAATGTGGTTCTGTTACTGAAAATAGTAGAATTTACCTCTGAAATTTACATATAAACCATAAAGTACTGAAATCGATAATGCCACAAAGATTAAAAAAGGTTTTTGAAAAACGTTTTTTGGCTTTTTTTTTTTTTTTTTTTTTTTTTTTGTTTTAATGGAAGTATTTTATCCACTTTTTTCCTCCAAAGTTAAGCTGCTGTAAAATGAGCTAAATGTGATTTTGTTTTGGTGAAATAAGCAAAATCTACAGAGGAAGTTTTCATGATGGTGGCATGTGTTGCTGTCTGCGTTCATTGTGTCCTTTTGGAGAACATGTGTGTTTATTTCTATAGCACATTTATGTCCAAGACAAATCAAAGTGCACTCCATAAAACCTAAAAAGCATTACAGCGGGGTGCATAGCAAAGTCCATTAAAAGCAAACTTCAAAAGAATTTAGATAAAGACAGAAAAAGCTGAAATGAGATAAAATGCAGGAGATAGGAGTTACAGCGTGATCAGCAGTTGTTTTCATAAAAGGTAGGAAAGTTTTTTCACTCTGATTTAAAAGTGCTGGGAGTTTTCTGGGAGTTTGTTCCACATGCGAGGAGCATAAAAATGAACACTGGCTCTGGAAAGAAAGTAGACTTGATGACCTGAGGAATCTGGTTCATAACAGACCAGGGGATCCTGAATTGATTTGACTCTAAACCAATGAGTGCTTTTCAAACTTACAGCAGGACTGTTTGGGGCTCACAACATCCGTGATGATCCAAACAGAATTTCACATTTCACTTTTGGATCTTATTTGTATTCCTTTTTTAAAAAAATGGATGGTAGAGTTTCAAGTTGTATTTATGATTGTGTGTTCTGGTGTGATTTTCAGAACTACGTATTTAGGTCTTCTTGAATATCACATCTAGTCACTATGAATTTTCGGCCTTGGGTTGGGAGTTGGGGTTTACCCCAACTCTTTGCAAGTGTAGAAAAGCATTCATATGCTGTTTTCTGACTGTTTAAGTCAGTCTTCAGCTTTTCATCAAAAAGACTCTTTTCTGAGATGTTCCCCTCATCATATATATATACATACATACATATGTATGTATGTTTGTGTGTGTGTGTGTGTGTGTATATATATATATGTGTGTATACACACATAACATACTCAGTTGTGTGGAAAGGTGTTTGCCCCCTTCCTGATTTCTTATTTTTTTGCATGTTTGTCACACATGTTTTTAATCATCAAACAAATTTAAATGTGAGACAAAGATAACACAAGTAAACATAAAATGCAGTTTTTAAATGAAGATTTTTATTAGTAAGGGGGGAAAAATCCAAACCTACCTGGTTCTGTGCCAGAAAGCATCTTGACGGTCCCCAAGACTTTTGGGAAAATACTCTGACGAGACAAAAGTTGATCTTTTTGGAAGGTGTAGGTCCCATTACATCTGGTGTAAAAGTAACACGGTATTTCAGAAAAGGAACATCATACCAAAAGTAAAATATGGTGGTTGTAGTGTGATGGTCTGGGGCTGTTTTGCTGCTTCAGGACCTGGAAGACTTGCTGTGGTAAATGGAACCATGAATTCTGTTGTCTACCAAAAAATCCTGAAGGAGAATGTCCGTCCATCTGTTGGTGACCTCAAGCTGAAGCGCACTTTGGTTCTGCAGCAGGACAATAATCCAGAACACACCAGCAAGTCCACCTCTGGCTTAAGAGAAACAAAATGAAGACTTTGGAGTGGCCTAGTCAAAGTCCCCACCTGAATCCCATTGAGATGCTGTGGCATGACCTTAAAAAGGTGGTTCATGCTGGAAGACTCTCCAATGTGGCTGAATTACAACAATTCTGCAAAGATGAGTGGAACAAAATTCCTCCACAGCGCTGTAGAAGACTCATTGCCAGTTATCACAAACGCTTGATTGCAGTTGTTGCTGCTAAGCGTGGCCCAACCAGTTATTAGGTTTGGGGACAATCACTTTTTCACACGGGGCCATGTAGGTTTGGATTTTCTTCCCCCCTTACTAGTAAAAACCATTTAAACTGCATTTTGTGTTTACTTGTGTTATCTTTGTCTCACATTTAAATTTGTCTGATGATCTGAAACGTGTAAGTGTGACAAACACGCTAAAAAATAAGAAATCAGGATAGGGGGCAAACACGTTTTCACACTACTGTGTGTGTGTGTTTGTGTGTGTGTGTGTGTGTGTATATATATATATATATATATATATATATATACAATACACACACACACATATATATTTAGGCTTGTTTGTTGCTTGTTACCTCATAAGTTGCAGATGTTTTACCTGCAGTTCATTCATCCTCTATGGACAAAGACATAGGCTGCCCCTGCGCAAGATTGTAGTCTGTCTTTGCACTTAATCTGAGATGGACAACATGCAAGGCACGTTCAAGCTCATACCATGGTCAGTTAAGAGTGACTAATTACCTAATATGCATGTCTTTGGCCTGTGGGAGGAAATCTGAGAACTCTGAGAAAACCCACACTGGCAGAAATGCAGTTAATGCAGTCGTTAGCTTCCCTGTTATTTCTTCTTTTTTATTATGTGTTGCTGACATCAAGATCATCAGACATTCACTGGAAGACAAATGATATAGATGAGTTTTTATATATTTGTTTATTTTCTGTTTATCTAATGTCTAATTTTTTTATGGGAAAGTGTGCATGGAAAGGTGCAGGTGTTATTAGTTTATCTTCTTCCAGCTCCTTTTCATTTGTGGTGCACAAATAAAAACAATCAAAATTCTTGCAAATGTAATTATGTATACTGTTACTGAAATAAAGACAAAAAAAAAAAGAAAGATATTAAATTGAGGTATTAAAAAAAGACCTGACTTTTTTTTAGGAAACAGCTTTGTAATGAAGCAAACTGATATTTGTTTTTGTGTTTTTCAGTCAACCCCCTCAGGCTGCAGCTGGAAGCACTCAGCCTCTGGGCACGCGGTTAGCCTGGACTCTTCCCGTAAGCTCCTCCCCTTCTTCTGCTCTCGCCCCGCCCACCACCCGGCCTCCCCTCGGGCCTCCAGCCAGAGTGGTCCGACCTCGCCGAGATGGCGAAGCAGCCGGTGAGTCACGAGGTTCCAGGCTGATCAACATCAATCAAATGGGGAGAAGTGTGACATAGTTTCGGGTTAAATGCATTAGGCGGCACACATCTGCTGACATTGAAGTCTTGCCTCCGGCTCCGTGCAGTTTCTTACTGATCCGTCCTCTTGTCCTCAGGTGATGTAAGCGAGGCGGCACTGGTGCGGGACATCCTTTACGTCTTCCAGGGAATTGATGGAAAGTTCATCAAGATGAACGCTCAGGATAACTGCTACAAGATAGACAGCAAGGTACCCGAGCCCCCGTCAGGCCTTCAAAGATCCCCTTTTTCTGTTTGACAGAGCTGAAGTATTATCATCTACAAAAACTACCGTTGCTAATGCAAGCTTTTTGGCTCCAAGCTGCATCAGCTTTCTTTTCTTTTGTCTGCCTCCCCTCTCTTGGTGTCATATTATCAATAGGATGGCTGTAGATGCCCAATGTTCTCACTAAACATAGATTCATGGTCAGTGTGTTGATGTAGTCCAGAAAAGGTGCTGATGAAACCAAGAATAAATCAGCCAAGGGTCAAGATATTTTAAAGGCTTTCTTTTTTTTTTGTCACTTAACCTTTCTGCAAAGCTTCCTGGATAAAAGGTTTTGTTAAGATGATGAAATTTTAATGCATCCTTAAATGCTCCTGCTGGAAAACCAGCGTTGGGTGGAGGCCAGAGTAGTAACAGCTATGTGATGAAAACTAGTTGCATTTTCCTCTCTAGAAAAGTAGATTATGATGGATGATGCTGTTAAGTGTTTTTAAGATTTAAAACTACATCATTAATCTCATACCACCATATTAATGGCAGATTTTTTGTTTACACAACAAAGCTTAATTCTTAAAACTCTGTCATATTAAGCAGTTATTTTACATTGTTATGCATGAATTTCTGCATTTACTATTAATTAGAAAGTGCTTTTGTTTGAAAATGCCTCCTATGATTTAGAATTTGTTCACATCAGTAATAACTGCTGGAAACTCAAACCCATGTAAAGCCTAACAAATGTACACCAACACACCAAAATTCTTTTTTTTTCCTTCAATTTGACATTATTACATAAAATCAGTTTTGCCCAAACGTTCACATTATATTTAATAAAAGCAATGTAAAAAATGAATTAGATAGTTAAAACCTTGTTCTTCTGGCAGTAATGATCTCTGGTAGGGCTGCACAATTAATTGTTAAAAAAAAATTGCGATCTCAGTTCACACACACGTGTGATCTCATTTCTACCCACCACGATTCTGAAGCATTTTTAATCAGGAGCTGCACCACAAATAAAAGTTTCAATTCTTCCTGGATTTTCTTCAAGGGCCCTCAAATGCAGCACTAACGTTGCCTCCCACCCCCTAACCAATGGTAAAGAACTACAACTATGCATCTGCCAACAAAGCTCTTGTGCAAGCGCATGCTTTGTTTTGACCTCCCTTTGAAAAGGTTGTTTTCTTAAAACTTGTGCGTTAAAAAATTTGGAGAAAAAAATCGTGCCAGAGAATCGTGATCTCAATTTTAAGCAAAAAAATTGTGATTCACATTATTCCAGTTTCAGCAAAAAGTGACGAAGGGGTCCATGAGTTTTTGGCAGTTGCTTGAGGGGGGTTCTCAGGAAAAATAGGTCAGGAACCGCTGTGTTAGATGGTGAAACAGATTTCATGTTTTGCTCATTATTTTTTAAAAAAATGTTATGTGTGTTTTGCATCACTAGGTGGTGCTATGCAAGTCCCTCAGGGACACCTGCAGCAGACTGGCTGAACTGGGTTGGCTTCACAACAAAGTCAGGAAGTACACTGACGCCAGGAGCGTTGATCGGGCCTTCGGATTGGTCGGACAGGTGTGTCTGCATTGGCTGTATATATATTGACTGTTTTTGTCTTTTTGTGTTTGTTTTAATCATGTAAGCTTATCTTTCCATCCCTGCCTCTGCCATCAGAGCTTCTGCGCTTCGCTCCACCAGGAGCTGAAGGAGTACTACAGGCTCCTCTCGGTGCTTCACTCACAGGTAAACAAAGCTCATAGATCTGCTTCTGCTTCCATTTTTGCCCCAAAACACTTTTCCTCTTTTAAAAGATTGGCTTTTTGATCCTCCAGCGACTTTCTAATGCATTTTTCAACATGTGTTTTTTTGTAGTTACAAGTGGAAGATGAGCAGGGTGTGACCGTGTGCACAGAGAGTAGCCTGACTCTGAGGAGGCTTCTGGTCTGGATGTACGACCCCAAAGTGCGGCTGAAAACACTGGCCGCCCTCGTCGACTACTGCCAAGGTGGGTTGGATGTAGGGATGGGCGATATGGACTAAAAAATGTATCATGATAATTTCTCTTATTTATCACGGTAACGATAAGTGACGATAAAAACTATCAGCAAAATATTTTGTCATTATAAATCTGTCACTTAATTCTGTCTTGAAAGTTCTACAAAATACTAGAAGCCATAATCTAAGCTGTATCAATTAAGTTAATGTAGTGCAACCTGTATTGCAAAACTGTAGTGACACGAATCAAACAAGTCTGAAATATGAGACCAAATTCCACATTTACTCAAACGATGCAAACAGCAAAACTAACTTGGCTTATTAAAAAAACCAAAGTAGTGCAACTGCAAACACAACCTGATAAATTGTCATCTCACGATAAGAACGATAAATTCAAATTGTTATTGTGGGGAATTTCTTTGACGATATATCGCACACGATAAAATATCGCCCATCCCTAGTTGGATGTGTCCTTGGACTCGCATGTTAACACTAGCAAGGACTGAGCATCAGATGATGATGACTAAACCTGCAACTGTGTGGTTTCAGGTCGTAAAGGAGGCGAGCTGGCTTCAGCCGTCCATGCCTACGGGAAAACCGGAGACCCGCAGATGAGGGCGCTGGTTCAGCACATTCTCAGCCTGGTGTCACACCCCATCCTCAACTTCCTCTACAGGTGGATATATGATGGCGAGTTGGAGGATACTTACCATGAGGTATGCATATCTTACTCATGTAGATCTTTGCTCCAACTCCACAGTCACCTGGACTAAAATACTCCTCCCAAGTGTGTCCAATACTAAATGAAAGAGCTGAGTGCTGGCCTCCTTATAGAGAAAGTCATTAAGAGTTTATTGCTCATTTCTGGAACATTGTTCTCGTCAGCTGGTCTGACGTTTGACCCCAATGAGAAAGAACATTAGTGAGAAGAGGAAGAGGAGGGGAGCGCAACAGAAGTAAAAAAAAAGAGAGAGAGAGGAGAGACAGGCGTCTTAAATGAGAACTGATGAGAGGAGTGTAATGGAGACCACAGTGATGGATGTGTCTCCTTTACTTCCCCCTGCCCTTTCTCTCTTTCTGTTTCTCGCACAGTATTTATGAGCCCAGCATTAAACGTTACGTAGCACTGGACTGGGTTTAAGTGCCGCGTTTGAAAGCACAGAGATTAAGTTATTGGATCTTTCAAGAGTGAAATTACCCAGAGGATGTGTGTTTTTTTACCTAAATGTTTCAACATGTTGGTGGAAAACAGGGCCATAAACAGATGGTGTAATGGGTGAAAAAAGGCCTCAATGATCACTTTGACTGTTTGCCTTTTATGGTTTTCTTTTAAATATTCAATTTATGTTCACTTTTCATTTATGTCAGTGACATGCAAAAGTTTGGACATCCTTAATCTGTTGCTGGGATTGGCTAAGTAAGGTCAAGATTGAACTGAATAATGTAAGTGTGGGGAAAAGAATTCACTGTTCACTTAAAAGGAAAAGATTTAAATAAAAAAAATAGTTAAGCGAAGAAAAAAAGATATAGAATAAGATGTAAAAAATAATATTCATGAATAAAGAATTGATCATATAAGGTTAGACATGAAACATTCACTTACACATGGGCCTTCAGGGGAGCCTTTATAAGTCATGTGCGCATGTGTATTGATGCACAGCAGTGTGGTAAAAAAAAAAAAAAGGTTACTGTAAAAAACATCCTGCTACTACCAGCTGACACATTTAGAAAAATATTATTTAAACAATGATGTTGTTACTCATGCCATTAAAAAAAAAAAAAGTCTGAATTTGGCTTTATCTCAGTGAGAGAAGCTGATTTTGATTTTGAGCACCAAAACTGACTTTATTGTCCTTATTTATGAATTCCCTGGTAATTTTCAAGCCTTAGATTGAGGTTTTCATCTTCCAGTGTCCAGAAGCAAAGTTATTACAGGTACTATTAAAAAATAGCTGAGACAAGCAGTACTGAACTTTTATTTTTCAGATTCTTACCTTTTTTCAAGCCTCAGATTTAGAACATTTATCATCATGTCAGCGAAATAAAGTTGCGCTACTATTTGAAATACTTGAATTTCAGCCATATTCAGTATCAACAAGTATTCAAGTACTCTGTTTGGAAATATGCAGTGTTGGTGCATACAAATTTTTATAAAAATATCCAGAACCTGATGACAAATTAAAGTGCCAGTGGCATGAAATTCCCGGCGACTTTCAGTCCCTTTTTAGTCAGACTCTAAAGTACCTCAATACTGTATGAAAGGATCGTTCGCCATAACTCAGCCTTGTCATAGAATAGCAGGCGCTACTAGTTAGCACTGCCGTACAATGACCGAGGTTTGGTGGGCGGAACCAGAAGACATGCTTGTTACCATGTGCTTCTGTTGTCTTCTGTCGTCTCACCAGAGCGGTACAGAAACAGTGATGATGGACTGATTGCAAACCCGAGTCTATGTGCGCAGCTGAACACTTGCGCACAACAGGAAGAATTATAAACTGGAATCATCACAAACATCAGTTCCCCTCAGAGATAAAAGACACGAACATGATTAGAAACGTTTATTAGAAACTTTGTGTTTCTTCATGGTGGCTGGTAGGGCTGGGAATCACTAGGTACCTTGCGATACGATACTATCACGATATTTTGCCTACGATAACGATAATATCACGATACAGTAATTCTGCAAAAATCAATATATTGCAATAAATTTATCCACGATAGACCACAGTATTTGTCCCTGAAGACATTCCAAATTTATCGACCAAAGTGAATCCATGTAAAATGAAATACAAAATATTATCAATCAGTAGCACATAAGTGACATCAGTTCATATAAAATGAGCAAAACAATAAAACAAAGTGCACAGTGGTTCTTCTTAAGAAAGCATATAAAAAATAAACATTTCAGTCATTATTTCTTCATAATCTCAAACAACTGGGTGGTCTATGACAACCTGGACACACATTTTAATTTGTACTTTACACCATGTTTAAAGTTTAACCTGAACCTGCAGCCTGCACAAAGATATCAGTGCTAATGCAGGGACTTTTCTACACGCTGAACCACTACAGAAAGAACAACGAAATCTCGCGAGATTTCACTGGTCTCTTACAAAATCTCGCGAGATTTCGAAAAAATATCGATACAGCTTTTTAAAATATCGATATGATATCGCAACACAAAATATCGCGATATTTCAGTGTATCGATATTTTGGCACACCCCTAGTGGCTGGAAGCCGTTATAACCACGCAGACCTGAAGCTCCTCTTCTAGGGAGGAGATGGAGCTGCAGGGAGATTTTCTGTTAGTTCGGTCGGCACATTCCTGCAGAAATTAAATTTTCAGTGGGGAGGACAAAGAGATCTGTGTTGTCCTTCAGACATCAGGTACAGAGCAACTCTGATGCAAACGGTTTGTTGTCGTAGATCGTAGATGTCGTAGGGAGGGACTTGGAGAGTATAGTTTGGGGGAGGAGGGTAATTGGCTGGAAGTCAATGACATACTGTAGTATGCTGCACTACGAGTAAATATGCCGAACTGCCAATCAGCCCATTTATGGATGCTAATTTCGCCATGTAGGCAGACACACCTTTGCTTTACAGGGGAGCTGAGCTCCCCTTAGCTCCCCCCGTAATTTGAAATATGATCTTCACATTATATAAGTAGGGTAGAAATTAGTTATCAGTGAAAGGTAGTTTGAGTCTTCCAACCTTTACCTCACAATCAACAGCTCTTCTAAGCAGCTGCCTATTACTCTGAAAATGAAAACACATGATTCACATTATCCAAGAGATGCCATGAAGCTAATAAAAAAGGTTTTCTGGTTATGCACTCTGTCATACTCTGCTTCTGATGACTTTCAGAATCCCCCTTTTTTTTATTGAACTCAAAAGGTCGGAAGTGAATAAAAAAATTATTCATGCATCAACTTTTGGACACCACTGTTTATTTTCCCAATAATTCATGTTGTTTTTGTGTCTTTGGCGTTTCAGACATGTAAATATTCCTTCAGTTTTCCTTTGCTTGTTCAGAAATATGAGCTGAACTTTAAAAGTCCATTCTGTCAGAGCATAGAATATTAATTTTAATATTAATTAGAAGAATATTAATTTGCTGGCTTTCAGTAGAATGCATCTTGATAATAATGATCGTGTTTCATTCGTGTGTGAATTATAATCTACATTTGTGATATTACATGTTGATTAGAGTGTGAAAACCAGGGCAAATAAGTATCAGTTTTATCAGAATGAACAAACTAATACAGAAGACATACAATGGCTGATCACTAGGGATGGGCGATATTTTATCGTGTGCGATATATCGTCAGAGAAATTCCCCACAATAACAATTTGAATTTATCGTTTTTATCGTGAGATGACAATTTATCAGGTTGTGTTTGCAGTTGCACTACTTTGTTTTTATAAGCCGAGTTAGTTTTGCTGTTTGCATCGTTTGAATTAATGTGGAATTTGATCTCTCATATTTCAGACTTGTTTGATTGGTGTCACTACAGTTTTGCAATACAGGTGCACTACTTGAACTTAATTGATATAGTTTAGTGGCTTCTAGTATTTTGTAGGGCTTTCAAGACAGAATTTAGTGACAGATTTATAATACAAAATATTTTGCTGATAGTTTTTATCGTCACTTATCGTTACCGAGATAAATAAGAGAAATTATCGTGATACATTTTTTAGTCCATATCGCCCATCCCTACTGATCACATAATCATATTATAGGGAATGGGAGCCGCTAAGCATTATGGGGCAGGAATGCTATGTTAGCATCTATCGCAATGTCAACATTAGTTTCTTCCACTCATTTAACGTCAGTTTGGACACAGAGTGCTGCTAAGGAAAATATGCTAGAAAGGAAAAAGGGATGCACAGGGAGACTAACCAATGAGGCCAGAGAACGTTATGTGGACACTTATTTAATCAAAACAAAGACATGAAGCAAGAACATGGACAAACTCCCACAGCTGGCCATTGCAGCATCTTTTTTTTTTACCTGGTCTGGGGCTTGAGTGCTTACACAGCAGATCAATTTAAGAATTACAAATCCCTGGACGCCTGTGTCTGCAAATCTTTAAACCGGAAAACAACAGTAACAACACTGTAATCTGCTCACAGGCATGTGAAGCTAAATTTTGAAGGGTAGCTGTTGGTTGCTTAAATTAGCTGTAGCTGATGTTTTGATCTTAAACTAGAACAGCCAAGAGTGGTAACTTTTACCACCATGTATAGCAAATGCATCAGCGATGCAAAGATGCTCTATAGTGGTTCGTTTTCATTTGTTTCTTAAACAGTAGCATAAACAAAGTAAGGGAGACAAACAAAACAGTCAAATAGAGAACATTTAATGTCCCATTTATAGAAATGACTCCATTTTTGGTTGTTGTCTTGAATTTAAGACAAGTTATATGAGGTATTATTCAGATGCTACACAGGTCTAGACATTTTGCTCACAGGTATGATCAGCTAAATTTCACATTTTTAAATTTTAGTGTTACATTAGCTACATTATGATATTCTATAGAGCTACACAGTTGTAGTTTGTTTTGATCATGTAAATTTGTTTCTGTGGATGTAGGCTGAATGCAGGAGCACACTCTTATTGCTCGAGATATATTGTTAGATGTTATGATTGGCAGTTGAACTGCTGCAACCCAAGCGGTGCTTTCGTTAGGTGTGATGATAGCTGACCTTCTTTCTTCTTTCAAACAGAAAAGCCCTAAAATGTAACTGCAGTTCTCTTCTTCCCTTTTGAATCATGCAAGACGCTGGAGCAACTGATTAATCAGCAAATTGGGTCTAAATTCTCACCAAAACAGACACTTGAACTGATTACAGTAGGATGACAGATGTGCAAAACGCTATCGGAAGTTACCCTAGATGCCAGCATGTTGGAAATACCCCATAATGCACTGCTGATGATGAGACATTTCTATTCCCTATTAATAAAAAAATACAGTCAATATCCATATTTAAAGGTACAGTGTGTAAGAATTACTGTCATCTAGTGGTAAAGATGGGTATTGCAATGACTTCATATGCCAAACATTGTTGTGAATGTATGGTGGCTGTCAGTGGCCAAAATTTGCCCAGCTATAAAGATGTTTTCATCTATGAGTGGATCCAGTGGTCTCAGGCGTAGCTATGACTGTACTACAGGTAACTACTTTCAATGTCTTTTAAAGACACACAACGTAACTTTTAGACCTTAAAAATCTGTGTTTCTGACTCGTTTTGATGGCACACCAACATTCATTATGCCCATTTTCGAGCTGTCAGTGCCCAGAGCTGTCCCGGGGCTCAGAAACAGCACTATGTAAGATTCCCATCCGGGACGCGACCGTGACGTTGCAGCCAACTATTGGTTGCAGCACCGCGTCACTCACTAGCAACCGGAAGTAAACCAGGGATCAACATCGCGGGTGTTTTGAATGCGCATCATGTCGAATTCGGTAAAGAAACACAAGGAAACATCACCGGAGGAAGAGAGGAAAAGAAACAGAGGAAGGGACAGAACAAGAGTCAAGATAAGACTGTCTTTTACTGGCTGGAGTGAGCTTAGAGTACAGGTACGAACAAGATGGATGCTAGTTTAGCCGCCGATAGGGGGCGCGTCACTGAGAAAACTGCTAAAAGTTCCGTTGTGTGTCTTTAAGGCATTACTTATCCTAAACCGTGCTCTGACTTACATTGTTTTGTCCATTTAGGGACACCGTAGTAAAATAGTGGCCCAAATAAACACATAAAAGCTACTCTAGTTAAGAATGCATGATATAATCGGCCCCCTATCGTTATCAGCCTATATCGGCCTTAAAACTGAGGATCGGACATCGGCCACCCCACCGATATTTAACCGATCAGCCAGCTGTTTCTAAAGTAAAAAAAAACACACAAAAAAACTTGTTCTTCTTCAAAAACTTCTTTTTTACAGCCTTTAAAACTTCTAAAGACTAAGGGTGGGAAAAAATATTGATACACTGAAATATCGCGATACTTTGATATGCTGATATCATATTGACATTTAAAAACGCAGCAACGATCTGTTTGAAATCTCGCAATATTTCATCGTTCCATAACAAAATCTCGTGAAAATTCATGAATATCGTGAGATTTTGTAACGGAACGATGAAATCTTGTGAGGGTTTGTAAATAAAATGGATCGATACCGCGTTTTTAGTTCAAGTTCAAGTTCAATTTATTTATAGAGCACACTAACAACATCCTTTTGGAGCCCGAGGTGCTGTACAACTACTACAAATATCGATTTGATATCCACATGAAAATATTGCGATATTTCAGTGTTTCAATATTTTTTCCCACCCTTAATTTTCAAAGTGTCGGAAACTGATAACAAAACGGCTGTTTGAAATGACTGCTTTTTTTCCCAGCTTTAATATCGGTATCGATTTCGGCCACATGAGTTTTAAAATATTGGATATTGGCCAAAATTCCAATATCTTGCATCCCTCACTCTAGTACATGATTACATATCAACAGAAACATAATTTTGAATTGTATATTGCATTTTTCTGCCATTGACCTTTGATTTTGTTACACACTGCACCTTTAAGATCTGCATTAACTCTCCTTGGTGTATTCTTCAGTTGTGATATAATAAACAACCTTTCCAGGTAGACTTTTTATCTTTTTTTATTTGATCAGTTTAGGCCGTGGGACTTTGCATTATGGAATCCAACAAACATTTCAACATTCATAGCCTCAAACAGCCTCGAGGTTTCATATTATTAAGTCAATTTAGCCACTGAGCTGCCTTTGGGAGTAAATGGACAATTTAAGTGAATGTGACAGGAAAAATCTTCTGTCCGTGGATGTAGTTGTGTCCATTCTCAGTCAGTCAAAATATCTTAATTATTCTACAGCAAGATGAATCTGTTATATTTTAAAAACTGTGTAAAGTTTTGATATTGTCACTAAACAGCTTGTAAATTGAATATTTTATTATATTAAACTCAAACTGTATGTCTTTGCAGTTCTTTGTAGCATCAGATCCCAATGTGAAGACCGATCGTTTGTGGCATGACAAGTACTCCCTCAGGAAGTCGATGATCCCCTCCTTTATCACTATGGATCAGGCGCGCAAGGTACACGCACACATACAGCCATGTACCAGGCTTCGTACACACGGTTGAGACAACATGTAAACACTATATCCATCCTCTCTGTGTGTAGGTCCTGCTGATCGGCAAATCAATCAACTTCCTGCACCAGGTTTGTCATGACAGAACGCCACCAGGCAAAATAACACCAGCATCCAAACCTGCAGATGCGCCAAAAGATGGTAAACTTCTCACTTTGTCTTATTTTTAAACCGTTTGCTGTTCATATAAAAACTTTTCTCAAATGTTTCAAATGGGACATTAATATGCTGCAATTTAACATCTTAGAGCAGTGGTTTTCAACCTTTCACCCCCTGTACAATAGTTTTTCACCAAAGACCTCCTTAACTAGGGGTGTCAGTTTACATTTTAGTTTAGGAGTTATGTTCAGCATAATCTGGTCTCAAGTGGGTCAGACCAGTAAAATAACAGCATAATAACCTCTAAATAATAAAAACTTCACATTTTACCTTTATTTTACTGAAAATAAGTACATGATCAAGATTTAATGAACTATCCTTTCAGAAAACATCATGAAAAACCTGAAATTTCTGGAGAAAAATAAAAGAAGTTTCAACATTATTCTCACTGTTAGACATTTGCCTAATTTTATTATATTTTTTTATCTATCTATATTTTATATTTTTAAATATAAACCTGTATTTTTATCAATAAAAATATAAAATATCACAAACATTCATATTTTATATTAAAAACAAGATATACAAATGTAAAAATTTTTAATATTGTGATTGTAATTTATATTTTATCTATATATTTAGGGCTGGGACGATTCGTTGACGTAACCGATTACGTCGACGCAAAAAATACGTTGACGCAAAATATGCGTACCGATGCGTCGTCAGACCAAAGCAAAGATGGCGGCGCCATGCGACTTCAGACTAAAACAAAGATGGCGGCGCGATCTCCGCGAGTGGCTCTTCCAAGTTTCCAAAGTGTAAGGCAGTGAAGGCCCACACTCGTTTATCGAAGGTATAACTATATATTAGGGATGGCGAATTCGAAGCCTAATGAGACATGAGACAACGTCCGTGAGATGGACGCCATGTCTTCAGACACGTCAGGCCTGTTTGAGACGGTCAGCATGAAGCACGAGCTCCATCTGCTGGCCGTGGGTGGAACTACAGCTGATGCAGGGAGCTGTCTCGTCTCTGACTGAATATAATTAAAGTCACGTTCTAAACCTCATGTTCTTGTTTCATCTGTTGGTAATGGTATTGTGTAGTCACTTCTGGGATAAATAAAGAATTTTTGGGTGCCAAGTGATTTGTACCCGTATTAAGCATTAACAGAATGAAGATGAAGATGCACTTTTTCTGGAAGCTAGACCCATGTTCAATATAGATGTTCAACTCTGAATGTTTACTTATCTTCATTATCTTTTGTTGGAAAATAATATCTGTCTTTGCTTAAATCCTCCAAGTTTACATGATCATATTATTTCAATAATGACTTTTTTATCATTATTTTCATGTAAATGAAAGAATTAAAAGCCTGTTTTTCAGTCCGCTGTGTTTTCAACATAAATTTTACATTCTGTTGGTTCATGAAAAACTCCATGACAGGCTGCTGCTCCCACTGCTTTTTTATTCATGCTCTTTTTTACATTTTACGATATCTATATCAGCATATATAAATTGCTGTCTGTCAATTTATGAGGAGATAATCGATAATCGAATCGAGTCGAATCGAGCTAAAAAAGTGAATCGTTAGATTAATCGATGCATCGAAAAAATAATCGATAGATTAATCCTTTAAAAAATAATCGTTTAACACAGCCCTATATTTTTTTTTTCTTATTTGAGTATTTTTCATTTTATTTGCAAATTCTTTTCATTTTACGTATGTATATGTTTCCTTATTTTTATGTGCATAACTTCCAGATCACCATAGATCTACAACATCACAAAAGATTTAATCTCTGGTATCTGGAACAGAAAAATTCAGTATTTTACATCATGATCAGAGGAACTTTTCCAGATCTACAAGTTATTTCAATTGCGAATACTCATACATTTCCACCTGAACTGACTAGGAATGTATATCGTTATGATTTTATGGATACCGATACTAATATCAATACTCCTTATTGATACCGGTATTTATCGATACTCTAATCGATTCTTTAGCGTAATTTAGAGTACATAATAAAGACATTATAGGGTGTTAAGCAAGATGGCATTGAGAGGCCTGAACATAAAAGTAGGTGAAGGACAGCTGTGAGAATGAAGGAAGTGTCTCTGTCTTACTTCATCACCATGACTACGTGATGGTATAATGATTACATGACAGTTAGGTAGACGTTCAAAAAGTATTGATAACAGTATCATTTGTCTAGGATCTTAACGGTACCCCTGTATCATTAAGATTAGGAACCGGTACCAAACGATACCGGTACTCGGTATACATCCCTAGAACTGACTCACCTCATCAATCTGAAGTCAGAAAGAAAAGATAGAACAAGTTATCCCTTTATTTTTCTCAAGCACCCCCTGTAGTGTCTCCATGTACCCCAAGGGTTACATGTACTCCCATTTGAGAAACACTGTCTTAGAGGAAAAAAAGCAGTTGTAGGTTGCATTAGCAGTTAGCTTTGTTGCGTAGTCAGGCATACTGATGGCGTCATTGACCAAATAGAAGCATCTTTTGTCTTTGTCCTCAACGTATTGATATTATTTTATTGACATATGCTGGTGGACTGACAGCAATCGATGCTCTTACCGCTTTCTGGCCTTGTCCTTCTTTCAACTGTGGAGAGCGAGAGGTATACTTAGCCATATGCTATTGATTCAGTCTGTGGTACATCATCTGGTCAGTTTGATCTGGAACTCTTACTGGATGAACTGAAGGGCACCACACAGGTCAGGTTGGCTCATAAGACCCTGAGGCTGGTCAGATATGTAGCATCTTCTTGCCTGTTTAGAAACAGCTGTTAAGTTGTTTTATCCAAAATGCTGAGGCTGAAATTCTTTGCTTCTTCCCTCTTGTTAGCTGCAGAGCTGCTGTCAGACCTGGAGGGAGCTTTTCAGGAGAAAATCGACGCTGCCTACTTTGACACCAGCAAATACCTGCTGGACGTTCTCAACCGCAACTACCTTCTGCTGGAGCACCTGCAGGCCATGAGGAGATACCTGCTGCTGGGCCAGGGAGACTTCATCAGACACCTCATGGACCTGCTAAAGTCAGACAATCTCAGCCGTCCTGTTTGTTGCATTATAAAGCAGAACTGTGCCATTAAAATATAGAGCTGTAAGTTTTACTTTTTGTTTTGTTCCAGACCTGAGTTGGTTCGTCCTGCCACCACTTTATACCAACACAACCTGACTGGTATCTTGGAGACAGCAGTCCGAGCCACCAATGCTCAGTTTGATAATGCAGAGATCCTAAAGAGGCTTGATGTGCGTCTGCTGGAGGTAATCTTAACATCTCCAAGATGTTGTCCATTAAAAAACAGCACATTCCTTCTGATTATTAGTCATTTGCTTCCACTGTGACTTCATTCTTTTTTTACTTGCCTCTAGGTGTCTCCTGGTGATACAGGCTGGGATGTTTTTAGTCTTGATTACCACGTTGAGGGGCCCATTGCAACGGTACCACACTTTTCTTAGATATTTCCTTTAAGATAAACTTTTCTGTAGGGATGCACGATATTGGAATCTTGGCCGATATCTGATATGCCGATGTTTTAAAACTCACGTGGCAGATAACCGATATCGATACCGATATCAAAGCTGAGAAAAATAAGCCGTCATTGCAAATAGCAGTTTTGTTATCTGTTTCCGACACTTTGAAAAATAGGGGTGGGAAAAAATATTGATACACTGAAATATTAATTTATATGACAATATCAAATTGATATTTAAAAATGTGGTATTGATCTATTTTACTTACAAATCTCACAAGATTTCATTGTTCTGTTACAAAATCTCGCAATATTTTGTGAGTTCTCGCGAGATTTTATTATAGAACGATGAAATATCGCAAGATTTCATTAGTAAAATAGATCGATACCGCGTTTCTAAATGGCAATATGTCAGCATATTGAAAATATCCCAAAATTTTCGTGAATTCTTGCAAGATTTTGTAACAGAATGATAAAATATAGGGAGATTTCATTAGTAAAATAGATCGATACTGTGCTTTTAACTGCCAGTATGATATCAGGATATGAATATATCTCGATATTTCAGTGTATCGATATCTTTTCCCACCCCTGGTCTTTAAGAAGTTTTAAATTCTTTAAAAAATAAGCTTTTGAAGAAGCAGTTTTGGTTTTTTTAGACTTCAGAAACAGCGGGCTGATTGTTTAAATATCGGTGGGGTGGCCGATACCAATAGGGGGCCAAATATATTGTGCATCACTACTTTTCTGTGCATGTAAAGAGATTTTTATGCCTTTTTTTTTTTTTTTTTTTTTACTCTTGCATGTCTCAGGTGTTTACAAGGGAATGTATGGGCCACTACCTCCGAGTGTTTAATTTCCTGTGGCGAGCAAAGAGGATGGAGTACACTTTGACTGACATCTGGAAAGGACAGATGTGCAACGCCAAGCTGCTGAAAACCATGCCGGGTATGCTTTTTTTTTTTTTTTTTTTTTTTAAAGGGGAAAAAAAATCACATTGCTCTTACTGTTATCCAAAGAGTATTTTTAAAAGTTGACAGTCTGAGGTATTGTTACCTGTCCTTGTGCTTTTTACCCTCCAGAGCTGTCCGGCGTGCTGCATCAGTGTCACATCCTGGCCTCCGAGATGGTCCACTTCATCCACCAAATGCAGTACTACATCACCTTTGAGGTCAGGCCATTAGGAGTGGTGCCGCTATCTCAGACTGTAAAACATCAGCAGAAAAAGTTGCAATTACAGTGAAGCAGTCTGGTGAAGGCAGCTCTGGAAGATTCAGATTTCTGCCTCTGCTGACTCAGACAAGAAGCAAACACAACTAGAATGACAGTGAAAAGTCTATTTGATTTATTTCCATTTGTTTTTTTTTTTATTCATTTTGTTCCAGCTACTAAAAAATGCTGTTTATTTATGTATTTATTTTCCTCTTAGTACATGTTAAGTACATATCACTAGGGACAAAATCAAATCACTTGTACATCTGACTTGTTATAACAGTGTATTAATCCTAAACTGTGTGTGTGTGTGTGTGTGTGTGTGTGTAGGTGTTGGAGTGCTCATGGGACGAGCTGTGGAACAAAGTGCAACAAGCTCAGGATCTCGACCACATCATCGCTGCCCACGACGTCTTCCTGGACACAATCATCTCCAGATGCCTGCTGGACAATAACAGCAGGGTATCACTTTCTTTTGTTATGTAAGAGTTTTCCCGTTACATGCACCCTTTCTTCAGCTCTTCTTTAATCTGTCTTTGCAGTCTCTTCTTAACCAGCTGCGGGCCATATTTGATCAGATAATCGAGTTCCAGAGCGCCCAGGACTCTCTCTACCGCTTAGCTCTGGAGGAGCTCACCCTCCGACTGCAGTTTGAGGAAAAGAAGCAGCAGAGAGAGGAGGAGGTATGAAGCGAAGGACATCGTTTCTAGGCTGTAGAGTCCGTGTAATACTGGGGCTGTGCGATATACTGATATATCGTGATATGATATTTACATGAGAGAGAAATTATATTTACAGATATTGTTATATTGCGGTATTAGATGTGCAATTTTTTTTTGCTTTTCATAATGACCCAGCTGCACCTCTACTGACTACAAAAGGGTCACCTGATTATTTAATAAGGGTGGGAAAAAAATCGAAACAGTGAAAATATTGCAATATTTTCATATGCAGATTTCATATATAGATATTTAAAAATGCGATATTGATCTATTTTACCAATGAAATCTCGCGAGATTTCATCGTTATCTTAAAAATCGCGAGAGATTTCGTGACTAAACGACAAAATCTCTCGAGATTTCATTGAGTAAGAACAAAATCTCTCGAGATTTCGTTGGTAAAAATGGATCAATATGATATCAGCATATGAAAATATCGCGATATTTCAGAGTATCGATATTTTTTCCCAGCCCTATTATTTAATAAGGGTGGGAAAAAATATCGATACACTGAAATATCACGATATTTTTTTTCATATGCGGATACCACATCTATATTTAAAAGCACGGTATAGATCTACTTTAATAATGATATCTTGCGAGATATCGTTTTGTTATGAATTTTCACACTTCCAATATGTCAGATTTCACGAAATACCGCAAGATTTTCTGACAGAGCGATGAAATCTCGCGGTATTTTGTGAAATCTCAAGAGATTTCACGATATACCATGAGATTTTATAACCGAACGATGAAATCTTGCGGTATTTCATGAAACCTCATGTGATTTTTGTAACAAAACGATGATATCTTGCAAGATTTCATTATAAAATAGATCGATACCGCGTTTTAAGATATAGATATGGTATCGGCATATGAAAATATTGCGATATTTCAGTGTATACATTTTTTTTCCCCCCTTCTTTCGTCTGGAAGACAATCCTCTTCAAGAAATCATTAAAAACCAGCCAACTATCTTTAATTACTTTGATTTAACAAACATTTCTATCCAGTGTTTTGTCAGTTCCATCACTGCAGTGGAGCGATATCTTTACGCTAAACATGTTTCAATACTAAAAAACAGGTGTTTGATATGAAATGAAACTTTCAGACAAATTAGGGTAAAAATACCGGGATATATCGTATATTGTCATCTAAAGTAAATATATCGTGATATTATATTTGGTCCATATCACCCAGCTCTATGTGATACTGTCCCGTCTGAATTAATGTTTGTGGGCTGATTCAGGGTCAGTGGGGAGTGACAGCAGAACAGGAAGCAGAGGAAAAGAGGAGGATTCAGGAGTTCCAGGACACCATACCAAAGATGCGTTCCCAGTTACGAATCCTTACCCACTTCTACCAGGTATCAACCTGAGGCAAACTGCTGTTACTCATATTTGATGCATCTTTGAGAGTTTTGCTTTAATCCCCCCCCCCACCCATTTTGCCCCTCCTTTTCTTAGAGCATTGTTCAGCAATTCCTGGTGCTGTTGATGACCAGTTCAGATGAGAGTCTGCGCTTCCTCAGCTTCAGACTGGACTTCAACGAGCACTACAGGTACATCTGGTAAAACTCACAAGTCCAAAACAGTTTGACAAATTTGATCTTGTTAAATTAGCATTTTGTCAGATTAGTGTGTGAGATTTATCGTCTACATACTACTATGCCAAAAATACCATATTAATGAATCATTCTGAAATTTATCATGAAATATTCTCTATTATTTTTGTTTTATTTGTTTTCACAGTTTCCCTTAATTTATTTTAGGGATGTACAAAATTGGATTTATGGGCAATATCTGATATACCGATATTTTACAACTTATTTGGCCAATAACCGATACCGATATTAAAGATTAAAATGATGTAATGTTCAATCCATGTACAAAATTAGAAAAATGCTCTTGCTGCATCTGCCCAGATCCAGTAGTTGCTGGAGACGCCATAATGTCACATGGTGGGTGCGGCCTTTTGTTGTTCCCATTCCCCACAGTTTTTTTTTTTTTTAAAAGAAAGAAAATGAAAATAAAAATAAAAACTGTTCCACCAGTTCATAACCAAACAGCGCCTATTGGTTAAATATGTCGGTCGAAATCGGGCCAATATAGATATTCACAGTTAAAGCCAATATTGGCCAATACAGATGTCAGACCATTAACATCATGCATCTCTAATATGTATGAGCATATACATATATGTATGTGTGTGTGTATATATATATATATATATATATATATATATATATATATATATATATATATATATATATATATACACACACATACATGTATGTATGTGTGTGTATATATATATATATATGTGTGTGTGTGTGTGTATGTATAATAAAATACACAAAACTTTTGAAGCGTCTTTTACACTATCATCAAACATGCCTGTACTGATTTCAGGCCAATTTGATATCTAGTTAAACAGTAAATTCTGTAAATGTTATCTGGAGAAAGCAGCAGTGAGGATCAGGAAGACCTTTGTTTGAAAAATCAGCAATATTTGTTCAAACTGTCTTTTCTTTTTTTAACTTACGTTCAGAGGAGCCACAAGTCAGGTGAGGCTGACAGCTTGTAGAGCAAATGTTGCACACTTTAGGTAGAAATAATCACAAATAGTCTTGTGAATCTCCTGAAGCAGTCCAAATAGTATAGCACATTTTTCTGTTTTAAGAGAGAGGTAGCAGCATTGTGTCATCTATTTTTTCTAAGTGTCATGTTTCTATGATCTTCTGCAGGGCCAGAGAGCCGAGGCTGCGAGCGTCACTCGGCGCCACCAGGGGGCGACGTCTGTCAAACATCTGACGTGACGACCACCACGCTGACGGACGAGGCTTCCCATCAGAGCACGGGGTGTGACCTCACACAGACGAGCCGAACAGCAGACCCTCAACGCGCTTCTCGTCAAGATGATGTCACGCCTTGGACGAGCGATGCGGCTCATCTCTGGCGTCGCGACAGCGGCGTTCGCCGAGTGATGAACTCACAGCAGACGGCTCAAGGGAAGTCAGCTGAGCGGGATCACAAAGGAACAAAAGTCCACAACTTTCAAGGCTTTGCAGACACGCTGAGCAGATAAACGCTGAAGCGAGTGGCGGGAATGCAGCGGGGAATTCTACAAAATATGAACAGATTTTTGGGGAAAGTGTCCATGTGAGTGCAAGGAGACGGCAGACTGAGCTCTCCAAGTCACACAGGGCCACTTTACATGGCATGCCTTATTAACAGGGGAAAAAAAACTTTTTCCCCAAACATGGTTGCCAAATCTAATCCCAATTGTACATAATGTATGCAAAGATGTACGTTTGTCTTCACACCTCAGCATCTCACCAGGGCTCGACAGATTTGGTGTGCATTTTTTTTCCATTTTTGTATTTGTAGAAGTTATTAAAGTGGTAAATTGTAATATTTTTTACTTCTTTTATTTAAAATACATTTCTGCTGAAGTTTTCTCATTCATGAAGGCAGGAAATTATTATTGTTTAAAAATAAGATACACTACATCAGCATGTTTTATATTTCTTATCAGTGCTGGCAGACCAGTAAGTTGGTTTATCTCGAGTTCTTCATCCTCTTTTACCTAAAACTCAGTTGTTTTTCCCCATTCTTTAATTGTTTATTATAGGGATGCACGATATTGGAAGTTTGGCCTATATCTGATATGCAGATATTTTAAAACTCATGTGGCCGATAACTGATATTGATACCGATATTAAAGCTGAAAAAAAAAGATTAGTGGTGGAAAAAGATATCGATACACTGAAATATCACGATATTTTCATATGCTGATATCATAATGACATTCAAAAACAGTATTGATCTATTTTACTTACGAAATCTCGCAATGTTTCATTGTACTGTTACAAAATCTCAAGAGAATTCACAAAAATTTTGCGATATTTTCATATGCCAATATCAAATTAATATTTAAAAATGTGGTGTCGATCTATTTTACTTTCAAATCTCGTGAGATTTAATCGATCTGTTAAAAAATATCACGATATTTCATGAATTCTCGCGAGATTTGAGAACAGAACGATGAAATATCGCAAGATTTCATTAATAAAATAGATTGATACCGCATTTTCAAATGCCAGTATATTGGCATATGAAAATATTGCGAAATTTTCATGAATTCTCGTGAGATTTTGTAACAGAACGATACAATATTGCAGATTTCGTTAGTAAATTAGATCAGTACTGTTTTTGAATGTCAATATATCAGCATATAAAAATATGAAATTTTTTGTGAATTGTTGCGAGACTTTGTAACAGAACGATGAAATATCGCAAGATTTTGTCAGTAAAATAGATCGATACCGCGTCTTTAAATGTAAATATATCAGGATATGAAAATATTGCGATATTTTAGTGTATCAATATCTTTGCCCACCCGTAATCTTTAGAAGTTATAAAGTCTGTAAAAAAGAAGTTTTTGAAGAAGCAGGTTTCTTTTAGACTTTAGAAACAGTGGGCTGATTGGTTTAATATCTGGTAAATATCGGTGGGGTGGTTGATGTCCGATACTCAGTTTTAAGGCTGATATAGGCCGATACTGATAGGGGGGCCGATTATATTGTGCATCCCTGGTTTATTAGGTCAGCTTGTTCACAATCATGCATTTATACAAGTCTCACGTTTCTGCACCATACAGACAAAAAACCTAAACGTTTTCGGGTTTTGTGAGGCATAAAACAAATCAGGCTTCCTCCCTAACTGAGAATCCGCTGAACAGTTTAATTCAGGATTAAACTAGTTCGTATTTTCTGTATTTAACGCCCTGCGTAGGACATATTTGCAGCTTTTCTGTCTGTATGGTAAAGAATACAATCATCCCAGCAACCACAACAACCTCACTTTATGTCCCTGCACAGGAACTTAAATGCAGATATTTCTTTAAAGGAAAAAAAAAAAGTGTAAATATTTCTACATGAAAGTCCATGGCTAAGATTATTTGTCAAATGTTTACTTGGGCTGTTTATTTTCTGAGATAAATCTATTCTGACTTATGAGGAAAATAAAAGTGCATAGTGTATTTAAGTGAAGTTTACTTCATGTACTGACATAAAGACTTACGATTGTATTAGTGAACTTGCTATATCATTTTGGACTGAAAATATAACAGTAAAACCTTCCTGTTCTGAAATGTTTAGGATTATTCTAACTTCTGGATTTATGGATATATTGGGTAGAAATTGGCATTATAATTGTAGTTCTTTGCAGCTGTACATCAAAACATTAAATGGCAAAATCCTTCAAAATATTACGGTAATTTAGCATTTTCAGTATGAAAAACAACCCAAACTTAAAGCAGTCTTGGAGAAGATCAGTGTTGCTTGTCCAATAAAAAGACTCGGATTATGAATGTTGATCTCAACTCGCGTGTTTCTCATAACCGATATTCCATTTTTTCACAACTACTGTAGATAAACTGGCTAAAGAACATTAGATAAGAGTGATATATTTTAATTTGGGGAAATTGTTGCTTCTGAAGAGTATTTTTCAATTGCATCATTTATGTGCTGCACACCCAGAAGCAGACATCCAACATTGATCCTCATCCACGTATGTGCAGTGATGTTCCAGGTTTAACCTTTTATTTTTAATCAGAGAAACAATTGGTGCTGTGCAATGATTTCCTTCATAAACAAGTAAATAAAATGAATGTGAAGGGACCTTAAACACCAAACTAAACCTGGGTCAGCACTTCTACACGCTGTACTCTACATTGTAAAGCACATAATGCGTTGAAAATGGGGATTAAAAGCATGCCACATCTTAATAAAGTGTGCTTTTTACATCTGACCTCTCCTGCCCTTAAGGTTTCATTTGCTGGAACTTACTGCCACCTCCTGGCAAATACTCGGAGTCCACATTAAAGCTGAAGGCTTTCATTCAATATGTTCTCCAAAGCTGCTTGGTGTTGTTGCATTAACTTCTAAAACATCTATTCTCTTTATAAAGGCGAGGGACCCCACAACAAAACTGACCATGCAGATTCACTGCTTCATTAACATGAACAAAATTTTGAAAAAGGGATGTTTTCTCCTGTTACCTGATTTCAGTGTGTAGAATCTGTTTTTGCACAAGCTTATTATATGACCTCATTATTTTAAATAAAAATTTACAGAGAAAAAATCAAGTCTGAATCAGTTTTATTATGATTAGTTAGTTTCTCAAAGAATGGGAAGTCTTTCTTGTGTGATTACAAGGCAGGAAATGTGGCTTAAACAATAAAATACACCACTTTATTAGACAGCTTTCTAAATCCCTTGTAAGCATAAATAGCCAATTAGGCTATCATCATAGACAAACAACCATGCTACTTGAACGTTGCATATTTCAGGATCTGTTGGTCTACTGGGATTTTTACACACAACCATCTCTAGGGTTTACGGAGAACAGTCAGAAGAAGAAAAATATCAAGTGAGCAGCAGTTTTAGATATAAGATATAACAGCTATGCTATATATTTATAGTTACATGCACATACAGACATCCTCAAAATTATTCATACCTTCCAATTAAAAAGCTAAATTCACAACAGTAACAAGAAACTAATGCTAAATAAAAATTTACAAAATTATAATCTAGTGGAATTAGTAGAATTGTGGTTGAAAATAATCACAGAAAACACCTGATTGCAGTGAATGCCACAGTGTTGCTCAACAAAATTTTAGCTTTGGAGCCCCATCATGCTCGTTTACTTGTTTTATTTTTTGTGTTTGTTTTTTAAATTTCTTTTGATCCAGAATTCAAAATCAGTGTCATGATTTCCATAGACTTTTTATTTATTATTTTCAACTTATTTCACTGACAGCTGATTTTTTTTCCCCTTATTTATTAGGAGGGTGTGAATAATTTTTAGGATGACTGTATATAATATACACATTTATACAATTTATATAGATAAGTATAGATAGAAAAACAGGAGCAATAAAAAAGTATAATTAAGGATATAGGGCCACAGTGTAGCATCTTCTGATGGCTACTTCCAGCAGGATACAAGCACAAAGCTCACATCGTCTCCAGCTGCTTTCTTGGATGTGATGAGTTCACTGTACTCCAGTGGCCTCCACAGTCATCAGATCTCAATCTTAAAGTGCACCTCTGGGATGTGGTGGAACAGGAAATTCTCATCAAGGGTATGCAGTAGGGATGCACGATACTGGAATTTTGGCTGATATCCGATATGCCGATATATTAAAACTCATGTGGCCGATAACCGATATCAATACCAATGTTAAAGCTGAGAAAAAGCAGTCATTGCAAATAGCAGTTTTGTTATCTGTTTCTGATGCTTTAAAAAATACGGATGGAAAACAAATCAGTACACTGAAATATCACGATATTTTCATGTGGCGATATCAAAACTATATTTAAAACCACGGTATCGATCTATTTGACTTCCAAAATCTCGCGAGATTTCATCATCCTATTACAAAATCTCCCGATATTTCGTGAATTCTCGCAAGATTGTCTTAACAGAACGATGAAATATTTTGAGATTTCGTCAGTAAAATAGATACTGGGTTTTTAAATGTCAATATATCAGCATATGAAAATATCACAAAATTTTTGTGAATTCTCTCAAGATTTCGTAACAGAATGATGAAATATCGTGAGATTTCATTGGTAAAATAGATAAATACTGCGTTTTTAAATGTCAACATATCAGCATATGAAAATATCACAAAATTTTGGTGAATTCTCTCAAGATTTCGTAGCAGAATGATGAAATATCGTGAGATTTCATTGGTAAAATAGATAAATACTGCGTTTTTAAATGTCAACATATCAGTATATGAAAATATCACAAAATTTTCATGAATTCTTACAAGAGTTTTAAAAAAAGTTTTAAAGTCTGTAAAAAAGAAGTTTTTAAGAAGTTTTTGGGGTTTTTTTAGACTTTAGAAACAACAGGCTGATTGGTTAAATATCGGTTAAATATCAGTGAGGTGGCCGATGTCCGATACTCAGTTTTAAGGCCGAAAGGCCGATACTGATAGGGGGCCGATTATATCGTGCATCCCTAGTATGCAGCTGACAAATCTATAAAAATATGGAACAAAATTTCTGAGGAATGTTACCAACACCTTGCTGGATCTGTGTCACCAAGAATAAAGGTAGTTTTGAGGGTAAAACAAAGGTCTAACCTGATACTAGTAAGGTATACCTAATAAAGTGGCCGTTTAGTCTTTGTCTCTGTAGAAAAGCAAACCACTAGAGGGAGGAAGAGTTTCTCTTTTCCAGTTTCCCCCATCAGGCTTTCCATCTCATCACAGCTTCAGATTCTTTGGTATATAACAACCAGGAATTAGACCAAATCTGCTCATTGAAATATTTTAATAACAGGAATAAACTATCAACAAAGGACTCGATAAGTCATGTTGTGGCCACTGATGACAAACGCTCTTCATCTTCACCCTCTTTTTGCCAACATGTCCCCTTTCTGCCAGCAACATTAAATCTGTCAGCTTTCATTTTTCCCTCTCACAACCCAATTCTTTCAGTAGGTGCCTCTGACAGTTGTTGGATGCTCTTACTCTATTTGTGTGTAAACATCTGTTTACTTGTCCAGAGAGCCATCTCTTCAGGCCCATATAAAGGAACCTCTCATCTTTCCAGATAACAGTCTGAGAAAATTGTCAATTTGCAGGCCAGCGTACAGAGAGGCTGAAAGGCTTGACTGCTGAACTGGAACAGCTTGGATCTTCAATGTTTTTTTCTCCCCCCTCCATCTTCTTTTATCTCCATGTGTCTGTGTTTGATATATCTAAAGTGTATAGAGGTGTATGTCAGTGCTCTGGTCGATGACATCAAAATGGTTTCTGATCTCTCAAGACATTTTTCCAAGTATTCCCATGTGTAATTTTTTTCCCCCAGCAAAAATATTGCTGCGCTGGTGACCTTTATATCGAGCAGGACCTCTCAGTCAAACTGACCTGGTATCAGTTTATTCTCCCCGTTTTAGTGGTCTTGTGAGTTTTTGACAGCCTTAGAAATGGACATCTGCTGTTACTGGAGCTTCCACTCTCCAAACATTTGACTGAAACTGGGAAAATGTGTGAAAGCCATTCAGTTTTTTAAACAAATCTGATCAACCTGACTGCAGATTAACCTACAGTTGTCCTCAAAATTATTCATGCCCTCCTATGAAAGGACAAAAAAATCAGCTGCCAGTGAAATAAACTGAAATTAACTAAAGTAACAATAGATTTAAAAAATTCTATGAAAATCATGACATTGATTTTGAATTGTGGTTCAAAAGATATATTAAAAACAAACACATAAAAAATAAAAAAGCATGATGGGGCTCTCAAGCTAAAATTTTGTTGAGCAACACTCACTGCAATCAGGTATTTTCTGTGATTTTAAAGGTACAGCATCTAACACAAAACCAAAGTCAATGGCAGAAAAATGTAATATATTTCAAAACTTTGTTTCTATTGAGGTATAATTGCCCCACTTGAATAGCCGTTATGTGTTTATTTTCTTTGAATGAGTCATTTATATCCACTTGCTGTGGTGATACAAGGTGCTGCCATATTTGTGCCATCATTTTAACTACAGTGTCTCTGAATGGACAAAATAATGTGTCTGTGTAGTGTGAACCCTCTGAATTTTCAAACTCATGTACCTGCTTTGTTTAATGTAATGTTTTGTTTCAGGACTTATATCTCCTCTGTCTTGGTGTCTAAGTGAAGTGAACCTTAACTGATACCTGCAAATTCTCCAGCTGCCTCCAGCGGACACATCTGCACCTTAGCCAGCCTCGGGGCTCACAATCACAGAGATCTTCCTGTCCGGATCTGGTGAACAATAAAGACATCATGTCATGTGTTTGCTAGTTTATTTAGTTTTTTCCCTTCCTTTTTCTAAGTAGGCATCATCAGGTATGTTGTCTATATTCATTAACACTAAATAGATCGTTTTCTGGCTGCTGGGTTAAATTTAGACTGGTTTCAATCATCAGGAGGACGTTTTTCATCATAATATTTCTGGGATTTTAAACAAGGCAGCAAAAATCATTAATTGTCATACAGAATATTGCAACTGATTGTGACAGTTGAAGGTCCTGTCACTATGCCTAAAATGGTATATATACGAGAAAAGGGGAAGGGGGGGGGAAACCTATATGGAGGTCATTAGAAGCAGGGGGGTAAGGTGGGGAGAGAAAAAGAGAAAAAAGAAAAAAAAAATTATAAAAGAGGAGAAAGAAAGAAAAAAGAAAGGAGATAGAAAAATAAATAAATAAATAAAAGAAGGGAGGGGGATGAAAGGAAAAAAAAATTATTATATAGAGAAAGAAAAAAGAAAGAGAGGAGAAGATTTAGGAAGAAAAGAAAAAAAGCTAGTAACGGAGGAAGGATTAATAGTATCAATAAGAAAAAAAAAAGGGAGGGGGAAAGGAGAAAGGAATAGAGGAGGATCCCAAAAATAAAAAATAAGAATTAATAGATAATAAAAGGAAAAAAAGGCCAAGGACTCAAGCAAATAAAGATAAAGGGAAAAAAAGAAAAAAAAAAAAAAAACATATTATAAAAAAAAAATAAAAAAAAAAAAAAAAAAAAAAAAAGGGAGAACAGAATAAGAAAGCTGTGGAGTACTTGGATGCGTGTGATGGAGCATTGTCCTGCATGAAAATCCTGTTTTTCTGAAGGATGCAGACTTCTTCCTGTACCACTGCTTGAAGAAGGTGTCTTCCAGAAACTGGCAGTAGGACTGGGAGTTGAGCTTGACTCCATCCTCAACCCAAAAAGGCCCCACAAGCTCATCTTTGATGATACCAGCCCATACCAGTACCCCACCTCCACCTTGCTGGCGTCTGAGTCGGACTGGAGCTCTGCCCTTTACCGATCCAGCCACGGGCCCATCCATCTGGCCCATCAAGACTCACTCTCATTTCATCAGTCCATAAAACGTTAGAAAAATCAGTCTTGAGATATTTCTTGGCCCAGTCTTGACGTTTCAGCTTGTGCGTCTTGTTCAGTGGTGGTCGTTTTTCAGCCTTTCTTACCTTGGCCATGTCTCTGAGTATTGCACACCTTGTGCTTTTAGGCACTCCAGTGATGTTGCAGCTCTGAAATATGGCAAAACTGCTGGCAAGTGGCATCTTGGCAGCTGCGCACTTGACTTTTCTCAGTTCATGGGCAGTTATTTTGCGCCTTGGTTTATCCACACGTTTCTTGCGACCCTGTTGACTATTTTGAATGAAACGCTTGATTGTTGGATGATCACGCTTCAGAAGCTTGGCAATTTTAAGAGCGCTGCATCCCTCTGCAAGATATCTCACTATTTTTGACTTTTCGGAGCCTGTCAAGTCCCTCTATGACCCATTTTGCCAAAGGAAAGGAAGTTGCTTAATAATTATGTTTGCCTTATACACCTGATATAGGGTGTTGATGTCATTAGACCACAGCCCTTCTCATTACAGAGATGCACATCACCTGATATGCTTAATTGGTAGTAGGCTTTTGGTCTGTACAGCTTGGAGTAAGACAACATGCATAAAGAGGATGATGTGGTCAAAATACTCATTTATTTGCCTAATAATTCTGCACTCCCTGTAGGCTACCATCAAATTCCCAGTTAAAACTCAAATGATAAAGAAAATAAATCCAAAATGAATCAAATTTGAGCTTTCTAAACATGGAAGTGATCATACCTGCTTTATTTTGGATTTTTTTTTTTTTCACTTTCAGTATCTATCAGATGACACGTACCTTGTGCCCCTCATTCTGATGAAGCCTTCATTCAAGGCTGCCTTTGACCCAGTGAAACAGTGTCGAGACTAAATGCCATATCGTCATATCCTTTCATGCATTAACCTTGCTGCAAAATCATGAATGTGAGCTGAAGAATAATCTGCCAGCCATTGTGTCCTTCTGCTGTTTCCCATTATATTCACTATGAAACACGGAGCTGGTTCAATTCCCCATGACTGACTCAAGCCCTGACGTTCCACCATTCGACCTTCCAACTGTACGTTAAGGTGAGACGTGAAAAAAAAAAAAACAGAGTGTCTGTGTGTTGTCAAGCCAGGAACAGACAGCTGACATTTACTGGCATTTCTGGCAGCAGGTGCATTTGAGAGAATGTTATCAAAAGGATGAATTCTTGTCACTCCTTTTCATCCCCATTGTCTCAGATGACTGCCAGCTGGACCCACAGTTTGATGTAAACATATCCTCCACAATGCAGAGAGCACAGGCAAACAACATCATACCAGCTGCAATTTCCAATTTCCACCGTTTGAAGGCCACACTTAAAAAAAAAAAAGGTTGCATTGTGTCCAAGACTTCAGCCTCCTTTGTTCACAGTTTGCTTTAACAAGAGTCCCACAGATACACAAGCAGAATTAATTGGGCATTTGCATTTGTTGGATTTTAATTAGACAAATTGGGCCAGCAGGTTCTAATTAAGTTGAATATTTCTGCTCAGACGCAGGAAGAAAAAAAGCGTGGAAACTACCCTCAACTATGAATGCAGTGATTGGAATTTTAAGGTTCATTTCTTTGACATTTTACATGGATTTATGTGGTTCTCATTGTCAGATTCCAGCGCTGAAACAAAAGAGTTGCATCAGACTTCTCTCCCGTCTTTGAAATCCCACTGCGAGCTCGCACCTCCTTCACTTCTTCCAAAAGGTGCAATAAATTACAAACAGCATATTAAAAGCCAACACATGGAGAGACGAGGAAGGGAGTGATTTGATCTCAACTCTTCTAGTTGCTGACAGAAGAAATGATTAAGATGAAGCATTTTAGAGAACACAATGAGACGTAAAACGAGAGGTTGATTCAAATGGAAAGAAAAATGGAGAGAATAGAGACATAAATCTGAAGAATCGCCAACACTTGTTAATCCAGGCTTACATCTTGTCTTTCTCACCTCAGCTGCACTTTGCCTTAAAAAACTCAGGCAGGCAAGCATACCTCAAATCAGATGGATTTCTTGATGTTGCAACAGGGTTACTTTTTTTTCTCCCCCATCTCTGAATTACCTGACTCCCCTGCATTGTTTGACAGCTACGCTCTGTAGTTCCATATTTTGAATTTTAAGCGACTTTCACAAGCCTGCGACGCACCCCTGCCTTCTGTTTCTGATCCATTCCAGCTCATCTGTCACTTGGATGAAACAATGTTTGAGTCTTGCTAAATGTGGCATTCTCATTCAATACCAGTAGACCTACAGAAGTCCTTTCTTTGTCAAATATATAACCATAATGAAAACTTTGCAAGATCTCATTTGTAATGACCTTATATTGTTTTTTAGGTTATATGTCTGAGTGGTCAGGCATGCTGGCAGGAAATGAGAGGGTGGTATTCAACATGTCAACAGGTTCAAATGATTTTCAGTTGTGAAAAGAACCCACAGCTCAGCAGAGTTGCTCATTAACATGCTGCAGGGAGACATGACATCGCAGGCTTGGCTGGAAGCTGTCAGGTTATCCTCATAGTTACAATGTACAGTACGTTCAGTGCTAGAACTTTTAAATTCTGCTATTTGGTCTGTAAAACCAGTGTCTCACTGGACACGTGAAATTACAGTGAAGGATGAGTTTATGTTCGTGTGCGCAGGTGACATGAAGGATATCAAGTTACTTGGTCGTCAGTCTGAGTTATGGGAACAAACCAAGTAGCAACCTCCGGTGGCCAACTATGAGTCTACCCGGAAGAAGTCATTTTTTGTAGTTCTCCGTTGATCCGCTAGGAGCTGCAAAACAGAGCAAATCGCCATAGACTCCCATGTTAAAAACGCCAACTTCACAGCAGAAATAAACATGTTTAGCCTGGTTCAAAACATCATTTTAGGTTTCATAGGTCAAGTTTACCTTCATGTCAACTGGGAGAGGGGTGAATTTTTTTATAACTCACTCGTTTAGATGTTAGCCTATTTAATCTTGAAATTACACATAATAAGGGGGCGTGTCCTTATGATTGACAGGCGGCAGACCGGAAGCCCTACCTGCCGACCCGGTAGCTCCTAGTTAGCTTCTTGTTTGCTCTCAGGAAGGTCTCAGTTTGTAGCAGAGTAGCACAACTGCGGTTTTTAGTCAGATAATAGCAAGTCTAAGTGAGTCTTACCTTTACACCACCGTTTAGGGGCCTAATCTTTGTTAGCTCCTGTTAGTTTCGAGTTAGCTTGGTTAGCGTTTATCCCAGAGTACGTCAGCTGACAATCATTTGCCTGCGGCTCGGAGCGGCCTTGCCTTTGCCCATTTTCATATTTTCCGGGAGTGACGACACATGTGACACGGCAAGATGGCGACGGTTGGACACGCCCAACTGGTTTCATTTTTAGCTCTTCAGAAACCAACGGGTGACGTAGCGGAAGGTTCGTCCCTCTCTATTAATGGTCCATGGAACAAACAGAGTTAATGCTGCTGCTGTTATTATTGCTATCAAAAAAGTATATATTAAATGCGTGAATTGGCCAGCCTGGTACACCAGCCTGACCAGTGCCATGCATGAGATACACAGCATGTCAGTCTGGATTCCCTCCATTGGAAAGTGATTTTCACTCCGGTAAAAAATTGACTGGACCAATCACAGCGTGGGAGGCGGGACTTTAGACACGTCTTTTTCAGCAACTCGGTTCTCTAACCATTAACAGTCAGAATGGCGGCTGCAGAGGAGCGACGATATAATGATGCCATTTCTGATGTCTAAAATGAGCTGCACATGTCCTTAAACCCGCAACAATTTGCTGCTCTGAGGACTTTCTTCTTACAAAAAGACGTTTGCGTCACTTCTGTGTTTCTCTGATTGGTTCTCTCCAGTTCATTTTGTTCCTATTAGTCCCACCTCTCGTCTCGCTTTGGAAATCACCCCCCAAAGGAGGGAGCCCAGACTGACTTGCCGTGTATCTCATCCATGGTGATAGTCTGACTGGTGTACCACACTATGAACTGGCTACCTTTTAACAATATAAAAAATATTACAATAATAATAATATAACAACATTTACAGTCATCCTCAAAATTATTCACACCCTCCAATTAAAGAAGAAAAATTCAGCTGTCCGTAAAATAAGTTGAAATTGACATAAATGATATTTATGTCAATTTTCATTTAGTATTACTTTTGTCAATTTCAACTTATTTAAGTAAGAGCTGATTTTCTCCCTTCTTTAATTGGTGGGTGTGAATAATTTTGAGGACAAATAAGTCTGTTAAAATCCTCTCTTTGCTTGGATTTATAGCTCCCAGCCTATAGAGGGAGCACCTGTTACATTTTGGCTTCTGTTGACTGCTTGTTGTGTTTATTAGCACATATGGAAATGACGCAGTTCCACAGTTTCAAATACTCTAGAGTGAAGTATATGACAGCAGTCGTCTTCTGTATTATCAGGTCTTTTCCTCAGAAAAGGTCAGCAGAATGACTACAGGACAGATCATCAGAAAAATGGAAATTGTGTCCTGAATTTCAGTGTTTTTCTGACTGCTGCTTGTGTCAGTGCATTATGAGCTGCAATCTGATGAATATTCAAGGTGAATTTCACAGCTCTCTATTGACATCTGCATCAATCTTTTGGACATCTAGATGGTTGATGAGATTTATCGCAGCCCACCTGCAGAAGTCCTGGGCAAACAAACAGCTGATGAACATCTCTGCTGCAGAAATGCCATCAGGCCAATGTGATTTCAGTTATCGAGTCTGACATTTGAGCTGCACGCAAGCTTTAAAGATATTTATTCAGCCTAGATGGTCAAATGGATTGATGGACATATTAAAGGGACGAGCAGAGAATCGTTTAAGCACACACTTGTATTCATTCTCATTCACAGGACTTCCAGCATCAGTCATGAGGCCTGATGGGAGAAGCTGTCTGCAGACTGGAAATGCCACCGTCTCCTCTACTGACGCACAGCGAAAACAGAGCCAGACGCAGGGATGTGGGAGGAAACGGGTGGGTTCCTTTGTTTATGCGTAATTTATGTTTATTTTCACATTGTGAGTAATAAAAAAATAGGATGTTATTGTTACTTCACTGTTTAGTCCAGTGCAACACATTATGCGACACATTCTTGCTGCAGTTACTCCAGCAAATAAGCATTCTTTGCATATTGTCCTGGGAGTAAGCATTGATTAAACTCATTAGCAATTAATTTACTTACCTACCTTTGTATAAAATGCACAGAAGATGCTAATTAATCTGCTGAAAAAGTATAGAAAAAGTTGCTGTATGTTATCTATTGAGGATCTAAATAAAATGAAGCATTGCTACATTGTTTTCTCTTTAAATGTAAAATGAGTTAATATGCAAAACATATTCGGTCCCCTGAAAGGAAGTGGGTGAATTTCATTAATTCCATTTCCATGATTACTGTTGCACTTTGTGTTCAGTACATTTAGCAAATGTTTGCATGTTATAAGGCTTAACTAAGATAGATTCCCAAGTCTTTGAGTTTGCAGATATCAGCTTTCCTCAGATGTTTTTAATTGAACTTGTTAATGTTCAGTTTGAAGCAGTCCGTCTTTTCCATTTTAAACTGTTTGTTGTGCTGTTGAGTTGATGTCCAGCTGAAAAAAAGGAGAAGGGAATCACTGCAAATTTGGCTTTCTGATTCTGGATGATTCAGTCTTCCAACAGGCCTTTAAATCATGAAGCATCTGATACAACCTTTATCTCTGTACCAGATGCTGCAAAGCCCCAAAACATTCAAAAATGGAGTTCTTATTTCTTTTTATTTCTTACAAACAAGCTGATGTGTTATATATAGAGAACCCTCTTTGATCAGGCGGCTTCACAGATGAGTTCATGGTAATGGCAAACCCAAAGCATCAGCCCTCCACCACCGTGCTTTATACAGTACCACTGAGCCAAAGACGACTTTTAGACGTCTCGTCTACGTTTAGACTGAAATTCGTCCGATTATAATCGGTCTATATATTAGTCCAAATCTGCACGTTAGAATTTAATCCATTATTTATCTAATATTAAATTAAAAAACAGCTGTGAGCTGTATAAATGACGGCCAAATGTTGTGTTGGAACGTTTTTAACCGTCATTGATCAATGTACAGTACATTGCACTTTAGATTTGGTCTAAGCTAGCTTAAGCTTAGAGGGCTAAAAAAAAAACTTTAATTTTTAGACCAGCAGTAGACCGATTTTGGCAGCATTTAAAGTGGAAACGGTCAACCAACCTAACTTTATTTACAAGAATCCTGGTCCTGGTACAAACAGCAAAGCAGCACAAACAGCTCATGCCAACTACCCACTGAGCTATTTTTGGACTAAAGGATGTAATAGACATCTAATGGTCCTAAAGTGGAAATGAAACAGTCAACCGACTTAACTTTATTTACTAGATTTGAGTCCTGGTCTTATTATATACCAAAAGTGGAAAATATCAGCATATAAAAGAAAAATGTGGCGAAGTTTTCTGTTTTTAGGACAAGAGCGCCGCCATGTTGCAGTTCTCTAAGCTCTGACATCACCGGGTTGGTTTGTGCTCTGGCTCCGCATTAAATCAATAGGAAAAACCAGCTGTTCTGCACTACAATTAACAAGCTGTAACATGTTTTAGAAGATTAATAGAATGGAAAGTGAAGCAGGGAGGCCGGTCCAGCATCCAAATTCTGTTGCCATTGCTTTCCAGCCATTACACCGTGATGACTGAGGGGGGAAGGCGTGAAGCCGGTGCTGGTTTTGGGAGGGGCAGCTTGGCAGCACCTGTACTGTGGGTGTGGCTGCTGTTCAGCGATACTGGAAGCTGTCTGCTGTCAGGAAGTCGACGTGGACCAGGTCATGCATGGAGAATTTTGTATAACAATTAGGATTTTAGCACAGGCGTAAGTATCGACGGTGCAGCTGCACCAGGGCCCAGACGCATTCAGGGGCCCATGAAGGAAGGGGAAAAATAAGCAACTGTACATCAGATTTAGGGGGAGGGTAAACAAAAAAATGCTTGTGTCTATGTAGCGTTACTTCATGCACACTGCTTTAGCTTTTCTTTATCTTAAAAACACACATACATAAAACCCTCTGAAAACCGGACAAAGCAGTCAGTGTCTGATGCGTTGTAATGGGCGCCCATGCAGAGAATGCCCACGTGTATGGAAACAGCTGTACGCACTCTGATTGGCCGAGTCCCACCCTCATAAGTAACGAGCCAAAGGTCCAACGCCACCGTTGTACATAAAAAATGCTAAAAAATGTTATTGTTTTCCTTTATATCAACATTTATGTACTATTAACACGGTGCAGCTTTGCTCATATTTGAATGTAAAATCTTTATACATTAATAAGAATAAAAATATTACACTAGATAATTTTCTGCCATTGCCCTTTTGCCGTATTCCCCCACAGGTCTGTCATGCCTAATTAACTTGGCCTTTCTTATGCAAATACATCCAGAAAGGCGCCATCCAGAACTGCCCCAACCAGTTACGAATGTCCCTTTCACACTAGCACCTGCTGAGCCCAGCCCTCATTGGGCCGACACCACACTACCCCAGTTTTGTTTTTTCACATTACAATTGAGGGCAATTGTGGCCGTCTTCAGCTATCATGTTCAGTGTGAGTGAGGTTGTCATAGTGAAGTTTTGTGAAGTCATTTGTTTGCGACACACACATTGAACTGCTTATTACAAGCAAAAAATAAAATAAATCTTGACCACTCTTAAATAAAATTTTTTTTAAAGATAGTTTTTTTGGATTATAATTACTTTTGGATTAATCTGCCAAATTTTCTTGATAAGATTTCTTGAAATAAGAGGCATTTTTCTTAAAACAAGTTCCTATATCTCACTGAAATGTTTCTCTTTAGGTCCATGTAAAGTTATCACCGGCCTCTATGTGAAGACGTGGTCCGTCAGTTACAGTGACATCAGTCCACATCTGATTTGTTGTCATGGCGATGTCGTATTGTTTTCCCTGACCCATGTATTACCGTCTTTCGCTCGGCTTCATTGATTAAAATGACATCTGGTTTGTTACCAACGGCCATCTGCCCGACTGCACGTGAACGCAGCATCAGCGAGACGCTGGTTTCTCCCCACTGCAGCGCGGTGACTTTTCAAAGGCATTACCTCGAACTGAGCTGAAAACTCCAGTGTGTCCGTGAGTTTCTGTGGTTTCCTACTGTCACGCTTCTCCTGAACGTAAAAACATGGCGATACAACATGGCAGCCCCCACCGAGCCGACCCGCTCATTGTATAAATGAATGATACGAATGGTGAATTTAGAACTTGGAGGAGCACTTCAGTTTGTTGATGGGAGTGATTACTGATTAATGAAAAAACACTTTTGAACCAAATATCAGTTTTTGTCAATAAATAACAGGAGAACTTACACCGTATCCCTTTAAGATTTGAGTTTTTGCAGTGTATTGGTGAAATGAAGGAGGTTGCTGCAGATAATGCCTTATATAGAGGCCCATTCATTCTGCACCCTTCATGTCCATTATATGAATATATGCGGATCTACGACTAATCTAAATACAGTAGCATCCAAAGGAGTCAGAGTGATGCAGAAATGTTACTGGTGAGTAAATGCGCATATAAATTCCTAGAAATAAGGTCCAGGTTGAAAGAAATAAAAGTTTTTCTTTAATAACCCTTGGCCACCCTGCTATTTTCTCTAGCAATCCTGTGGCCAGCCCTAAAAAATTACCTGCAGGCACCCTGGTTACCCGCAACCTGGGCGCACCTGTGAAGTTTAATTTAATTAATTTTTTCGGGTTATGCAGGAACCCGACCTGCTGCAGCATTTTTGGTAGAACAGGAATCCATCACGCTGACAACAGCAGTTCTCTCAACCTGTGCGTGTGCGAGTCCAAGAATGTGTGTGTGTGTGTGTGTGCACGTTGGCATGTGCGTGTTTGTGTTTACATCGGTCTCTGCCAGACACGTGACTTTTGTTGCTAAGACGCCATTTTAGGTGTATAAAAGGTCCGTTTATCAAACAAGCGTGGAAATGAGCGCACATCTGATCATATAAATGATCTTATTATTGTATCCATGTGTGATTCATAAATGTTCCTGTCTGACCAAACAATATAATCTACGTCAGAAATCCCTTCTCATCCAGCTGCTTCTACCCTAAAGCAGCAGCGCAGTCAGGCGGAGGCTGGTCCAAGCCTGACCCGGACTGTCGGATCTGAGCCTGACCCGCACAGAGACAGAAGAAAAAATAACTTTCATTAGATAAGCTAAGAAACAGTCTGCTGACTGAGCACTTATAGATTATAACTTTAGAGTACAGATTACTTAATAGAAACGACGGATCGCCTCCTGTCTTCTGTCTCCAGGAGCTGCAGGTGTCATACCAGCCAGATGATCTTAACAGCAGTGTTATAACTTCAGATGAAGGCGACAACTGATCGCCAAAAATATCAAGATAAATCAGACTTTATTATCTCACTGTTGATGTTAGAATAAAGAAAAGAAAGCTCGGCTGCGTGTAAGAAGACGGGCAGTCGGGCTGCAGAAAGGCGCAGGTGCATCGGACCAGCGGGAACGCTTTAGACTCAGAGAAAGTTTTCAATACAACCCTGACCTGTGTGGATCTGTACAGCGATGCTGTAACTTGTCAAGACTTTATTGACAAGTTAAATAACAGAAATACTAGTTTATAAACATTATGCGCAGCCCGAAGGGCAGACGCGCTGGTAACTGCAGCTCCCAGGGGACACGGAGTTGAATGGAGGAGATCCGTTTCTATAAATTAATCTGTACATTAACGTTGTACAAGTGTTCATTCGGTAGACTGTTTCTTAGTTTAACTAATGAAAGTTATCGTTTCTTATGTTTCTGTCCGGGTCAGGCTCAGATCCGACCAGCCTCCATCTGTCAGCGCTGCTGCTGCTTCAGGAGAAGCAGCTGGATGACGGTGCATTTCTGACCAATATTCCGTTGTTTGGTCAGACACGAACATTTTTTAAATCACACATGGATTCAGTCATAAGATCATTTTTATGATCAGATGTGCGCTCATTTCCACGCCGGTTTGACCACTGACAGTTTTACGCCTGAAATGGCGTCAAGCGCTGGTTACTGCTGGTTAAGCAACACATGTTACGTCACTCGGCGGAGACCGATTGAAGGTGGGGCACAAAAAAAATGTTTGCACCAGGGCCTATCACCATGATGTTACGCTACTGGATTACACGTATGGATTATTGTACCGTGAGGTGGACGTTTTGGAGGCGATGCTGTCACTGAAGGAGATCCGAGCAAGACGCTGGAGCGTCCGGTAACCAGCAGGTAGGCTAACTAAGCTAACAGTTGTAATGCCGGTAGTTTAATGTAAAATAAAATAAATGCTTTTGTGAGACAGGGATATGATGGGAAAGATGCAAAGCATCCAGGCTGCAGGATGAAAAAGGAGAACGCGGTGTTCGGTATAAAGGAGGGTTTATAAGTGTTGCCGTTTGACGTGTGTTCAATAAGCGTCTCAAAGTGGAATAGAGTTGGAGAGCTACGTACTGATGTTGGTACGGACTGATGATGCAGATCTGCTGGTTAGTGGAGCTCAGCTTATAGGCTGATATTAAACACACACAGAGCAGCTTCAGGCTTTCGTCTGCAGACCTCTAACTTACCAGACTCCAACTCTCCTGATCATTTTCCTAATTTTCTCCAGAAAATTCTCACTTCATGATCTGGAGTCAGGGAGGCTCCTTCTTCAGAGTCGCCAGTAGCAGCAGGACCGGTTTCTGGTTCAGCTGAAGGTTGTGAACTGTTCTGTCTTTGGCCTAAACTTTGGAAAACTTGCTTTTAGTCCAGGAGGATACAGCAGTGGCCCCCCTTTTGTCTTTTTTTCCTCCTTTGGCTCACCAGTCTTCGTCATTCACACTGTTATCTTTCTAACTGTGGTGCGGACTTGAAGACTCTCCTTGAGGACCGTAGCACTAACCAACCCGGTGACGTCAGAGCTTAGAGCACGGCAACATGGCGGTGCTCTTGTCCTAAAAACATAAAACTTTTTCTTTTATATGCTTCTATTTTTCACGTTTGGTATATAATTATTGATAAGACCAGGACTCAGTCTAGTAAATAAAGTTAGGTTGGTTGACCGTTTCATTTTCACTTTGAGGACCATTATGTCTATTACATCCTTTAGACCAAAAAAGCTCAGTCGGTAGTTGGCATGAGCTTTTTGTGCTGCTTTGCTGCGTTTGGAGGTCCGTTTATCTGGTTTTGTGCATTGTGACCAAACAGTTTTACATTGTTCTTGTGTATTTACTCTTTTCTTGTTTTTTCAGATGCAGCTTTGCTAACTTAAGTTGTCCTGGCATGCACTTTTATTTAGAGAGAGAAAAAAATGAGGTTTTCTCTTGTCAGCCCTTCAAAAAGAACCTTACTTCAGCATGTAACATGCTAACTGAGGCATATAGAGTCTCAGATGTAGCTAAAGGGTCTTTCTCTTTTTTCAGTTTCTGAGTATTATCTAACCTTGAGGCAAACATTCTGGGAAATTTGCTCCAGAAAAGATTTGAAAATCTTTCTCACTGCACTATGACAGGTTACTTGATGTCTTTACTCCTAAAAATTGTCCTAACACACACCTAAATGCTTTCTGATGACCAGTTACTTGAGCTATTTGCCCTTTTTAACATTTTGCTCATATTAGAAAAACCACAATAACTTGAATTTCAAAATTCCTGATGCTTCTAGATTGGTTTCAACATTGTGGAAAAAGCCAATGTCATGCTTTGACATCACCATTCATTGGTCAATTCAGGTTCCATAACCACCAAATCTTGACCGCAGATTTCTGTCTTTTTATTTACTTAGTTCGAGGAACTAACTTATTTTATGTGGTTGTATCTGATATTTCTGCCACAAACCTTGACCAGAGGAGAACTAACAGGCAGGAGGTGGGCAGATGAAGAAAACAGAGGCGTTATTATAACAAACAAAAGGCGCAGCCTTAGCAGGGATGATGAAGCACTAAACTCAAAACCAACATATAAGAGAACTCAGGATAAAAAAACACATAACTGACTGACTGCATGATGAGGATCTGGCACTAAACAATGGAAAACCTGGAGAACTTACCACAAGGATCTGACTCAGAAACAATCGGATTATATTTGTCAACTTTGCGCAGACATGCAAGGAATTTGACTCCAGATTTTCCTATTTATACACAAACAGGAGGTGACAGCATGATATGGAATTATATTGTAAACAAGAACAAGTCTAATGATGTCTGCTGGCTGTTTCTTGGTCCTGGAAGGCGTATAAGCCCTGGATGAAGGGCACTCAGTCTTTTCCAATCTGTGTCTGGCCATATTTAACTAAAAAACACAAATATCTGTTCATTTCTTGTGTCCAAGTTGGCAGGATTAAGCCACATATTGTCTGATAGGTGTGACAGCCTTAAATAAGAATTAGAGGTCATAAAAATGTCAACCAGAGCAGCTTAACAAAGTTATTTCTTTTCTTTTTCCCCCTACAATCCAGAATAATTGTCTTAACAGCTGCTGCCACACACATGGACAATTACCTGCAGCCAATGGTTAAAATTGCTGAGTGGCGGCTGCACCCATGGGTGAAATTGTTGAAATGTTTCATACTATGATCAACTGACAAAACTGTCTGACTCATCCCACTAAAACGCTCCTCTGAAGAAAAAGGGCTATTATGTGAAAAAGAAGAAGACAGATTGACTTTCTTTTAAAAAAAAAAAAAAAAAAAAACAGTTTTTTATTTGTGTCTGTAAGTAAAAAAAATGTATTGATTGTCCTGTTTGGACATCTTGACCTTCCCTGCATGTGACACAGACTCACATGCACAAACACTAATTAAAGGTCACACTCCCATCCCCAGTTTCCAAGGTCACAAAGCCTGCACACCTACTGCACAGCAAAGAAAAACACTGTATTTTTCTCATTGTTTGTGCTGCACTCAGGCATTGATCTCTCTGTCTGCCTGGCTCTCTTCGCTCTTTGCTCCAGTCCATTCCTCCCCCCCTCCTTTCTGCACCCACAAAGAGGTTGACAAAAATAAAGCAGCCTATTCTCAGAAATTTCCAAAAGAAGTGCTCTCTGCCTCGCTTTCTTTCTCGTTCTCTCTCTCTCTCTCAAACCATGAAGCCCTGGCTTCAAAGCCACTCTGGAAATAGGGGGGGGGGTAAAAAGTGCTCCACGTGGCTGCTACCTGGCATGGCAGAGTTGTTTTGTGAATAAACCAACATGCTGAGTTGCCATTTGGGTCTTTATGACCGAGCCTGTTCTTCTTTAACCATTTTGATGGCGCATGCTTTTCTATTCCACCCAGATTTAATTACTCAAAACCAAAATAGGTTTTCTTTTATTATTTCAACCTATCTTGCTGAGTTGAACTTTTCTAACTCTGGAAGGCAGCATCCACCATCAGACCCAGTGCATCTTGAATTAATTCAACTGCAATGAAGCGAACATAACTGCAAAAAGACCCATCGGTGTTTGCACTGTCGCCCTCCTCATGGGGACCAGTCCCGATGAACGTGGCCCGCGCATGAACCTAATGGCTGACCTCTTGCTCATTCAACCATCTGCATCCTGCCACAATTACAGCTGTGTCTCAATAGGCCACTCAGCAGGACTCCCAGCAAGCTGGTGACATTTAACTGGCAAAGGGGTGCAGCTTGTCGAGAGAGGGGGTTATTAAGCGTGACTCAAAAACTGTCACAAAGAGCAAACAAGCCGCTGTGTGTGGTTTTGGAAACTATTAAGCTTTTCTTTTAATAAAACTATCCTGGACAGCAATTAATTTGGCTTGATGAATGTAAGACTACAGCGTTTACAAACCCTCAAGTCAAATGCATTTTAGATTCTTTATTAGTTAGCTAAGAGCTGATGAAGCAGTTTAATATTAGATTTGAAAACCCCTAAATTATAAGAAGATAATGGTGTGTGTGTGTTTGTCAGATGAGGCCCAGCCAGGGAAATCCCATTCAAATGAAATGCAATATTCATGAATTTGGATATTGAAGTCTTCTTCCGAACTTCAATATTAAACCTGCTGAGATGCCCTTCAAGATCTTATAATAATCCACTCTTTTTTTCCCCTCTGTTCTCCCCGTCTGCCTGTCTAGCGATATTACTCATGCACAGATATCCAGACACAAAGCTTGTAAAGTTTAAAAGAGTATTTTCTCACTTTTTCTGCATTTAACACTCCATGGTATTGATTCTTCCAACATAAAATAAACTGGGAGATCTGGAAACAGACCTGTCTAAGCTTCACCTTAATTTAATATAACCCAGCAGCTGTAATAGGAAAAATACTGTTCTAACCTCATAACTGTATTTGAAGCAACACTTACATACTGTACGAGTACTTTTTTCAGTTATGACGATCCTTTTCGTACTTGTGCTATTTACTTTCATATTATATGTTTAGAAGAAATGTCACTGATTCTGATTTTTTTTTACTTCTTTTTTTAAAACATTCTTCATGCGTGTAAAAAAGAGAGAAAAAGTTACAAAATCTTCACTCTTTAGCCTTTTAGAAATATAGCAAAGATTAAATGATGAAAGACTGATTCATGTAGTTTCAAACAAACTTGATTTCTGTCTCTTTAATGGCCTACAAACTATTGCAAAACTTATTCCTAACTCTTCAGCAGCTTTACACTGGCTTCCTGCTCCTGTATTTGCAGGCCTATTACATCCATGCAAAGCTCTAAACAGGCAAGACCGAGGTATACAACTAATGCTTTTAGAAAAATGTAATAATATATCTCTGAGAACAACGTGATCATCAACTGTTCTTTACTAAAGATTACTTTAATAGTGTGAGGAAAAAATGGAGATGTGGTGCCTTTCAAAAAATATGAGCATTAATCTTTAAAGCTTTCTAAAATGCTGTTTTACTTGACAATATTCTATTATTTTTTAACCTTTTTTAAAACTTGCTGCTTAATGAATACTTTCAAGTACCTTTATATTATAATTATAATCATTATTTTATTGATTACACCACGACCACTCTGAACTGTTGATGCAAGGCAGGGTGGATTCATGCTTTTATGTTGTTTGAATTCAAACATTTTAATGGTTTAAATGGTTTAAATTCTGAAGTTCCCATCTGGAATGGAACCTCATCTTCTATTTTCCAGCTTTGGTCAGCATGTCCTGTGCCTACCTGCTTCAAGGTTGCATGCTACTATTCTGAAGACAGTACCTTGGTTGGAACCAGTGCTTATCTGACTTTTTGTTGCCTTTCTATACTCTCCCAGTCTGCCCAGTCTCCTCTGACATCAACAAGCCTGGATAGCAAGGTGAAGTGGTGGCTTACAGAGGTGGGCTTTGGTCCAGGCAACCAGGATTCAAGTCCCCAGTGTGGCACTGAGGGTAAAGCACTGTGGGTCCTTCAACAAGGTCCTTGACCCCCACCAACTGTTCCCCAAGCGCCGTGCCATGGTAGCCCACTACTCTCAAGTCAAACTAGAGATGGGTTAAATGTAATTTTCCAATTAGTTGGAAAGTTGGAAGGTAGTTCAACATTTTTTAAAACAGCTGCAGGGCCTCCTTTTCAAGTTAGCCATAACTGTCTCCACTTATCAGTGGATGCGGTTTTAAACGTATTTCATCCCGTTACTCTAGGAGGTCGCTGACGCTACAGCTAGCACAAGTCAATAGCAACCACTTAGCCTGGCATAACATCTATTTACATACGGTAGATAGTCTATGATAGTCTATGGTTATAAGGTTTGCCTCAGGTGTTCTGAGGAGTGGATAAGATTGTTTTCAGTGACAGGCGAAGCAATTTCTGACTTGCGCTATAGCAACCTCCTGCAACAAGAATAATGGGATGAATTATGTTGAAACTGTCTCCACTGATAGTACTCTAGCTAACTCAAAAATGAGGCCCCATATGTCAAAAATCCTGAGCCACCCATTATATTATATTTTATCTTTGGGACTATTCTCTGAAAACCCTAAAGATGGATGTGTGTGAAAATCCTAGTAGAGATCAGCAGTTTCTGAAAGACCAGCCCATCTGGTACCAACAACCATGCTAGGTTTAAAGTGACTTAAATCCTCTTTCTTCCTCCTTCTGATGCTCCCTTTGAACTTCAGCAAGTTCTCTTGACCATGTCTGCATGTCTAAATGTATTGAGTTACTGTCAGCAAGTGCATGTAATTTACTTACATACTCCCAGCAGATTTAAACTTCCATAGAGATCCTTTCTATGATGTTTGGACTTTTTTAAGATGCTCATAGTGACAATCTGAATTTCAAACTTGCAATGTTTGCCCAGGTATGTCACAGTTTCCTGTCAGTTTTCTTACTCTGCAAAGATCTATGAGCCCATCAATGCTTTACTGCAGCTCTAGTAAAAATAAGAATTTTCATTTTAAAAAGTACATTCACCAGGTGCCTTGTGTCTGTGAACATGATAGTTGTCTGTCTTTTGTCTGATTTTTCCCCCTCTGTGGCTGAAAATCTGAAGTATATTAGGTTATATTGAAAACCCTTTAGAGCTCAAAGGCAGTGTTTGCAAAGAGCCGAATTCCTTTGAGTCTGGTGCACATATAAAATGAAAAGTTAAAACACAAGATGTGTCGGGGACAGTTTGATACAGAGATTCACTGTGCATCATTTCATGGCAGGATGGACCAAAGACTGTGTAAGAAATGGACACAGTATCCAGTTATGTCTGAACAGCTAAAAATAAAGCCAGCTGGGTGTTTCCCATTGTCGCCATCTTGCTTCATCGTCACTACCGGAAAATACAAAAATGGGTAAATGATTAACAGCCAAGCTAATGCTAACCGAGCTAATCCGAAGTGAACAGGAACAAACGAAGATAGGCGGTCTAAAGGTAAGACACCCTCAGACTGGATACCAGCTAAAAACGGCGGTGGGGCAACTCGGCTAAAGGTGGGGAAAGAGGGGAGCAAACAATTAGCAACCAGGGCAAAAATCGGCCACCGGCATCAAAAAACCCTAATTATGTGTAATTTCAAGGTTAAATAACATCTAAATGGATGAGTTATAAAAAAAAAAAATTACCCCCTCATAGTTGACATGAAGGTAAAGTTGACCTATTAAACCTTAAAGGATTTTTTTGAACGAGGCTGTAAACATGTTTTTTTCTGATGTGAAGTTGGCGTTTTTAACATGGGAGTCTGTGGGGATTTGCTCTGTTTGGAGCCCCCAGCGGATGAAGAATGAACTATAGTTTCTAAGGTTACCTCCAGGGCCTCAATTTTCTCCAATGGGGTTTGCCCCTTGGGGATGGACACAAGGTTTACTTAAATCTGTTCTCATGTAGTCATGAGTGATGCTTCAAATCTGTGCGGTGGTCAAGCTCAACACGATGCCAGTCCACAAAGATGATAAGTGACACTTGAAGTGGATGTGATTGCTGTGAAAACCTTCCTGTGACTCACTGCTTTGGGAGCATGTGTTTGTGGCCACTCCAGCATGGCTGGGGTGTTAGAAGAAGCAACAGTAGCATAAAACAGCTCTGTATCGGCAGAATACTGTAGACATCTTGATGTGAAGAAAACATGCAGCAGCATGTAGCCTCTATTCACTCACATTTCCCATTTTCCTGCAGAGGTTACACTTAATGTGCTCTCCTTTTGTGTTTGCTTCCATATGGAGTAATAATTTTCACTATCTCTGTCTGTTCAGCACATTTTTCTGTTTTTCCAGTCAGCTGCGACTCATTTGCATGACTGTTGAGAACAATATTGCTAAAGCAGCCAGACAAAGGCTGTCTATGTCTGTAATTTTGTTCTCTTTTCTCTCTTTCAGAGCCTCTCAGATAATGAAATGTGTCGCCATTGTGGAACTGTGTCAGAGACATTGTCTCCATACATTCATCCAGACTAAAATCAGAGACACATTTGATCAAAAGCAGTAGAAAAGAAAAAAAAAATCACAAAAAAACTGCTGCAGCATTTGTAGAAGAAATAATTAATCTTTAAATGATCATAATAAACTGTTTCCTATGTTCTCAGTGGATTGAAGGAAATCTAACAGGCACATGTGCAGGGGAATGTCAAACATGGCTCAAGGTGAGAATAAGCTGAAACATAAAGTCAAGTCTGTTGACTATTTGGAACTGAGTTTGTGGTGTACATCAACTTTTAAAAGCTTTTTGGTAGTAAACAGATGCCTGTCTGCTCCAAGGCCACACTGTGTGGTAGAAATAAATGAAAACGTCAAAGCTCCAGGCCTTTGAAGGTGCCATGACAACAAATTTCACTTTTCTGTGGTTTGGGGGGTATAATAGGATCTGCTGTGCACTGGTGAGGCCATGTGAATATCAAGAGCAAGTATCAAAGTCCCTGTTCATGGGCAGTAAGCTTTGTTTCTTTGTTCAAAAACGGTTGAATCAGACAGCAGCTTATAATTCTAAGTAGGTTATCTTTCTACGTAATTAATATTCTCTCACTAGAGCACACTATCAAGCAAACAGCCTTCTCCCTCCCCCAGAGGATACAACTGTGTGAGTCCTGCCCATCTGACTCCTGAACATTGGTGAATTCAGGTTGGAGTTTTCAAACAAACGGATTAGGGAAAAAAAAGAAAAAAAAACTTCTGCATCAACACTGAAGGAGGCGACCAACTTTGTCATCACCTGTAAGTTTAGTTTAAGTAAGTAAGTGAGAAAGTTTAAGTTTGGGGGAGTGGGTAGCATAGCGGTAAAGTCGCAGGCCTTGCCGTGGCAGAACCGGGTTTGAGTCCTCGACACGGCACTCACTGTGACCCACCGTGGACTCCTGAGCAAGGTCCCCAACTGCACCCCAATCAGCAGCCCACTGCTCTCAGGTTCAGCCTGAGATGGGTTAAAATGCAGAGAATGACTTTCCTAATTGGGATTAATAAAGTATATAGTATTAAGTTTATTTCTTTTATAAATGCTGCCATGTCTGATAAATGTAGTTCACTGTCTGAAGTGCCCATGATGCTAACAGATACCCTTTAGCAAACAAACTCCAACCACTAGCCAGCCAGCATTGCATGTGGGGCCCATAAGGGTTAAATTTTGGCTGCATATGAAGGACCCAAGTGGCTTTGTCCACGGTTTCCATGGTGGCCCCACCTGTGTTTTCACATATGGGGCCCATGTAACTTAAACTAAGAGATCTTCAAATTTGCTCAATTCAAGCCCACACCTATAGGCTATAGCGTATGGGAAAACACAGGTGGGGCCACCATGGAAACCGTGGACAAACCCACTTGGGTCCCTCATATGCAGCCATAACCCATATTGGCCCCACATGGAAACGCTGGCTGGGTACCAGCAGGCTGACCTACAGTACTTTCTCTAAATGAGGTGTTTCTTATGTTTTAAATGTTTAAACATTTAAATATGTTTCTTATGCTTTTAATGTCTGTGTGTGACTTTGGGTGTTTTGATAAGGCGCTTTTAAATAAAATGTATTATTATTATAATTATTGTTATTATTAAGGTTATAGCCAAATAAGGGTGCAGCCGGGGCAGTGATTAGCTCAGTTGGTTGAGCAGCCGCCCCATGAACAGAGGCGACAGTTCCTCAGCGCAGTCGGCCCTGGTTCGATTCCCTTTCCAGGTCCCTTTGCTGCATGTCACTCCCCACTCTCTCTGCCCCTTTCCTGTCGCTAGACACCTTCGTATAAAGGCCACTAGTGCCCAAAAAAATAAAAATAAGGTTGCAGCCAATGAAAAATTAAGTCATCTTGGTCTGAGCCAAACTGAGCTGAGTAATTCAGATTTGATGCATCGGTGACATCTGTTTCTAATGCAAAATTATTTTTAGGCAATTCTAAATTACCGAAAATAACCGACCATCTTAAATTTGGATAAATTTCCATGGCAACCAATGTACAGATTGCTTTGATAATGATTCCATTTTATAATTTCCTTCTCTTCATTCAAACACCATCACTGCACAGTTTCCAGCCCTATGATGCTTTAATGGTTGCTATGGTAGCCAATGAGTATCTCTAGTGCCAGACAGAAGTGGGCTCTGATTGGATAATCAGTATTCAGACTGTGTGTTTGCTTGGCTGGATGTTACGTGGTCATACTCTGTTGTTTTTCTTATCTCTTTGGCATCTTTTGCTTTAAACCCCAGCATCTTTAGGACCAGTAGTCCACATGGTGGACCAAGGCTGGTCCTAATGAAGCTGAATATAATTCCTGTATATAAAGTGTGTGATGAGACCAAAGGTTTTCAGTGATGGTGGTTGGATGAAGGTGATATGACAGAAAAATGTGACGGGATGGAGAAAGGAGATCCGAAGCAAACAGAAGACAGAAGGGGTCAAGCGGGAAGAGCAAGCGAGGCAGAGAAATGATGAAGAGTGACAGCGATTCTGTGACAGGTGTCTTCCTGACGACTCTAACCTATGAACTTCATCTTTAATTTTTAGTTTAGAGGGAGTTTGAGTTTGGATGCTGTTTCAGGGCCTGAAAAGAGGAAAAAATGTCAGTCAAATGGTGAGAAAAGAGTAGTGGGGTTTGATCTTAACCTTTCTGAGTGACTGACAGCAGCCTGGTTTCCATGGCAATTTGAAGAAACTACATGCTGCTAGTCTTAAGCAAAACCTTTTTCATTTCCACTTACAATATCATACATTCCTCTGAGCTGACGAGGCTCTAACCACTTGTGAAACCACTGAAAACGCAGGAGGGTCAAAGTCACACACACCCCCTCTTGTTCCATATTTGTTGACAGTTTAGAGATGCAAGGTTTCAAGTGACAGCAGAAGGGATGCTGCGGCTTGAAATGGCCATGATTACTATGAAAGCATCTGCATTGTGTATGTGCATGGAAGAGTGTGTGTGTGTGTGAACTGGAGCGCCTGTTGTCTTTGATGATAATGACTCATACAGAAACAGGCTCTCAAGCAAGCTCTCAATGCCACCTCAAACACACTGCTGCAGCATAGACAATATGTGTGTGTGTGTGTGTATTTTTAGTAGATAGGAGACCCAAAATCACGACTCGATACTGTTTTAATGAAATTAATCAAAAAGGCAGGAAATGGAAACATTTTGCGCTATGTGATAACAAAATATTATTTTGCTTTCTGGCTCCAATTGGCTGCTTTTTAATGAGAGATTACTGTTCAGGGATGGTGCTTTGTTAATAATGCAGTTTTAGTTAAGCTGGGGGCCAGAGGGATCTCATAGGTTGAGTCACTTTTGGTGGAGATAAAACTCACAAAATATCCATTTTCCTGCTGGTTCTTTGTTGTAACATTGAGAAGATGTAATTTTAATCTGCAGCCAAGCTGCATGATGGTTTGGTGATGAGCACTTTCTGCTCACAGCCATAAGATTCCCAGTTCTTCTCATGCATGTGTGGGTTCTCCCCAAATTGGATATTGTAAAATGTATATACTCTCACCGGTCACTTTTATTAGGTACATAAGTATAGAGCCCAACTTAATTCTTCATTTTTCTCCATACTGACATGATAGAATCACACAGTTGCTGCAAATATGACACAAAAATTAAATGAACATTAACATCAGTCCTCAGATTGCTTCTTTCAAAGAAACCCAACCCTCTTGGATTACCGTATTTTCCAGACTATAAGTCACACTTTTTCATAGTTTGGCGGCTTGTGTGACTTATATATGAAAATACTGTGTATACAATTTAACATACTTTTAAGTATCAATTCATATTTACTCACATAAGCCAAGAGGTAAATATTACCGTCTAATGGCAAAAGAGGGCGCTCTGGGCTTGTGAAGACTATATTCTGCTCCTAGGGCAAAAATCCCAAAATAGCTTCATCTCAGTGAGAGGAGTTCATTTTGGACATCTGGCTATTCTGCCTGTGCGGTGGAACAAATCCTCAAAAAACATATGATAATTTACAGGCATTAACTTTGGAATTGGACTGATTGGGTGATTTTTTTTTAGCAGTAACAAGTGGGATATGAAAAATCTGAAAATCACCCTATTTTGAATAAATAGATATGACTTATAGTCCAGTGCAACTTATATATGCTTTTTTCCTGTTCATGATGCATTTTTTTGACTGATGCAAAATACAGCCCTACTCAGGAGCGACTTGTAGTCCAGAAAATACCGTATATATTTTTTCTCTTAATTTAGAAAAAAAAACATTTCTTAACTTGAAATAATATTAATAATGCTTTTCAGTGTACAATTTCTAAGAATTTTAAGGTAATAGACTCCATAAATAGTTTGTTGGTGGTTTAATAATAGGAAGCCTTATTTATTTATTTACACATTTATTTATTTATTTATTCTCATAACTCTTTTCTGGAGTTTGATTATAATGTCTGCATATCTTCTGAATTTCCCCAAACCTCAACACAATATTACACATATGGCAAAATAGGTTAGAAATAAATAAATGCAGACATTTCTTTTTAAAAATAATCACTTGTTTTATGAATAAAACCAATAGTTTTAAAGTAGTGTAGTACTATCATAGTGCATGTGTGAGCACGTGTGTATGTGTGTGAGACGGCATGGGCGGAGCAGACTATTTGTCACTTTATTTATATATTTATATCATTTTTATGAGAGCTGTTTTACTGGTGCTTTGAATTTCATTGTGTCCTGTGCAATGACACATAAAGGAGTCTACGTCTATTTGTGTAAACAAGCCACTGAACAGGTGTGCCTATAAAGGGATCAGTGTGCGTGGCTTGCACTCTCTTCCTCTCAGTCTCTGAAGCCACAGCAGAATATCAAACTAAAACCTGGAAGTGTGTCTTCTTCTATCTTCAAAGTAGCTGTGGAATGATGCTGTAAATTCTCTGCAAGATTCTGATGATCACTTGAGCTGATTGACGATGTTCCTTCGGGAAAAGCTGGTGGTAAGAAAAGGTGAACACACAAATCAGGTGAAAATTTTTTGCACAAGTTAAGGTATTAACTTGTCTAGATGTAATTTCCTTCTTACAAGATTAAATATAGAGTCATTTACATCCCCAAAATCTCTGTGTAAAGGCCCGCGCAGACACCATTTAATCTGGATCAGACACACAGACATGAAAGAAATACAAATGAGCAGCTAAATCTATTCTTAATATCTCTTTACTCATATTAAACTGGTCTAATTGACTTTATCTGCAGAGCGATTAATCAGACAGTGAAGCAAAGTACAAAAGTTCAAACTGAAATTTATGCAGGAAGCTTCTGATCCTGGTATGACAGAGACATGTGAGATCACATTAGAGAAGGTGAGAAAAAAGCCCTGGAGGGATAAAGAACAACACAAGAGACATAAAATCATAACAATATTTACTGACTTTAATAAAAAGAAATAACATTTGCATGAGAGAGATTTGGATGAGAGCTAAAGCAGGCAGTTTTCCTCCGTTCTACATATCCCCTTCCTCACTAATTAAACACAGTGTTTCTCTTCAGAGTACACTTAATTTATATTACATTTACATATGCAAATTTTAATCACATCCAGCTAATTACAGTATTTGCTGGTTCACCTGTCATTTAGAGGAGGCCAGGCGATGCGGTGTGGGTGTGTGATGAGTGTTTCTTCCTGTCTGTCAAGCTGCCAATCTGTCTCTCCAGCTGTACACGTCTGCCTGATAGTGGAGCTGTTTAATGGTACTTCCATCATGCTCAGCTCTGTGGAAGCTGACTGATGGTGTTTCTTTATGTGTGTCTCTGTCTTGAAGGGTGGATTTGCAGTAAAACAAAGCAAGATCCAGGTTTGTTACTTGTTTTTTTTTCCCATTTGTACACTATTTAAATCCTTTTGCATCCTGTTATTTTCTCTGTTCGTGTTTCTTTTGCCTCCCTACACACCAAAGATGCTATTTTGTGAGTCAAAAATCTGTGAGATCTGTCCTAATATAATTCAAATTAAAGATCAAGGGAAAAATCATGGAATGGAGGCAACAGCAGATGTTTGGCACATTTTTCAGGCTTTGCACTCTCAATCTTACTTGCACCCACACTTGGAAATTACTGTCCTCATTTCCAGGATATCAAGTGAATCAAGTCAAACAACTCTTCCATTTAGAAAGAGAAAGAAAATCAGTTTGCCTGATAAGAACAGTGATCGTAGTTTTCCTGCAGTGTGATTTAAATGCATGATGAAAGATATCAGGGTCAGATGAAGCATATTTGCCAGCTGCTTAATCTTTACAAGCAAAAATGGACTGTGGCTCGCCACTTTTTGCCAAATTCAGTGAAAGGATCATTAATCAGTTTCTAAAATAATTATTTCTCAGTGAAAGATTGCAAATAATGTTGGGTTTTTATACAAAGCCTGCTTAAAAAAAAAAAAAAGTTGCCACCTGGATTTACCGAAACATACGGGTAAGAGTCTTCTGTTGAATATTTACTGCCTGGGTGATTATGTTTCAAATTGCAACAAATTATTTAACCAACATATTGTTAAAACTGGAAGGATAGTTGGGAAACATCAACCTCAAGGAAAATATGTGGCGGGAAAAAAATCCTGAATAATGGTGATCGTCGACCACTTAAAGGTACAATGTATGAAAAAATCAAAGGTCAGTGGAAGAAAAATGTGATATATAATTCAAAACTGGGTTTCTATTGACGTGTAATCGCTGCACTAGAATAGCTGTTACATGTTTATTTTCTTAGAATGAGTCATTTATATTTAGTTGCCCAAGGCGCCTGCAGAAATGTTTTTCAGGGGTGGCCACAGGGTGGCCAGAGAAAATAGCAGGGTGGCCAAGGGTTATTAAAGGATAACTTTAGTTTCTTTCAACCTGTACCTTATTTCTAGGAATTTATACATGCATTTACTCACCAGTAACTTTTCTGCATCACTCTGACTCCTTTGGACGCTACTGTATTCAGATTAGTCATAGAGCCGCGGATATTCATACAATGGACGTGAAGGAAGCAGAATGAATGGGTCTCTCTATAAGGCATTATCTGCAGCAAAACTCCTTCATTTCACCGATACTTAAAGTAGAATGAGTGAATGAACGAGTACTATTGTCCTGTGAGTTTAGATTTGGCTTGCTGTAGTTACCGGGGGTGTTATCCACACATCTACCAGCTGTGTGATAAAGCAAACAGCAGGTAAATCACAAGCTCAACTTCCTCCATTGTTGTTCAGTGTGTGTGTGTGTCACAAACAAATGACTTTACAAAACTTCACTATCTCGACCTCACCCACACTGAAAACAACAGCTGAAGACGGTTTCAATTGCCTTCAGTCGCAATGTGAACAAACTAAATTGAGGGTGTTGGCCTAATGAGGGTTGGCTTAAGTAGTTGGTTATGTGAAAGGGGCTTTAGAAACTTGTTGGGGCAGTTCTGGGTGGCGCCTTCCTGGATAAATATGCATAAGAATGGCCGAGTTAATTAGGCATGACAGACCTGTGGGGGAATACGGCAAAAGAGCAGTGTCATAAAATGGTAGGCCGACTGTAATATTTTTTATTTGCTTTATTTTTTATTAGCTTATGAAGATTTTGACATTCAAATATAAGCAAAGCATGCGTGTTAATAGGACATAAAAGTTTATATAAATGAAAAAATATTTTGCTGGGGTGGCCAACTTCTTGTTTAGGGTGGCCATGGCCAACCCTTGGGGGTGCCATTATTACTTGCTGGGGTTGCACATACATGAAGGCAGCCATATTTGTTCCACCATTTTTACTATGGTGTCCCTGAATGGAAAAAACAATGTGTGTGAAGTGAGAACCCTCTGAACTTTAAAACTGCTGTACCAGCTTTGTTTAATGGGAGTTTGACTGTTTGGGATCAGTAATGCCTTAAAAGACATTAAAAGTAGTTACTCATAGTACAGTCATAGCTACACCTGAGACCACTGGATCCACTCACAGATGAAAACATCTTTATGTCTGGGAGAATTTTGGCCACCAACAGCCACCGTACATTCACAACAGTGCTTAGAATATGAAGTCATTTTTAAAGAAAGCATCTTTTCTTTCATATACCCATCTTTACCACTAGATGTCAGTAATTCTTACACACTGTACCTTTAAATGTTTGGTGAAATTAAATTATTAAAAAACAACAGTAGAATTCAAGGTGATGCTAAATAGTGAAACTGAGAGCATTTCCACACACACAAAAGTGGAAGGATCTCAAAGGATTGGGACTGAACATCTGTGTAGCCAAAAGAAAACCACTAATCAGTGAGGCTAATCTGAGAAAACAGGCTTTAGTTGGCTTGGGAGCATAAAAATTGGACTCTGGAGCAATGGAAGAGGGTCATGTGGTCTGATGAGTCCAGATTTACCCTGTTCCAGAGTGATGGAAGCATCAGGTTAAGAAGAGAAGGAGATGAAATGATGCAGCCATCAACCCTATCGCCTACTGTACACACCAGTGAGGGCAGTTTATCTGGGGTCGGCCGTAAAGCTTAAATATTAGTGTTTTTGTTTTTGGACAGAGTGTATTTGGTAAAGATTCAGTGAGTGAGAAAATCTCACTGCTGTCATACCACTGTGATCAACATCACCACATGCGCTCAGAAAAAACCCAGTGTCCCTAAACCCAGTCCTCCGCTGCATGTAGAGGATGTTACCTTAAACTGGATTACACAGGAGACGGAGGATGTATTCATGTTTCAGCTGCTTGAAGAATCTTGTTCTACATGTCAAAATGAGAAAACCACCAAGGCTGCCATCACTGGAAGGCACAAAAGCAGCATCTGTGGTGGTTTGGGGATGTATAAGTGTCCATGGTGATGATGTGTGAGGATACCATTGATGCAGAGGTGTATCTTTTCCTCGGAGGTGAGGGCTTATTTAATCAGGACAATGCCAGACCTTTTCTGCATGACTTACAACCACACAGCCTCACAGACATCGAGTGTGTACTTGACCGTCTTGCCAGCACTTCAAATTAGTGGATTGTAAAACAGGCTACCCTTCGGTCAACACAAAGAAATAATGGACTCTAATGAAGAGGGAATCCGGTGTGTATGACTCAGTGTGTGTTGGGGCAAACATTAAAAAGCGAGATATATTCAAAGATGATTTCCAGAGGGTAAACCAGAGAGGCGAGTGGGGATGCCACCCCATTTGTTATCATAATGCATCCTCCTGTTAATCTGCCCCCCGCTGCTGGGGGTTGCTTGCTTCGTTGAATATGTTTTCTGCTCTGCCTGACTCATTGATCCTTTATCTGAACAAAGTTTATGTATGTTCAAATCTGAGGCTGGCCACGGTTTTGAAATATCAGCAGTTAAATAGCTGCATATTGATAAATCAATGGTGCCGTCCTCTGTGCTGAAGTAGCAGATAGATATTTAATACTTCTTGCTCTGCCTTTCTGCTTGTTTCCCACAACAATTTATTATATTTTCGAAACTGCGTACTATAAACACTTAATTCTAGACGATATGCAGTCAATAGCATCTGTTATAACATGTGAGAAATAAACACAATCAGTCCAGTCACACCCCCTTTCTAGAAATGCTTTATTCAATAGTATTTTCTGTGTGTATACAATGGATTGGACACAAACTGTACAGTGCAGACAAACTGTTTGCATAATATATATGTAAAGGTAACTGTACATTTACCGACAGACAAAGTATTCTCCTTTAATGTTTGCACCAGTCAGATTTGGCTTTTGGCTCATAGCTGGCAAGGTTTGAAGGAGGAGGATACAACATTCAGGTTTAGCTTATTTAATCTTTCCGTTATAGTAATGCTAGTTTGTAATTCTATACCCTTATCAGCAGTCTTAACACCGGTTTCCAAAAGCCCTGTTGCAAGACTTTCAGGATCCACATCACAGGCAAAACCACTTGTTTAATTTGTAAAGGAAAGGAAGAAAAAAAAATAGTTTTGAACATATGATCGAAGGCAGCCAGGTGGGAGAGAAGTCTCTTCAGTTAAAGTCATTCGGTTAATTAATGACGGTTAAATCTTTGGCTTTAACTAAAGAGACCTTCTAAACTAGTCCTTTGTCTAAAAAGATTGTCTTCCTCACCGTGTTCTCCACCATGTTGTATAATCAGGAACAGATTCCACCTTGCTCGTTCATATAACAGCATCTGAAATAACTTCCCGAACTCTAATCCATCATTGACAAAAGAAGACACAAAGGATATTCAGAAATTACTTCTTCATGCGTTTTTACTTCACATAATCATATTTCCTGCTCTCAGTCAACGGAATTAAATATTGATGCTGTGCTGTTAGTATTTTCTATCAGACATGCATTAGTGTAACATTATTAGTAATATGAAGTAATTTTGATTCATTCATCCTTTGCTTTGTTAATGCAATGATGGATTATGATTCCAAAACAAAACATTCTCGCGAGTTGTTTCTGATGCCACTCGGAGCCAAATCCATTTGGCTCAGTTGTATGAATGAAACAAATGGCGCATCTTTATCTTGCAAACCCACAGCAGAAATGAGCCAAACGCAAAGTTTTACTGGTGCGATGCTGCAAAGGTTTGTTTTGATTTCCTACATATTTCCACATGCATTAGCCTCCCCATCATCTTTCCTCTTAAAAACCATGCAACAAGTGGGAAACAGTCCAATCAGGGAGAAGAGGAGGAGGAGGAAGAGGAGGAGAAGAAGAAGCAGGGGATTGCAAAAGAGAAGAAAGGAGGTTTGGAATAAGTTCTCTTGCTGCACAATTACACAACGAGCAGAGAGTGAGAGCTAGCATAGTTCCAGTGAACAGAAGATTGGGGATCAAAGGATAATTGAAAAGTAAAATAGGATGAGGAGTGTGTTTGCTGTGTGTGTGGGATGAGAGTGCTTGGAGAAAGAAACAGCTGGGAGGAGAGAGATGTCTCATTTCAGATTCAGATGTAATAAGGCAGTCTTTTGAAAGGGGAATAAAGTGGAGGAGGGAAAAAAAGAAACCTGAGGGAGACGAGCTACATCATGAGTGCTAACCATGACATGCTCCTGTGGCTCTGAAGTGCACCTGCACTGCAGTGGTCAGGTCACAAAAGCTTTCACCCCCTCTTTTTTTATTAATATGTGTGCTGTTGTCTTCATTTTGTACCTCCTGACTTCTGATTTCAGAGCCGCAGGTCACGCAGGGCAAACTAAGATGGCTACATGTGTACCTGCCATGAGAGTAAACCTGTATGAGGAAATTAAAAGTGACCCAGGTTGTTCTGATTGCTCACTTCTAATTAAATCAGCTGCTGCTTTCCTGTACGGAGCTTGCTGCAAGATATTTCATAATTGTAGCCTTGGTACCTGGCTAGCCACCAATGGAGAAAAATCTCTCAGGAGACGCTGACAGTAATTGCGTCGCCGTTGTTTGAACCAGGAGCTGTGATTACCAGCCTGGAAACACTGTTGGAGAGTTGTCTTTGGTCAGTAGCCAGGAAACCCAGCCATCATTAATTCAGAGCATATCCCACAGATCTTTAAAAACTGCTTTCACATGATGGGAAACCTACTGTGAACCTAACAAGCTGGGCCCTTTGACTGGAGAGGGTTTTAGTTGCTTTGCTACGTTGATCTTTTCTCTCTGCCACAGGGAGAAATTAAAAAGGCTCACAGAGCAGCTTTTGTCCCGGGGCCTTGTTTCTAACCATATCACATAAAAGTTATACAAAAGCAGGACCTTCTACATTGGCTTCCAGACAAAGCTCTGCTTAGACACAGGCAGCTGAGACGACAAAGGGTACATCAGAATTAAAAGGAACGTTTATATACCTGATTGTCAGGGCTCATTTTATATATTTTTTTGCCCCTACATGTGGCACAACAGTTAGTAATAAATGTTAAATCCACATTTCTTCAACGTGAGACGAGCACAACACCAGACTTCTTCCTCATTAAGGTTATCCCATGTAACAATAGACAGAACAGAGCTAACGTCAAACCACTTTTTAGAGCAGAGAAACATCTTGACCCTGGCAGAGGATGAGAGGCACTCACATTGCTTTTTTTTTTTTTTTTTTTACATGATCCAACAGCAGTAACACATTCGAAAGATTTTTAAAGATTTGAGTTTGGTGAGAAGAAACTATAATAAAAAAGGCTCATAATAAGTGTTAAAGGCCAAAATTAGCATCTGTACGGAAGAGGATTAGGGCCACTGAAAAAAAAATCTGAGAAAAAAATCTGAATTCTGACTTTAATCTCAGAATTCTGACTTTTTCCAGAACATTTCAAAGAAAAAAAAATCTTTTTTTCATGATTTTTTTTTTAAATTTCCGAAAAAAGTCAGAATTCTGTCTTTAATCTCAGAATTCTGACTTTTTTCAGAACATTAAAAAAACATTCTGGAAAATTCTTTTTCAATTTCCGAAAAAGTCAGAATTCTGACTTTAATCTCAGAATTCTGACTTTTTCCAGAACATTTAAAAGAAACAAAATCTTTTTTTCAGAATTTTTTTTTTCAATTTCCGAAAAAGTCAGAATTCTGACTTTAATCTCAGAATTCTTAGATTAAATTCAGAACGCTGACTTTTTCGGAAACTGAAAAAAAAAATATCCAGAATTTTTTTTTTTTTTTTTTTAATGTTCTGGAAAAATGTCAGAACTCTGAGATTAAAGTCAGAATTCTGACCTTTTCCTCAGAATTTTATTTTATTTTTTTCAGTGGTCCTAATCCTCTTCTGTACATCTGTGACCACATCGAAGAAAGGTAAAAAAAAAATGTGCAAGAAAAATGTCTTATTTTCCTAACCTGCTCCAGAGAGGCAACGCCTCACCTGTTGCTGATGCTGCAGATCCTGCAGATTTTGGGCGGATGCTCGTTTGATGTGAAAGTGATTCACCCAGCCTTGATTTTTGTCAGGAGGCTGCTTTGTCTTGTTGTTTCCTTTGTAGTTGTGGCAACCCTGGCGGAGGTCATTAATCTTCAGCAAACAGGACAGTGTTTTAACTAGTTGATTAAAATTCAAAGGGTTATTTAGGCCAAAACTGGGATTCAAAGGAAAAGAGATGCACAGTGTCTTTTTTCATCGCTTAAAAGCAGATGCGCTGTTATCCTGAGCCTTACAGAATATATTAACTTGCATGTGTCTGCCTCATTGTCACTGACACTAATTTGAAGAGGGATCACAGTATTATCATCTCCTCAGTGATGTGACTGACTACTGGTGATCTTTTGCAGGAGTTAATTGGTGTATAGTCTGAGAGTCAAAGAAAGATGAGTAAACAAAAAGTTTGATCCCAGAACAGGTCGATGCCATGTTAACTTTCACAGTGAGAGGATGGCTTAAATTAAGCTCACACAAACCCATGTTTCACAAGACTTATTCACCACTTAAATCATTTGTTTTTGGTGGTTTTCATTGTATTCAACAGAAACACTCTTAAGTTACAATTTTTGTAGGCCATCATTCAGGCTGACTTAAAGCCACTATGTGTAACTGTACTGAAAGAAACACAAATATGCAAATAGGCAGATTCTTGTAAGCTGTGATTATGCTAATAATTTATAGATCAGGGTTTTTCAAAATACTTTTTGCCTCAAACATGGTCTCAGCTTAGTTTTTCTAATATGATTTTAATTAAAGAACATAAATCACACATAAAAGGTTTAAGTGTCTTGTTTCAGTATCTGCACTGAAGGGTAAGATTGACTCATTATATATATATATACAGTATATATATATATATATATTTCATTATATACCTGTATATAGTATTACCCTCATTCACAATCTGCCAACATAGTCTCAAAATGTCACATTTAAGAGTGTTTATTTAGTAGATGTGTTTGAAAATTATTGGTTAAATGTTCAAATAACTATATCGTACTGAACTTAAAGGGGAAGTTCAGGGTTTTTGACATAGGGCCTCTTTTACAAGTGAGCCAGGGTCTTACTTATCACTGAAGACAGTTTCAACATATTTCATCCCGTTATTCAAGTTCCAGGAGGTTGCCGATGCTAATGCTAGTGTGAGTCAATAGGAATCTGCTAGCCTGTCATTAAAAGCAATCTTATCCACTCCACAGAACATCTGAGGCAAATCAGCAAGCCTATCTGTGTAAATGCCGTGTTAAACTAGTAAACTTGTGTGTTAAACACGTAAAACTAACCTTGTATGACAAATTTTGCATTACATATTGAGGAACTAGTTTCTTACCAGCTGCGTTATTATACACTTTGCTTCTGGGTGGTAGTGTTACTACCTTTGTCAGTGTATTCTGGTTCATAGAGATATGGTGACAGTTAGTTTGATGAAAAAAGTTTGAGATTGTCTTCAAAATCCGACATATCCTCATGCCTTTCAGACGTGGTCGCAGTTTTGACTGTATATTTGTGTAATCAAATTCCTTCATGCACGTAGCAGCAGATATCACTCTGCTGCCAAATATAGGAAGTAAAACTTTAAGTGTATCAGCAGCAACAATCAAAATTTAACGAAATGCAAGTTTAGTTTTATTTGTTACATTTTTCTATTAACACGGCATTTACACAGATAGTCTTAAGTCATAAATGATTTGCCTCAGATGTTCTGTGGAGTGGTTAAGATTGCTTTTAATAACAGGCTAGCAGATTCCTATTGACTCACACTAGCATTAGCATTGGCGACCTCCTGGAACTAGAAAAACGGAATGAAATATGTTGAAACTGTCTTCAGTGATAGGTAGGACCCTGGCTCACTTGTAAATGAGGCCCTATGTCAAAAATCCTGAACTTCCCCTTTAATGTTATTATCAGTCCTTCCACAGTGCAAATAGCCTCGAACTAGCCATCTAGCGGTGTCTCTGACAACTAGGGAGCTTGTTTTCTTCTGTATGACAGAAATGTGTCTTTTTGGTTGCCAGACTTTGCCAAATTTAGGATGTGTGCTCTATTTTTGAAGAATGACTGATAATCAGCAGCTACAGTAAGACAATCTAATTTTTCCTTGGTAAATTAAAGAGCAGCTCAACAGACTTGAACAATAGTTATCAGAGGACTGTATGTCTACATCTTACCAAAGTTGCACATCCTGGATCACTTTAGTTAAAGGCATATGCCACCCCTGGGTGAAACTGAGCCTCACCCTGCAGTTCCCTGTGTTGGAAAAGTGGGCAGAAGCGTTTTCTAGCCGACCCAGTCATTCTCTGAATCTGGCAGCACTGACTTTAGCTTAGCTTAGCATAGTTGCTGTAATCTGGTGTTTCCAACTAGCACTATCTGGCGAAATTGAACTAATTTATTCAAGATTTTTCCCAACTACGTTTCGTGACCCGCACATTCTGATTGAGTACAAATGACAAGCTGATTTCACATCAAAGGACTGACTAGGCGGCATTCAGTAGGGGAACTATTTGCCACGGAAGTACAGGCCAATCACAGGCGAAGCACCGCGGATAGTAGCAACCGTGTTTATTGAATGCCACCTAGTCAGTCCTTTGATTTGAAATCGGCTTCTTGTTTGTACTCGATCAGAATGTGCAGGTCACAAAACATAATTGGAAAAAATCTCGAGTTAATTAGTTCACTTTTGCCAAGTGGTGCTAGTTGGAACCATCAGATTACAGCAACTATGCTAAGCTGAGCTAAAGTCAGTGCTGCCGGATTCAGAGAATGACTGAATCGGCTAGAAAACGCTTCTGCCCACTTGTCAAACTCAGGGGACTGCAGGGGGGAGGCTCGGTTTCACCCAGGGGTGGCATATGCCTTTAAGGGCAGTACCAGACCGCGAGTTCAGGCAGTTGTGCATCTACTCTGAGAACTTTAGTTTTCAGGAGCAACTATGATCACTGGATCCTCTGTGGATTGACTTTGTGCAGAGCCGAAGTGATAGACAGTTTAGAAATACTACCAATCCTCAGCTAGTTTCACACCTACATTCTGCAGACATCTGGGATTGATGGTTTTATTTCTCCCGAGCTCCTCCAGGTGGGACATTTGTGCCATTCTAACTTCCGCTGCCCAGTCTAACAATGTTGGCACCTTAGTGGCAGAAAGGTGAAATAAATATGCAATATCTGTGGTGCAGCTGCACATTTAACATCCAAGCACTTTGGTTTGGTTATACAGTTGATTACTCCTGATCTGAGATCTGTCAAACGGTCTTCAGCAGATACTGTACACCTTCTCTAATTTTCTTATGATCGTTGAATAGTTATGGTTTAGCTTTGCTAATAATAAACCGCTTTTCTGGGATGTGACATTTAAAATTAGATTTCTGTCTGTTTTATTCAGACTTTTTATTTTATATAACGCAGCAATAAATTGAACTGTACAGACTTCCAGTTAGACTGGTTAGTTCACAGGAACTGAGTGAACTAACCAGTGAAGATTTAAAAGTCTAAGGTAGATGTACCCTTTTTTTTTTCCTTTTTAAAGAATCACTAGGTAGTTGTTTTCGAGATGATTGAATTCTACACATAGTGGCTTTAACATCACTTTCTCTTTTCACTGAAACCCTCATTTCCACTTTAGTTTTCAAGTACTTGGGAAGGCAACAATAAAATCAAAGTTCTACTCGGGCCCTCATGACTGAGAACGCCATTTAATCAGATCTTAGTCTACTATATCTGCTACTCTGTAAACACTGACTGCTACAGCACCGCGCTGCTCGGACGCAGCATGCCTCAGATGCTCTCCTTGTTGCTACAAATAAAAAATTTCTGGAAATCATTCGGGTTCTTTTCGTTTGTCGGCTGATCTTGTCCTCTCCTGAGCTACACTTGGAAATCAAAGCACGCATAAATGAGCAGAAAGAGGTAACTAAAATCAGATTGTGGGTAAAAAATGTAGTTTCAGGTTTTCAGAACAAGTGAAAACATCCAAAAGAAATGTAATGCTTTAAGCTTTGTTGTCTCAAATACTCACTATCTCTTTATATGATATACAGTGAGGGTAAAAAAATAAAGGGGAGAGGCCAGAGGGTGTTTACCTTTTATGTCGTGCACTAAGCTTTTTCCAATTTCATTGTAAATTTAGTACAGAACACCCTGTTCTGAATGTTAATTGATCGATGACTAAGCGTCCTCTGATTCATCAGCGTTTGGTGTTTAAAGCGTTTTCTTCACCCAGTGTTTGCTGATGCCTTTAATCTACCTACAGATCAAATCCAAGTCGTTAAGGCTGTGTGCATGTGTGTCTGTGGCCTCCTGCAGGCAAGCATACCATGAAACAGAAAGCTATGATAAGGAGAGAGAAACAAGGGACTGTCACAAAATAAATAGGTGAGCATGACATTTTTTTCCCCGGTTTTTGTTTGTATTGTTTATATTCTTAGCAAGTCTTTCTGTCTCACAAATGAAGGCATGCCACCATCCCAGCCCAGAGAGTCTGGCAGCGGCGTGACTTTTCCATCTTTTTGTTTCCCGCCACCCACCGCACCGCAGTCCCTCTGGCGCCGCCTCACAGTTCCGTCCATTTGGAAGAGGTGAGGCGGGGACGTGCGGCCCCACTGCCGTCCGGTCCGAGCTCGTCGCTGTAGTTTGTTTTATTACCTTTTGTTGCAGTTTTGTTTTTAAGAGCGCAGCAGTGGGGCGAGTCCGGGGCTTCTCCTGACCTCGGTTCGGTCAGGCGGAGGTTGAAATCGGGGATTGGGTTATGTTGCCTCCTTGACAGGTTTGCTTACTGGTTTGCCACCATTCATGACCACAGGCTCACAGGTTGTGCTTTTGGAAGGCGGGCCCCCTGCGAGTTTAGGCACCGCCTCTCCTACATCGTGCAATGATGGCTCCCGGTACATCGCCACTAGAGGAGAGCGGAGGGTGCAGAATAAAACAAATTATCAGTGATAAAATAAAAAGAAACCATAGAATGATATTAAACTTAAGTTTGTTACCTTCTATGGGTTTAGGCAGAAAATGTGCAGCTGGTTTGGTCTTCTTGACTCTGTTGCCTTTCATAGCCTGTCCTTCTTTATTCAAGCCTAGAAACCACGCCCGGCCCGACTCCTTCTGTCTGTAGAGCATCGAGCTATAGATCACATAGTAGTTCTCAAACACAGACTCCTTAAACTTGCACTCAGCTGTAAACAGTTCCTGAGGAGACAGACAGAGACATACAGATTGAGCATTAGTACACCAGCCAGTTTTCTGTAAGGATGCACAATATAATCGCCCCCCTACCGGTATTGACCTATGTCAGCCAGAAAACTGAATATCGGACATCGGCCACCCCACCTATATTTAACTGATATTTAACCGATCAGCTCATTGTTTCTAAGGTATAAAAAGAAAAAAAAATTCTTCTTCAAAAACTTCTTTTTTACAGACTTAGAAACTTCTGAAGACTAGGGGTGGAAAAAAATATGGATATATTGAAATATTGCAATATTTTCTTACTCTGATATATTGACATTTAAAAACGTGGTATTGATCTAATTTTACTAACAAAATCTCACTGTTAATATTTCATCGGTCTGTTACGAAATTACGCTTGTGAGAAGTTCACCGAAAGTTTTGAACAACTGGGCCCCATTTTCATATGCTAATATCATATTGACATTTATAGAGAAAACTCAATATCGAATCTATTTACTTAACGAAATCTTGCAATATTTTATCGTTCTGTTACGAAATCTCGCGAGAATTCACAAAAGATTTTGTGATATTTTCATATGCTGATGAATTGACATTTAAAAACGCAGAATCGATCTATTTTACTAACAAAATCTCGAAAGCATTCATGAAATACCGTAAGAATTTATAGAACAATGAAATCTCGCAAGATTTTGTAAGAAACATAGATCGATTCTGTGTTTTTAAATATAGATTTGATATCGGCACATGAAAATATCACGATATTTCAGCGTATCAATATTTTTTTTCCCACCCCTATTTTTTTCAAAGTGTCGGAAACAGATAAAGAAAAACTGCTATTTACAATGACTGCTTATTTTTTCAGATTTACTATGGGTATCGATATCGGTTGTCAGCCACATGAGTTTTAAAATATCGGCATATCGGCCAAAATTCGAATATTGTGTATCCGTAGTTTTCTGCACTGATGAAATGGGACATTTTATATGCAATCCCCAATGCAAGTTTTATTACATTTGATAAAAACTTAAAGGGGAAGACCACAATAAAATGTATTTTTTGAGCAAGAAAAAAAAAACAGTATTACTTTATTATACACACACACACACACACACACACACACCTCGTACGTCCACACCTCCAAGTTTCGGGCATTTTTCAAAATTTGGCATTGGAAGGAGTTGCGCAAATTATAGGAGGTATAGTAATAAAAAAAAAAAAAATCTGTAATTTGTTTCTTTTACCTTTATCTAACAGGCTCAAATCCAAAGAAATGTTTTCACTGTCTTCACTGACAACCTTGATTGTATTTAAACGAGTAGAAAAATAAATAAAATGGCCCAAAATGACTGTCTTATCTTTGGTATAAAAAAATGTGTTTTACTCAGATTTTTTTTTTTATTTTTCCCCATAAGCAGCTGAACTTTGACTCATCATATCCTTGCTTGTGTCCAAAACAAGTCAGCAACGTTTGTATAAGGCTTAATGATTTCCTCTTGTGTCATATGGTTTTTCTTTACATTTGTAGATGCAATAGCAGACTGAATTAAGTGTTATTCAAGGTACTTTTGAACCAATTTTGTTTTATTCCTCATAGTGCACTGGACTTTTCTATAGAGCCATGACCCCATCCTCGATTGTAAAAACTAAGGCTTTTGGCAAATGATTCTTTTATACCCAATCCTGGCACCCTTACCTGTCACAAATTGATCTGTTTTCTTTTCAGAGCTGTGTTACTTTAATTCTTGATTAAATTTTCTGTCCCTTAATTTATTTTTTCAGATTGAATGTACAATGTTCAGAAAATGTACAATATTTTTCTCGAAATTAAGCTTCTAGTTTTCTACAGCATCATGTACTTAATTTCTAGTTTTTTCATTACTTAAATCTGGACTGAAAGATGATCTAACAACTCATTTTTAGGTACTCATACTGTATGATCTCCCCAGCAATCCATAGTGGCTGGCACAAACCTGGAATGATATATAGATCTTGGATTTTAAACAGAAGAAAAATAGATTGACCATAGAGAGAGAAGCGAAGCACAACTCTGACTGTCTGAAGAGTTTCTCCCAGCTGAAACATTTTCCTGCCATGTTCAACAAACTAAACTGATAAAAAACAAAAAAGGTATCTTGCTTCTGGTGGCACACAAAGATCTCATGCTCCCACTCACATCAGCTCAGCTGTTATGTGTCAAAACTCTTTTCCATGGGTGCCAGTGCCTCCAGCGGCACATATTTCAGCACAGAGACAAATTGTTATTCTTACTGGGAGACAAATCCTCTCCCCCTCGTGTCTGCCTGCATTGCTGATCCCCAGCAAGTAGAAAAATGCAGGCTGAGATAAAGCATTCTTCTTTCAGGGAGGTCAGAGCTTAGGCAGTCTCAAAAATCCTGCCTAAAACTGTCAGAACTGTCAGACTGTACCAGCAAGCTGCTGTTTTTTAAGCAACATATAAAATGTTTTCAATAATACATAAATAGGCTAATTTAATTTCTAATAGGAAGTTTATAGAGACCGCACCATTAACTATAGTATCTTATGGTTAGAAGCTTTCCCATCAAAACCAGGACTAATATTTTCCTTCACTGTCAATTTAGTATTTAATAAATGAACAGAATAGTAATGTATTCATTTCAATATGTTTCCTTTTATATTATCTGTTAATTGAATGTTTATATAGGCTTCATTCATTTGTCTTCAAAATGTGGAAAATGTGTGAAACCTAGATCACTTGGGGCTCTGATCAAGTAGCTGGTCTGGATCTTTTTTTTTACAGTGTAAAAATATTTTTCCAATTTTGCTGACTTTTGAACCAAAGTGACAGGAAGTTGTGGCAGACTCGTGTTAGAAGTGAAACAGGAAATATGAGTTGCTGTAGCATGAGAAGAAAATATGAAATTTTGATCTGAATCAAACCAAAAGGTGCAGCAAAAATGAAAATGAAAAGTTCATCACTCGTTCCCAGACTACAAAAGTGCATAATTCTACTTTAAAGTCAACATGTACTTCACTGGAATGACACTTTTTCTGTTTTCAATAGCAATCAAATTGCTTAATATATTCATCTCTATCCATCAAACCAGTGCTAATAACAAACGTCAGGCACACCTGTCTACAGACTAATCAATCTGAAGTTAATGCAGAGATACACGGTTCTTGTAAGAAATGATATGCAGGATATTTATGATTTGATTCTGTGGATCAAGACACTTTATTTCATCTCTTAAATAAGCCATAAGTGTTTGTTCATTAAGACAAGTGCATTTATGATTTATGTTGCTATAGAAAGAACAAAAAAGTTTGTTAATAAGGATTTGCTCAACATTTTTACCATCTTGGATATTTTGATTATGTTTTATTTTCTCTTTTTTTATTGTAATGTTGTAAAAGTTTCTCAAAAACAGTGTTGAATTGGATTTATGACTCATCTAATTAAAAGTAACTGAGTAACTTTTACTCAGAGTAAATTTTTAAATAAGTATTTTTTTACTTTTTGGACAATTTTAGATGGGTACTTTTACTTTCACTCTAGTAGAATTTAAGCAAAGTAAAGATACTTTTACTAATTTTTCAGTACTTTTTCCACCTCTAGAAAAGTCCGATAATGAAATACCTAAAATACACACACATAAATACATAAATAATGACACAGATGATTACTTTTTTTGTGCGTTAACTAATAAATATAGTCAATCTAGTACTACCTAGTGTGTTGGAGTATTTCTCATTCTTTATTGGCTGAGCAGGATAACCAATCAGATGTCACAATCTGCCGACGAAAGAGTTTCAATTCATCATCATCATCAATATGATCAACGAAAATTACCGTATGTAAGAACACATTTAATTGTTTATGAACAAATAAATTGTTAATTTGTTTCCAATTTATTTTAGCTACATATTTAAGTCATCATTTTTGTTTTTTAATCATAAATGTATTTTTTTATATAATAATATCACTTAATTAATGATCCATTTAAGTCATTACTGATTAATTGAAATATTTATTTAATCTGTTCATTTCCAGTTTCAACTCATTTTTGGCACATTTAATTGGTTATTCAGTGCTTTATTCTGCATTTCACCGAGACACTCCCTCCATACTTTAGTCCACTCACGCAGTGCAATTTTTGTGCAGGATGTAGTGGCTAAAATATAATTTCCTGCAAGTTATCTGAAATATCTTACATTAACACATTCTCTTTTAGAAGCAGAAGTAGTACTGGGCTACCGCTGGATGTCCATCAATAACACGTAGTGACTCATGTTTGTCATTTTTGATTTTGCAGTTTCAAAAGACATGATGATGCATGCCAGTGACCTTAAAATCCTCAGAGCACTACTGTGTCTCACTCAGTGCCTTTAAACTTTAATTTAGTGCAAATTGTTCATTTTCATCCAAGGGAGAAATGTTAATGGGGAGCTTTGCAGCTGATGCAACTGACGGACCAGGATGCAATGCAACAGCTTCTAGCTTTAGGGGTTTATACAGCATGTTAGCAAAGCAAAACTTGCTAAAATGATGTGTTAGGTATCTAGTAGGGATGCACGATATAATTGGCCCCCTATCGGTGTCGGCCTGTAACAGCCTTAAAACTGAGTATCAGACATCAGCCACCCCACCGATATTCATGCAGCTGTTTGTAAAGTCTAAAAAAAACCCGAAAAACAACTTCTTCTTCTTCTTCTTCAAAAACTTATTTTTCACAGACTTTTAAACTTCTAAAGACAGTTTCTTTCAGGATGTTCTGTGTGAACAGAGTTTTTACATGGCCATTTGTGTAAATAACCAAATATCCCATTTTTGGGGTATCGTTTTTTTTTTCCCCTCTCTTCTCAGGGAGAAGAAAATCCAGGGCCTTGTCTCAAACCGCGCACTAAACGAACGCCATCTTGCTGACGTAGAGGAAGAGGCGGGACTTTCAAACTGCTTTCAGAGCTGAATAATGGTGGTAAACGAGGCGGTGGTGACCCCTGCTGCATCGGAGGCAGTATTGGACTGATTTAAGTAACATTTATGAAATGATTTAGACATAATTATTATATTGTGGCATGCTACCAAGCTGTTCACTCCCTGATGACAGTTATGATCAGGTCATGTGTTTGAGGCGGCAGTTATACCGGCTCAGTAGAGTTAGCTCACGTTAGCGGGCAATGCTAGTCCATCACTTCCTGTAAGTGCAGTGCTCTGTGTGGGTCAGCATTTAGCGACAATAGTGTGCACTACAGACGAAGTACACAGCGCGCACTACGCACTGAATTCCAGTGCACTCCAGTGCAAGTGTGCGGTTTGAGAGATAGCTCAGGTGTTTCTAAGATATAACGCGCATATCCTATTAGTTTTGTTTGAATAACTGTCATTAAGTTTGACTTGCTATACATGACACAAGTTGAGGTATTTTTCTAATTTTGCACAAGGAATGAATATTACATTATTTATTTTTCAGCTTTAATATCGGTATCTATATCGGTTATCGGCCATATGAGTTTTAAAATATTGGCATATCAGAAATCGGCAAAAATTCCAATATCTTGCATCCCTAGTATCTAGTAACTTAGAATTAGTTCTTTGTGGCTGCAACTTGACTGGATGCCATTATGGATCTTCATAAGCCTGCAAGGTTTTGTTCCAAAGAGACGTGCTTTTGTCTGTTGTTTCTATAAAATATCAATCAAGGCATTTGCTTTGTTTTCCTCTTGCATAACAAACAAGTTTTGGGGCAAATTTTTTATCAATTAAGAAATCGAATAATCATTCAGCATACCATGAAGAACAAAATAGACTGTCTGTCAAAAGAATAAAAGGAATGGGGTTAACATACTGCTTCTCATATGACTGATAAGGATCCTGCCAACCCAAACAATCACTCCTGAGGTCCCTCGACCTCAGATTGGGGAAGTATTTGTCTAGACGGCCTCTTATTGGTTCTTGTGGGCCTCTTGCCAGAGCTACAGACACATTGTCATTCAGCTCAGGTCTGTCGGTCCGAGTCTCATAGCAACATGAGGAAGAGAGGCGACACTGTAGCCGTGGCAACCAACCAGCACTGAGAGGGAGGGGTCACTGGGTGTGTGTCTGAGGGGAGGGCTGTGAGAGTGAGAGATAAATACAAATACACACACATAAACACTTGCATTGGTAATTTAACACAACAATAATGTGCCATATCCCATGCTCCACCACATCCACTCATGCTCATGTAGAAGTGACACGCTTATTAAAGCTATAGGCAGCTGCGAGGGGTGAGACAGTAGCACACACACTTGTGGCTCTGGGGGATGAATGGAAGGAGGTGTGGGGATATGGAACGCAACTAAATTATTGGTTGGCAGCGAAACAAGACAGGTGATAATGAATGAATGCTCTATTTATTGGCAATGTCAGTGACACACACACATAGAAGCACACCTCAACGAATCAAACATCCTCCTTTGCCACGTTTTTGATTGGTATCAGCAGCAACCTTGCTCCCTGCGGAGCTCAGTATCTTTTTTCTTGGATTAAATTAACTTAATTATATATATAAATAAACATATTTCTAACCTGCAACCCCTGATTCATTATTGATTTGTTCAGAAGGATGATCTTTGCTTGTGTGCAAGGAGCAGCACCAGACACTTATTAATGTTGGTCAGTGAGGTCATGCATCATTTAATAGTGCTTTTGAAATAAAAAAAAAGAGAGAGAATTCTGGTGTCTCATCTGTGGCAGCAACATGTTTTCTAGAGTGAACTCAGAGAGAATAAGTAGCCTGTAAGAATGAGTTGAGATGAAAACCTCCCAGCCTTACAGGTGAGTCATTTTAACAGCACCGCCTGCCTGAATGTGTTTCTGTCGTCATTTCTAAACAGCTATGTTCACAAGCTGCCCACAGAATGGAGACAGGGAGGAATGAATGAAAGAAATGGAGGGCGGAGTGTGTGGAGGGGTTGGAAATTGGGACATGAAGGAGAGGGGAGAGAGAATAAATCACCAAGTGAGGAGGACGACGCCTCCTGATTGGAAAAACAGCAGGGGATTCTCCCCCTCCCTCACTGTCTTCTCTTATCTTTGTATTTCTCTCTTCGCTCTTCTTTTCCCCCCATTCTGTCATTTCTCTGCAGAGATTAAGTGCACACGGTGCACACATGCATGCACATTGTTATCTTTTGAATTACACTTGCATACATGCATGCATGTCACACCAAACTGTTTATCAACCAGCCATAATCAGACAGAAGAGCCTATTAGCATGTTAGACATCCTGCTCCCAAAACAGCCTAAATTGGTACAGACAGCACTTTGTCCCTCGTCAATTAAAGACCTAAAAATAAAGAATTCAAAAACAGAGTGGGGGAAAGCAATCTCTCGTCTTGGCACAGCACATCGCAGCACTAATAACAAAACTTGGCAACTAGCATACGGCTGGCCACTACAGGAACTTTGCAGTGGACGGACATCCACAACCTGACAATAAACCATTGTGGATAATTGCTGCTCTTGTGTATTTTCTGTGGCCTTTTTTGTAATTAACCGAAGCCTCTTACCCACAGACAATCAGGAACATGTGCTGCTGAATGAAGGTGAATGAGCAGCATCAAACACACTCTACAGCCGGCAAGCTACTGAATCGGCACTAAGCTCTCAATTCAGGATTTCTTGTCACTCGTGTGCAGGCTAAGTGATTGATTGCCTGATTGATCAGATTTAAACTTGCAGCCTCCTGCGGTGCTACAGCTGACTAGCACCTCCTCAGAAATGTTACACCGCATTAAGCAACATTTGGTGAGGTAAGCTTGAATGACTGTCCTAAATCTGAGGGCAGTTTCAGTCCCCTCTCATAAGCAACAAGTATCCAATGTAGCCATTTTCTCTAATCTAGCCCAAACTGAAAATCTCTATAATCTCTAAATGAATGAAGAAGGCAAGCACCATTACTTCATAATTACAAAGCAGCAGTCGTCTATTCAGCGGGGAGACAAGACGAAGCTATATCCTTCTGAGTGTTCGAGATTCAGCAAATAAAGAATTTGAGTACAATTGCTTTAGAGTGTGTAATTATAATATGATCTGGTCTGATAATGATGAAATCATGGAATGATGATGAGCAGCAAACCAGGCTCATTAGTATCAAATGCTGCTGTGCATATTCAGTATTTGGGTGGAAAAGATGCAAAATCATCTAAATGATAAACTCACTTCCTTCCAAAATGGCCCATTTGCTTGTACACTGGTACATAAATAGAATTACTGGCCAAGGAACACCGAAACGGTTGTGTTTGATGTTTAAAACGCAATTAATTACCTGATTCTTGACCATTTACAATTATCATTGTGCTGTAATTTATTTCATCAGACAGAGTTTTAAAATGTATTTTATTCATTTTGACAAAAAAAAAGAATAAATGAGTTGCTTTTAACTGGAATTTTCTCTGAAATAAATAAAACAAAGTATTATCATATCTTTATGTCTTCAAAGAAAAACAAGTTAATAAATGGAAGTGTATTAATTTTTTAATCCAATTTGGTGAAAATGACATAAAAAAAATGATGTTTTATTAGTTATAAATGTGAGGAACAGCAATTTCTTTTCGTTCTTTGGAGGTGCCGTTGCTGTCCCTGCAGCGGTGCCTAATGCCACCAAGCTCCCACCCCCATGTGGGTGCATTTGTGTGTATCTGTGTGCACAGTTCAGTGAGTGGGTGTGTTTGTTTCCAACACCAGTTATTATCACAGCACTAATTACCCAGGGGTATTGTGGGTAAACAAATCACTCTAAAGAAAAGAAGCCCGCAGAGAAGAATGGAAAAGGACGAGTGGAAAGAAAAGTGCTGGAATAATACAACAAATGAGGGAGGAGTGCGTGTGGTTGGAGAGACTTGAAAGGACGTCGTATGGCTGAGAATTACAGCAGAAATCTGACACACGGTGTTGCTGCCAGCATGCTGAGAGCACCACAGTCTTCCTCAACCACTTCAGATCTGCACACCTGAATCAATTACAGCGATAAGAACACGTTTGACTCTATCGGGTTAGGTGTGTTCGGGATGCAACTTACAGAACAGGTGCTTCTTAACAACCTGGAGAGAAACTCAAGACAAACAATGCAAATTTTTTTCATTGAATTTTTCATTTTTTCTATTGGACATAAATATGAATCAATGTTTTGTTTTGTTTTTTTCCTGAACTATTATTAACATTATTAACATCATTATTACCTCTACCAAGAATGTAATGTAATTACATCATTTTTGTGTCCGTCTGTCAATCCGCAAATTTACTCACATAGTTATGAACGGATTTGGATGAAATTTTCAGGAATTGTTGATCATGGCACAACGAGGAACAAATTAAAATTTGGTTTTGATCCGGATCACCATGTGGATCCAGGAATTTTGCTTTCTCTTTCTTTTCTTCTTTCGTTTGCTGAATCAGTCATGGTGCTGTTTAAAATGGCTGGTGTGTTGATATCAGCACCATAACACAAAATGCAGCTGTAACGTGATGTCCGGGGCTGAAGGAAAACAAAGTGAAGTGCAATTTCTCAGCCTCTGGACGCTTGAGCAGTTGTGGCACCAGGAATGTGCAAATTGAATATCAGGGTGGCTTCAAAAAGAGTAAGAGAGATGGAGTTTTAAGGTCTTAAAGGTACAGTATGTAAGAATTACTGACATCTAGTGGTAAAGATGGGTATTTGAAATAAAAGATGTTTTCTGTCAAATGACTTCATATTCCAGCACTGCTGTGAATGCACAGTGGCCGTTAGTGACCAAAATTCTCCCGGATATAAAGATGTTTTCATCTGTGAGCGGATTCAATGGTCTCAGGTGTAGCTATGACTGGACTATGAGGAACTACTTTTTATGTCTTTTAAGAGATTACTGATCCCAAAGCTTTTAAAGTTTAGAGTTCTCACTTTACACACATTGTTTTATCCATTCAGGGACACCGTAATAAAAATAGTAGAGCAAAAATGGCAGCCTCCATATGTGCACCACCCAGAAAGAAGATATAAATGACTCATTCTGGGAAAATAAACATATAGCAGTTATTCTAGTGCAGCAATTACACATAAAAAGAAACATAGTTTTGAATTATATTTCATATTTTTCTGCCATTGACCTTTGATTTTTTTTACATACTGTACCTTTAAAGTTATGTCATTGTTTTAAAGTAAAAAAGGAAGACATTGGCTGTGGTAGAATACTGTATGTTCTACCAGAATGCCATTTTAGTTTTTATTTGGTTTTGTTTTAATTTTTCAATACTGTATGTCAACCCAGTTGCTAGAACAAATATTGCCATTTTATGCTCCTAGAAACCAAAAAAAAATCTAGAAAGAGGATGCTGGACTCTAGATGTACAATTGTTCTTAAAATTATTCATACCCTCCAATTAAAGAAAAAGCTAAATTGACAATAGTAATTCAAATAACAAGAAACTAAAGAAACTACTAATAAATAAAATTTTACAAAATTACAATTTATTGAAATCAATTATTGCTTTTGAATTGTGGTTGAAAAAAATGATACAAAAAAATAAATAAAAAAAACAGTCTCATACACATTACAGCACCTTTCCAATGAACAGTCGACAGGTGTAGAAGTCTTTGTGAACATTACAGAAAACACCTGATTGCAGTGATTGCCTCAAAGTGTTGCTCAACAAAATTTTAGCTTCAGAGCCTCATCATGTTGTTTACTTGTTTTATTTTTTGTGTGTTTGTTTTTAATTTTTTTTTTTTTGTTGAACCACAATTTAAAATCAATGTCATGATTTTCAAAGATTTTCATGTGTTATTACTTTTGTCATTTCCAACTTATTTTACTGGCAGATGATTTTTTTCTGTGTTTAATAGGAGGGTGTTAATAATTTTGAGGAAGATTGTATTATGTATATGCACTATTTTTGATGCGCACAATCCCTACGCGAGTTTCTCAGCAGTTTTTCTTTTGTATTTGAGCTTTCGAGACTCACGGATGGATGATTTTGGATTTCCACTTGAATCAAATTAAAGATGAGCAAGTATTTTTCATGAAATTGCTCAATTTCTCACTTGAAACATTTGATATGTTTACTTTTCTGAATCAAATATTGGTTTTATCCATCCATCCATCCATTTTCTATACCTGCTTATGTCACTGCAGGTTCGTGTGGGATCTGGAGCTGCAATTAGGAGAGACCCTGGACAATTTCGCTGGTGAAATATTGATTTAAGAGGTTTTGAAATCATTGTTTTTATGAGCATAGTGTCTTCTAATAAAAGCTACTAATTGGCTGCAGAAAAGCTGGAAGAAGCTACAAACTGTAGCCATTATCAACAGCTGAATTATCACCAGTTGATAATACATTTGACCAAATGTTCAAGCCTCCCATTTCGATGTCAAGTCAGTCCTGTCTTACTTCAATTCATATCACGACTCACAGAGTGGTGTCTTTGAAGAGGCTAAACAGCTCAGAAGTAACTAATTTATTCTCTAGTTACCACAAAATGTGTGTATGTGTGTGTCATGACTTACATGGTTATTCTATTCTCTCTGCCACTCCTCTCGCGTCTCATCTCTGTGGATGTAGACATCACAGGGCTCACTCTGTCTGAGTGCCGCACCAACTGTGTTATGAATGGAAATGCACACCTACGAACACAAATGTGTGGCAAACACACACGCAGGCACATACAGACGGAGCACACATCCTTGTGTTTGTCGAAAACATTCTGTTCTGAGAAAACATGCCGCAGCCCAGACAGGTAGGGGCTGTGCGGAGACGGGGAGAGACAGATCCACGGTGTACAGGAGGTTGTAAGGTCTCTGGATGCAGCTCAGAACAACATCCTGAACAAAATTAAGCTGAGGCAAAGAACTACAGAATAATTTATACTCTTTTTTTTTTTTAAAACCTAATTTATACCTCATTTTATCTAAATTAATTAGATAAAATTAAATGAATAATACTTTATAAATCTCCTGAGGGGCATTAGTAAAGTGCAGCTAAATGAAGGGGGAAATGTGAATAAAGTGAGTAAAGTGACGTCTAGAATGAAAAAAAAAAAAAGTAGCAGTGGCTGGTTATTGTAAAGAATGAGGCTGGTTACAAGAAAAGAAAGGAGGCTGGAGAGAATGTAAACAACAAAATAAGAGGTGAAAAGCACTGAGATCATGCAGATAGTTTGCACTCATGCAAACCAGTTTGTGGATAAATACAATCAAACTGAACGATCAGGCACAGACTAAAATGAGGCTTTTATAGATCAGAGTTCTAATGAGAGCTGTGAAGACATTTGATTTCATGTCAATTAAAATATGCCTTCAGACGACTTTTTTTTTTCTTTTTTAAGTATAAATAAAAATATATAAAAGAAATGTATGATTAATTAATTTAATTACACTTGTAATTTCTCTTATTAAAGTTAGGAATAGTGTGAAATTTACAAATATATGTAAAAAGTTTATGCTACACTGGAATGAATGGGATCTAGAATCACTTGAAATCAATAAGCTGCCGACAGTGGTGGGAATACCACATCATAAAAAGTCAGTGTCTTAGCTTGTCATGTGTTAGGTGTCCTCATGGGTATGAAGAAGAGGACTGTTTAAATACAACTTGTTATGAAACCAGAACATTTAGGGGTTGATTAATGGTTCAGAGATGGCACATAAGCTCGGTCTTTCATCCTGGGAAACAAGTAACTTTCAGAATTTTCTGTTCTGAATTATTAAAGGTAGAGTGTATAAGAATTACTGACATCTAGTGGTAAAGATGGGTATTTGAAAGAAAATATGCTTTCTGTCAAATGACTTCACATTCCAAGCACTGTTGTGAATGTACGGTGGCCGTTAGTGGCCATAATTCTCCCAGATATAAAGATGTTTTCATCTGTGAGTGGATCAAGTGATCTCAGGTGTAGCTATGACTGTACTATGTGTAACTATTTTTAATGTCTTTTAAGTCATTACTGATCCCAAACAGTAATCTAACTCCCATTAAACAGCTGTTTTAATGTTCAGAGAGTTCTCACTTCACTCACATTGTTTTGTCCATTCAGGGACACCATAGTAAAAATGGACACCGTAATAAAAATGGTGGAACAAATAGGGCAGCCTCCATATGGGCAACATCCTACAAGTAGAAATAAATTACTTATTCTAAGAAAATTAACATATAACTGCTATTCTAGTGCTGCGACTACACATCAATAGAAACACAGTTTTGAATTATATATCACTATTTTCTGCCATTGACCCTTGATTTTTTACACACTGTACCTTTAAATCTACATTCTTAACAACTTAGACAATGAAACTCTTTGTGTTTCTTTTTCTGCTGTGAAATACCTGAGATCAAGAGCTAAGAAGTCAAGTGAGGGTGAGCAGCTGGGCTTTGTGAGGCCAATGCATGCTCCTCATACACTGGGCCACATGTGTGCACAAAGTGAGTTGACATTCTCTCGTGAGAATGCATCTCTGTGTGTGTTTATAGGTATGTGTGCCATGTTATTTACTTGGGTGTGTGAAGGTATGTTTTTTTCTTAAAGGTTGGATATGGAATACGGACAGAAAAGTGACATCACATGTGTCTAGGTTGTAGTTGCAACGGCAGAAAAACAACTCCAGCCATTTGGTTGCCAGGCTTGCGGCCGATACGGCAAGCGACCAACAGCCTGCAACATGCCCAACAAGTAACGCAGTGGAGTTTATAACCGACAACAAACATTAGCCACGTTAGCAAGCAAGTTCGCTTACCAATCCAGGAGGAAAGCCGCCATTTTTCGCGTTTTGATGCCATGGAAACGTTTATGTGGGTCCATGTAGTGAAGTCTTCACCTAAATTTACTCCAGTTTTTGCCCCTCTCAAATCACTCCTCTTCTGAGAAAGATAACAATATTTTTGGGACTCTGAAGCAGCTGCTTGACTTGCCGACTCCACCATTTTTCCCAGTCCCATCCTAACAGTGCCGAACATACTACTGCAGCATAGAGACCATATTTGGCAACCCGCAATGACGGCGCGTATTGGCTTGTAGATGTAAATATAACATCATTGTCAAACCTGTTCAAATTCATTTTATATTTTATTTCAGGCTAAATGTATTTTTTTAAGGAAATGCTGTATTTTCATTCTGCACCTCTTCAAACACCTTGTGGAGGTTTTTTTTTTTTTTTTTAAATACACCTTTTAATAAAAATACTCCATATTCCACATTTAATATGCATTTTGTTTTTATTATCACGTAAAGCATTTTGTGCCGCCCATGGCGGTGTTATATAGCCAAAAAATGGGCTAATTTGCATACATTTCTACGGGAAAAAAGTCAAAACACTGGATTGAACCAGGTTCAACGTTCCTTTTGAATTTTGTTCACATAATAAAGCTAAAAGTTTTTACAGAGGGGATTTTGGATATCTATAGTTATCATTTCACAATTTAGAATATACTGTCAACAACCAGAAAAAAACTTATTTTTTGGCATATTTTAGGGATGAAATGTTCTATAAATCAGGCTGTGAATGAGATATCATAAAATTCTTCAGTGAAAACTTTGAGAATACAGTCAGGAGCAAAACTTGAAAGTTTGGTTTCTGTAAGTGCTCCTGAAGTGGATATTTTTTTACCCGGAATAAGAGAAAAAAAAACTCATTTTTAGAAAACAGCAACTTTAGCTGCATTTTGATGGGATTTGGGTGCATCGGACAAAGTATCATGAAATAAAACCCTAAAATGTTTATTTTGGACTTTCTTTTACACTAGATTGAAAGAAAACATGTTGAAAGAGGAAAAAAAAAACAAAATGTCAAAATTGACCAGGTGATGAAAAAGCAGGGTTTTTGCCTGTAGTGCCTCCCCTTAAAAGTTTTGTATGGTAAGTTTTACACCATAGCCACAATAATTTGATCTGGACTGGAACTAGCCCTGATTTGGCCCAGATTTGGACCAAAACCAAGCCGGATCTGGGGTTAAAACTGGGGCTAAATCACAACTTAAATCCACATCTGGCCCAGGGCTGTTTCAGTTCTAGCACAGATTTGAAAAACAGATCCACACGTTGGCCCATTGTGCCAATGTGGATTCTGGACCGGATCTGGGCCAAATGATAACTGCAATCTGGGATATTATTTTAACTTTATGTACCATGCCATTTGACACAAGGAAAAGAGTGAAGACAAATTGCATAAGAGGATGATCAAACTGAACCCAAACAGTCTCGCTTGCTGGGGCTGGCATACTGCAGGAATACATTTACATTTCTATATTGTCTGGTAGACAGTCAGCACAACTGATACATAGTATCTGCAATACCAAGTTGCTTTAGTATGCAAGAATTGTTCCTTAAAAACAACTTTAAAGATTCAGGCAAGTGTGAAAAATGATAAAAACTGCTTTTAAAAAATTCAAAGAGTTCAGATATTGCATTATGCAACTGTTGTGTTGCAAATGTTATTCTCAACAGGAGATCCCATTGAGAATAATCTTAATTCACTCTTTCTCCTACAGTAACAGTCTGTCTTCTCGCTCATGCTACTTATGCACTGGCAGTAGAAGAAGAAGTAGCAGCGGGAGCAGCAGTAATGGTGGTGTGTTAGAGATGTGCAGTGACTTTGTGAAAACCCCAATTTCATCTTCCACCTCTGAGGTGACATCCTCACACCTACACCCACCCAACAACCCTGACAAACACACACACACACAGACACCAACATACCAAATACGAGCCTCACACACACACTCGTCCCTCTCAGTCTCATTCACACACAGTCCCAAACTCATCAGCACTTCTTTTTCCACTTTCCCCAGCATGCTTCATAATTATCACATAGCAGCTCGTTGCGCTCTGTGCCATCTGTTAGTCGAGCACACGCGCACCCAAACACAACCCATGTGCATGCGCGTGCAAGAAAACTGCACGCTGCCAGATGCCGGGGATCTGGGATTAATAAAACCTACCATGTATAACTAAGTTTGCAGCATATCATTAACAATTTCCAATAAGAGGATAAAGAATCACTTTGGGAGGAGCATGAATTTAGAAACAAGAGACAACTACTTGTACAAAGAGAATGTACAACACAAGGAGATGCTTAATATCTATAGTTTTTTTAAGTGAATACAGGGGGAAAATGTAATTCTGTGACAGAATAACAAGCTGACGCCTAGTCCCTGGATTTCTTTCACTATTTTCCATCTTCCCTATTAGTGGTGTAAAGATGAATCATGAGTCGTATCATATCTCAAAATAAGAATATATTCAAATTTGTACACTGAATTAATATTTAACCTGGTTTCCAAAGTGACAAGATACTTTTTTCCTGGGGTTTGCATGTAAAATAGGCTGGACGCAAATCCAAAAAAGACTGACAACCAGTTTCAATCAGCTCCAAACAGTCAGATACAGACGCAACAACAGAATCAACAATCAGAATATGATCAAATTTGTATTCTCTTTTTATTACATCATGTCCCAATTGTAGTAATTACTCTGCAGCTATGCAGAATGATGTGTTTACAGCAGGAATATTAAGCTATTTGTGCGCTCTCCCACACGTTTGATCCTTTAGTTCAGGTCATTTGGGCAGGCTTAATGCTTCGCTGCTCATCAGGAGCATGTGATCTAAACATGTAGAAAGATCTACTGCAGCTACAAGGAGATGTGCTGACATCTCCTACCAGACACAATGCTTTGTAAAAATTCTTCCAAGGGGAGAATGTGTTATATCTCGAACATGTTGCAGAAAAGACTGCTGACAAGCGCACCATGTTTCTCTGAAGTTAAAGGCAGCGGAGTGTGATTTATATCGACATCCTGTCACCTCCTCCATACCTAGCTTGGGAAACTAACCCAAGCTGTGTTCAAAAAACCAAAAGTTTATCGAAGATGAATTTCTGAAGTACAGTTCTGACCAAGAGAAGTGAAGATGTTGACGTGATAGCACCCTAGTAATGTTTAATGAGTGTATCTCCACAGGCTGGTGACACCTTACCTGCCAGGACCTTTGCAGCAGCCAATTAAACATCAAGCGGTGCTGAGATCAGGATAAATTAGACCTGCTGTTTATAATTTATGCATTTGTTATCACGGAGCTGCCTGCACATCAGTCCCAGAGCTGGAACATGATCAAACATCCTCACTTTCTCCCTGTGCAGCGTTGGAGGGGACTTCTACTGTGTATGTAGGGGGGAGTCCCCCTCTTCAATTATTTACAGGAAGCCCTCATGCATCTGTGACTTTCGGCGACAGGCTGAGAAAGCCCAGCAGAGCAGGACCGAGCTGCTTTCTTCCTCTTCCCAATTACTCCTTTCTCTTCCTCTTATCCCCCTGTCAACAACCGTTTTCCTCCTCGTTGTATCCTGTTCTGTCTAACCCCTCCGACTCCATCTGAGTACACGCTTCTGTCTACTTTTAACTCCTCTTTTCCATGTTTTTGTTTCCGTTTGCCCGGATCCCTTTCTTCTCTCTCCTGACCTAACCTCACCTTTATTCCTCTCACCCCTCCTTTCACCTCCCATCCACTTCTGAATTCCCTGTCCCCTGCATCACCTCTCCTCTCCTTTTAACACCCTCTTGTCATCCCCACCGGAAAATTAAATGACGGGGTGAAAAAAAAGAGGGGATGATGTTAGAGGAAGGGATAAGTGTGAACTCTCCCCGAAGAGTCGGCTTTGAAATAATTCATGTGCTCAACCATCTCCACGCCGGTAACTTCCTCTCTGTTTATATTCGCTCTACTTTCTCTTCAGCTAACTTTTTTCTGTTAGTTTTCAATGTTGTTCCCATTTTTTTTCAATCTTAATTTAATAACACAATCAGTTTTTCTTTTTTTTTAAACTAATTTCACTTTTATCTTTGATATTTGTTCACGACTCACTTTGAAAAAACTATTATTCAACTTTATTTATGTATCACCTTGCAAACACAATTAGGACAAACCCACCAAGGTAAAAGATGAAACATCAAGGTAAAGGATGAAGTTGAACACATCTCATTGGTATCTAATTTATCTCTATTATTCCATCTCCCTCCTGCTAACTAATGAATCCCCAATCATCTGTCCCAAAAAGATTCCATTTTATCCACTTCCATACAAATCTAATTGTGTTAGCATTCTGCACTGTACTTAAAATGAATGAATAAATAACACAAAATAAACAGAAAACGGCTCTTACAAGGCTTTCTGATTATTCTTTAATTAATTTTAAAAATTCATGAGTCGCAGCTCTGAAACAGTTATATTTTTGTATATTGAAGTGACGTCTCTGTAGCCACACAACTCTGCAAATATCGCTTCATTCAAGTATCGCACCGGATAGACTGTACACTGATTAACAAAGCAGAACTATGCAAAAATTACCAAAGAAGCAGGATGAGAATGTCACACAGATCTTTGTCTTGGTAAACTGTCACCTTAACGACAGAAAAAACAACAATTTTGTTCACCATTACTTGATTTAGCAGTTAATAAGTTATCTCAAACTATAATATTTAGAGGTTTCTTAGACTTCTTCATTAAGTATTGTAGGGATGCACCATATTGGAATTTTGGACGATATTTCAAAACTCATGTGGCCAATAACCGATATTGCGGCTTCCTAATCCCTTTCTTCGCCGCTGAGAGGTGTTTGGTCCTGTATGATTTGTATGACGCGCTTCGTCCTTCAGCCTACAGAAACGCTGGATCCAGGATGCATTTTCATTCGTTTATTGATGATATGATGCAGCTATCACAGCGGTACTTGGCAGGAACTGGTGGTATTGATATTAAAGTAACAAATGATGAACTGACAGAAAAGAAAACCAGGATAAAACAATGGGAGCAAAACGTGCACGTCAGCATAAGCTTTAGCGTTAGCGGAAGCGGTCAACAAAAAATCACGGCTACCCCAAACTGCTTCTCCCTCATCTCACCCAGGTGAGTGTGCACCTTTCAAACCTTTGCACCGCCCACACACGCTCACAGACAACCGCGCTCACGCCCATACACACACGTACTGACCGCACCAGGGCAGCACACACACGCACACATTACCACCCAGTGCTTCCAAGCTACATGTCCTCTATACTGGTGTTTCAAAAGCTACATGTCCTCTATAACCGATATCAATACCAATATTAGAGCTGAAAAAAGATAAGCAATCATTGCAAATAGCAGTTTTGATATCCGTTTCTGATGGTTTTAAAAATAGGGGTGGGAAAAGATATTGATTCACTATAATATCATGATGTTTTCAGATATCAAATGGATATTTAAAAATGCATCGATGTATTTTTACTTTACTTTATTTCGTGAATTCTTGCAAGATTTCAGAAGGATGAAATATTGTCAGATTTTGTCAGTAAAAATAGATCGTTACTGTGTTTTTAAATGACAATGATATTAGCATATGAAAATATCGCTTTTCAGTGTATCGATATTCTTTCCCACTCATCGTCTTTAGAAGTTTTAAAGTCTGTAAAAAAGAAGTTTTTGAAGAAGAGGCAGAAAATGTTTTTGGTTTTAAGACTTTAGAAACAGCGGGCTGATCGATTAAATACCGGTTAAACATCGGTTAAATATCGGTTAAACATCGGTGGGGTGGCCGATGTCCGATGCTCAGTTTTAAGGCTGATATAGGCCGATACCGATAGGGGGCAGATTTTATCGCACATTCCTAAAATATTGTCTAGTTTTGGATTGTGAGTTGAATAAAACAGCTCTTTGGGTATTTATCAATCAAATATCCAGTTGAGACTAATATTAGATTATTTATGGATTAGAAAGCAGACCTTTAAATCTGTCCTCCCTTTTAAAGTAGTGATGGTTTTAAAACATCAATAGTAATAGACTCATCACCCTGAAGCACTCTAAGACAAGTGTTTACCCTTGTGGATAAAGTGAGACTGATTCTATTCGCCTGTAATTAAAATCCCTGAGGGGTTAGCAGCACATCAGAACCAGACACCTGGATGAACAACACATGATTTGCAAGTGAACCCTACAATTAGAGAATTCCTCTGCCTTAAAAAAAGAAATATGAGGGGAAATGAAGCTCTGTTTGACTCATTAGCAGCAGATCTCTGAGCTGTGGCCCACATGTCAAAGCAAAGCATGTGGATGCTTCTGACTCTCGTGTGTGTTTGCGTGTGTGTGTGTGTGTGTGTGTGTGCACGCTCACCGAGGAGTAGAGGTGACCCTCTCCGTTCATGGCGATGTAGAGACCAGTCTTGACTGATTGGATGGCCACGACTCTCAAACCCACAGGAATTAAGTTAAACAGAGCTGAGGACAAAAAAAGGAGGCAAACTGAGTTGATGTGTGTTTGTTACGTGTGCGGAGGATTGAAATGTAGGTTGCACAGTTGGTTTTGGGTTGGTTTTTTTTTTCCTTGGTGATTGGCAGAGGCAGCTCGGCTGATTGCAGGAGCTTTTAAGGATCAAGTCCTGAGGAGAAACACATCCTGTATTTTAAAGAAAAAGAAAAAGAATCCAACCACATCCCTTTCTCTATAATCGGAGATTAATAATATTAAGCTGAAACTGGACAGTTTTGGCAGAAAACACACAGAAAAAACAAAGCGAGATGGGAGGAAGTTCAGGTCCGTGACATTTTAACTGTCTTTTCTCGTCTAATTTTTCAAAGACACAGTCCAGCTCTCAGCTCCATCAGGTCAGCTGTAAAGAACAGCGGTCAGTGATCGTACAGGAACAGACAGCCGATCGCCTTCGGCTGGCATTTTAAAAGACAATGTTGATGCTACTGGCCCTTTTGTTCACTACTTGCAACTGTATCGTCTTGTATCATTTTAGATATGTTTCAGGTAGGATACTTGTTTTTCATTGCAAAAGCAGAAGCCAGATTTAGTTTTTAAAAAGAAAAAAAAAACTGTGTATCGATAAATGAACCAAAAAAAAAAGAGGACAGTTTGGCTCATCCAGGAAACAGACTATAATTATATATTTGATTAAATATGAGTTATAAAATATATCTAAAAGTGTGTCCAAGTCGGAATATTACTAAGGGAGCTGACTGTTTGTATCTAACCCAAAGAAAATGCTGCAATCCAAAGCTAATTCTTGGGGTCTAAGCAACAAATAAGGAAAGAAAAGTGTTCAAAGATTTTCATTTTCTTGTCAGCAGGGAAAAGAAGATATCTCAACTTCACCTCTGAAGATACTGTAACAGGGCCGCATAATATATGAAAGCATATCAGCATTGAATACTGCAACACTAAACTGACTTTTACAGTGTTTTGAGGTATTTGAGGGCTGCATTCCACTTCTGAAGCTGTACATGATGCACAAAAGCAAAACTTCCTCTAACTGGAATGCCATGTAGATAAAACACATGTTGATATCAAATGTTTTCTATTTATGAAGCAACTCTAGAGTATTTTAAGATGTTTTATATCTTCCCAAATCAAGTGAACATAATTGTTTTTTTTTTAATTATTTGTCTAGATCTTTTAGTTAAACAGCAATTCCTAATATTTGTAGAGTATTCAGATTAAGTAAACTCAAAAATATTCTCACTTCAGCCGTATACAGAACGGATGAAATCCTGTTAAAACAGTGTAGCAGTTCAGTTGCCAAATAATGCCATTCAGAATAAAAAGAAATACCACAACAGATACAGAAAATAGTAAAACAATAAGAGTTCTGGTGCAAAGTTAACTGGGATTTTTGCACGTCTGCATACGTTTCATTTGAGTTTAGTCTAACTTCCCAGCATGATTTATTTTCTCTGTGAGGCTGTGAAAACTGCTTCCGTTTAGAAAATGATGCTCTCTCATGTACTCTGTTTTTTCTCTCTTTTTTCTGTAGCTTCAGATTCACATTAACTGATGTTTTTATCAGTTGTTGATGACGTAACCATCTTGGGCTTTTGTGACTCTATTTTTTTTATTATTATTATTACTTGTCACAGCTCAACACAACTCAAAAGATTTTCTTGTTTCATGTTGTGAGTTTTTGAGGCCCAGCTTCAAAATTGTCACCTCGGAGATTTCAGACTCCATGTGTTGTTCCTAAAACAATGTCCCAGATCCACATTTCTCATTTTTAACTTTTCTTATTGGAACATTTCTTCAGTTTTAGACTTTAAAAAATAAATAACTTGAACATGAATGTTTTCAGCACATTTTTGTTAAAGTGAAGTGAAACCAAATGATTACTTATGTGTAGATGATTGGCAAAGGAAAACTGTACTTAAAAGCTGATGTTGCTTTGGTCCACAGAAGACGAGCGTTTCTGGATCCTGTTCACACATCACTTCTTCTTTCCATGACGGAGCTTTATCCTGCTTTTGTAGATTTTATGGTGAACTGTGTTCACAGATGGTGATTTTTGGAAGTTTTTCTGACCCTATACAATGATTTCCAGTAGAAAATCACGTCAGTTTTCACCATAGATTCTTCCTATTCTTGATGTTATACCGTACACAGCAGGTGGTGGGATCCTCAAAGTCTTTGCAGTTTTATACTGAGAAATAGAGCGATAAGAATTACAACCCATTCAAATTATATGCAACCAACTAATATTTTGTCTATCAATTTAAATATTCTTTAATTTTACAATTTAATTGAACTCAGATTAGCACAAATCGTGTTTAAAGCACAAAATAATTTACCTTGCTGCTGTACTCAGAAGCTGTTTGAAGTCCGAGAGAGTCAATATAATTTAAGGGTAAAAGATTGTTTTTTTAAAAAAAACAAGATAAGAACAAATGTGAAGCAGAGACGTGTTTCTGTTAGAGGTGTAAATTTATGGAATACTTTTGACAATGATCTAAAGAGATGTAGCACACTGTCTTCATTCAAAATCATGTTTAAAACTATTAGAAAAATATAAAAATCAATTATGAAAATATTGAATTCTTTAGTTCTTGCGCAGAAATTTTACTATGAAATTTTCTCCTTTGTATTTATTGATTCTTTTGAGATGAAAGGTTTTTTTTTCTGTTTTTCTTTTAATTTCTTTATTTACTTGAAAGTCTGTGCCGTAACTGAGTGTCTTGCTGAAGTTGTGTTTGTGTAAAAAGGATTGAAGTAATAAGCACTAGCATTAGCCAACACCCTTCGATTAGCCATATCTTATGTTCTTCTGCTCTTGTGTATTTATCGATAAATTGGATGCTAATCAGAATAAACTGAACTAAAATATTTGCTGAAATTGTTTTTACAAATTTAAGATGCAGTCCGCAACAGATTGATGAGGGGCTTTTCCTCCCTGAAATGCTCCTTTTATACCCAGTCATGCCACAACTAAAGCATCAACTTTGTCTTCTTTGGTTTTCATATGATTGCTTATCACCCCCTTATTTGGATATGAAAAAGATTCTGAAGAATATATTAGGCAAAATATCTGTGTATTATTAATCAAGTCTCTAATTTGGCTTCAGTAACCAGCTGACTAGAGATGGCATGAGCGACAGGGTCCATCTATCTTCTGTACCCACTTTATCTTGTGCAGCGTTGAGCTGGGGCTTGTGTCTATGCCAGCTGACATTGGGACATTGGGACTTGGCAACAAGTGCATGCTTTTGGGAATTCTGTTTATGCTCCAAGGTGAGGAGGAAATCTAAACAAAACAATAAGAGGAACACTTGCTAAAATGCAAGAGAGCAAAAAATACTAAATGAACAGAATAAAAACATGCAGAATTGCAGATCTTTAGATTGGTGTTTGCATTTGGTTTTCCTTGAGTTTCATTCTTTAAAAACTAGGGATGCACAATATAATTGGCCCCCTATCGGTATCGGCCTATATCGGCCTTAAAACTGAGTATGAGACATCGGCCACCCCGCCGATATTTTTTAAACGATATTTAAACGATCAGTCCGCTGTTTCTAAAGTCTAAAAAAAAAAAAATTCTTCCTCAAAAACTTCTTTTTTACAGACTTTAAAACTTCTAAAGAACAGGGTGGATATAAAGATATCGATACACTGAAATATCGCGATATTTTCATATCCTGACATTTAAAAATGCGGTATCGATCTATTTTACAAATGAAATCCCATGATATGTTATCGTTCTGTCATAAAATCTTGCGAGAATTTACGGAAAAATTTCGCGATATTTTCATATGCTAATATATTGACATTTAAAAACACAGTATCGATCTATTTTACTAATGAAATCTCGCAATATTTCATCATTCTGTTACAAAATCTCGTGAGAATTCACAAATATTTTGATATTTTCATATGCTCATGTCATATTGACATTTTAAAAACAAGGTTATCAAACTATTTTACTAATAAAATCATGCAATATTTCATCGTTCTGTTACAAAATCTTGTGAGAATTCATAAAAAATTTTGTGATATTTGCATATGCTGAATATCAAATTGACATTTAAAAACGCAGTATCGATCTATTTCACTAATGAAGTCTCGTTCTGTTACAAAATCTCACGAGAATTCATGAAATATTGTGAGATTTTGTAACAGAACGAAGATATCTCGCGAGATCTGAAAGTAAAATAGATCGATACCACATTTTAAAATATCAATTTAATACTGGCATATGAAAATATCGTGATGTTTCAGTGCATCAATATTTTTTTCACACCCCTATTTTTCAAAGTGTCGGAAACGGATAACAAAACTGTTATTTGCAATGACTGCTTATGTTTTTCAGCTTTAATATCAGTATCAATATCAATTATCGGCCACATGAGTTTTAAAATATCTGCCTATCCGATATAGGCCAAAATTCCAATATTGTGCATCCCTATTACAAACTGAAGAAGCTACTTTAATAAATACTATCCATCTGTAGCTCCTCCCTGAGGGATGTGTTGGGTGCAGAAGCCCAATAACTGAGTCATAAAAGAAAATCCTCCAAGCAGCCACTTGTTGCTTGCCATTGCAACAATATGATTAATGTCAAAATCATCATCAAATTTCAGTCAATACAGTTACAAAGCTGTCAATAAATGTGTCATTAATCTTTGCCTGAACTATATCAAGTTAAGATTTTGTGCTTATTTGATACATCAAGTATTAGATGATCTTTTTCTGAAATGTGGCTGCAGAATCGTGCAGACTCAGAATAAATAAATGCATTTTCTAAATTTAGTGGCATGCATCACACCCAATATTTCTTGACCTACAGCATACATGTAAGAGTGTGTGTTGTACTTACAGGAGTTGGTGCTGTCGTCTTTGGTCCCATCCAGACTTCCATCTTGGCCCATCTGGAGATAGAAGCCCTGTCTGCAGAACAACCTGGTCACTATGCCCTTCAGCTGTGGTTCTACTGGCCACAAACAGAAAAACAGACAGAAAGGACAAACAGGTGAGACACACTCATCTTCACAAAGGGTAACATCTTATATTCTAAAGCTTTTAAATAAATTTCACCAAGCCAATCAAACCTAAAAAAGACAGAAGTTGATATAAGTTCTGCCGGTTTCAGCAGAAGTCGGTAATTTATGCACAATTTCATCGTCTGAACTCAGTTCCTGCACACGTCCTGGAGGGCACCTTTTGTGATAGAATGCAGCTTTAAAGAAGCACAATGTGACCACATGTAACCTCCTGCATCCTGGGGGATTTCTTTTGGAGAATCTAGTCAAGCACATCCAATCCATTACAGGAATCCTGGACTAATCCGTCCTTCGTGGTCATTGTTCCACTTGAATAAGATTGATAAATTATTTCAGAAGCTTTGATGGTAAAGTAAAGCCTTACAGTAGCTTTGTCTGAAGCCTGCTTTCCTCATGAATGCCCAATATATTGATTTACAGGTATCATTATCTGTATCAAAGCCCTTAAGATGTTGGTTTGGTCCCTAAGTTAAGCCATTGTTTGATTGTTAAACATAACGACAACAGAAGTGTTGTCATATGTGACACAATAATCCCCAATCTCTTTAGAAAGGTACAGAGATTCAGAAGTTTGGAACCCCAAATTTCATTATATTTTCCTTCCAAGCAGCAGATTTTCTTGCACTTCTTTGAAGAAATCTTTAACGCTTGTTCTCCAAGCTTTCTGAAGGTTTTATAAAGTTATTATTTGGACATTGTCTGCTTTTTCTCTAGTTTCCAGCACAGTTTTTGTACCTAAGCATTAGCAGAGGAATGCGGTGTTTGTTTGTTTTTCTTTGTGAAGCCACTTAACACTGACATATGACTCACACAAGCATAAAAAGCCTCATCTCTCATGGGATGAACCACTGCTGTGTCCACAGACAACAAACTTACCAACAAACTAGTTTTAAATTGGGCCTTTAGACACTTTGTTTCTGACATTTTTTTTTTTGCTGTATCTCCAAAAAATGTCAAAGACAACAGAGTTTGACGTAAAACAGTATTTTTGCACGAACAAGTTGATTCCCAAACATACATTTAACAGACATTTTTACTGCAGCGGCTTTGATGACGTCACTATTATGCAACACCATAACAAGTAAATGTCTGTAAATAAGGACGTATCACCACAAAAAAGCCGCTTCGAGCTCACAGGGGGGTCCGACTAAAGTTTCGTAACAAAATGAAATGAAGGACTGTGTGGCAGATAATGCCTTATTTAGAAGTTGCACGCAGTTGCCCCATCACCCATTATATTCGACATAAGCTGATCTGGAGTGGATCTAAATATCTCCCGAAACACTTCAAGTAACACCAAAACTGTCTGGGTGAGTGAATGAATGTACAGTATTTCATGCTAGAAAATAGATCCAGATTGAAAAAAAATGAACTTCCCCTTTACTCCCCCTTTTTATTCCCAAATGACACAAAATCTGGAGCAAAAATCAGTAACAGGCCTCCCCAGAGCCCATACTTAAACAATATTAAATAGTGTCCGACCAATGTACTTGCATTTTTGCTGGTATCGGCATTGGCTGATATACATGTATGTATATACATTCTTTGAAACACTGTAATTCTTCCACCGTTTCTATCCATCAGTGTTATGCCTGAATGAATTTACTGAATGATTGTTCATGAAATTGTTCAAATTTTGCGGGAACATGAACTGAACAAATTGTATTATGTTGAGCACACCAATTCTAGCATTTGTAAACGCTGCTCAGTTTATGGCCAATTCACTGCGGATCTGTATGTGGTGTACTCGTAGCGCATGAACTCACTCAAAGGCTGCAGTCCTGCAGGTTTTAGATGTTTCCCTGCTTTCTGCTTGGATTTGTATTCATTTGTAGTGTTATTATATTTTGGGAATTAAATAGGGATGCACAATATTGGAATTTTGGCCGATATCCGATATGCCAATATTTTAAAACTCATGTGGCTTATAACAGATATCAATACTGATATTAAAGCTGAAAAAAATTAACAGTCATTTCAAGTAGCAGCTTTGTTATCCGTTTCCAACACTTTGAAAAATAGAGGATTGGAAAAAATATCGATACACTGAGATATTGTGAAATTTTCATATGCCAATATCAAATTGACATTTAAAAACGCAGTATCGATCTATTTTACTTACAAAATCTCATGATATTTCAAGAATTCTCACGAGATTTCACAACAGAATGTTGAAAGTGAAATAGGTCAATACCACGTTTTTTAAATGTCAATATAATATCAGCATATGAAAAAATCGCAAAATTTTTGTGAATTGTTGCCAGATTTCATAGCGGAATGATGAAATATCGCGAGGCTTCATTAGTAAAATAGACTGCTACTGCATTTTTAAATGCCAATATGATATCAGCAAATGAAAATATCATGATATTTCAGTGTACTGATATTTTTTCCCACCCCTAGTCTTTAAGTTTTAAAGTCTGTAAAAAAGAAGTTTTTGGAGATACTCAGTTTTAAGGCCGCTATAGGCCAATACCGAGTATCAATTACTGACTGTTTATTTACCCCCCAGCACCACCTCTTTTTTTAATCTCATGTTAGTGGTTTTATTATGCCCTTAGTGATGTCATTGATGATGTTATTGGGCAGTCATGTTACATCCATGTAAGTGGATTTTTTATTCTATTGTTTGATGTAATGTTTTGAAGACTTGTCTGCAAACTAATAAAGACTTGAACTTGAACTCAACACACCTGATTCAAAATAAATGGCTCTCCTCAACAACTTCTTGTCAAGTTCTGCTAAAACATGTTGACTCGCAAGGGGAAACCTCCAAAACCTGCAGGACTTGGCCCATCCCTGCCCTAGACTTTTGCACTTTTAAGAGAAAAAGAAGAAAAAATCGCTGCTGCTGCTGATCAGTTTGCAATCTTTGCATCATTGCACATCTAATGTTATGCAAATGCAGATTTTTATTTTTAATCACCTAACATTATGCTCTAGGCTATTTCATGTTGCTGCAATTAAACCAGGGTGCCGTTCGCCTCTCGATGTCTGGCTCTTGCGTCTTGCAATCAAGCCAGAAATGACTTTAATAAAACAAAATGATGGAAACAACAGCCATTCAGGGGGAGAGGAACAGAAAGTACAAAATGACAACAGAGATGAAATTAACTGAAATCATTGCTCTCATCATTCCCCATACCCCTCACACACACACTTGCATGTGGCCGCACCCGATATCCTTCTACAAAACACACATCAGTGACTCTGCAGTTATAATGAGGCTGGGAATTCCCTTTGAGTGTGTATGTGAGAGACATGGTGTAAAGCTGTGAAGGTAAACCCTAATGCACAGAGACAGAAAAAAAAGCCAAGGGTGACCCAGTTTTTCAGGAGTGTGAGTGTGTGAGAGAGAGAGACAGGGGCAGGGGTGTTTTCCATCTCTGTGAAGGATCCATCTTGTGCAGCAGGAAAGACAGAAGGAAGAGAAGCTGTGACGCTTGAAAGCACCGCTTGAACTGAAAAAATTCCCAGCGTACTACTACTTACAGTGTGTGTGAGGTGCTGTGTGATCCATCCACTCATTTTTCATCACAGTACCATGATGAAGAAATTAATAACTGCAAACACTCCCCACTGCAACAGCATCCTTTTTAAAAATTTTACAACAGTCTATGTTACCATTCATCAACTAAATATCTTCCCGACTGACAGTTGTGGTGTTTCATGTTGCTTTGTGATTAAAAATAATGCTCATCATCTAAATCCAAGCACACTGTCTGCAGCACAGACTAAAATTTGTCTCTCTATCCTCCTCTGTGTGACACATGATCTCAGAAAGCTGCTAGAAATGTAATTTACTTCCTCTTATCTTCTTCAAGAGTGTAACATTAATAAAGAGATACTAGTGTGACAGAGTTTAAAATGTATTTCTGTATTGGAATTAAAGCTGGAGGTGCAGAGCGTGCAGCCTCGAGTCTGGCTTTGCATTTATACATCTGTCTACGTGTTTGCTTGAAGCCCTTTCTGATAAAGATGCATTACGGTGGCGGACTTTCTTACAGAACTTGTTCTCTGCCGGGTGTTGTGACTCAGCCACGCAAATTTTCAAGGCCGTGCAACTCATCTAAAAGAGAATGTTTTCTTAAAAGGACATTTGACGTCTAAATTGAAGCCATTGTCTGCAGGAGTACAGTGCGTAGGGGTGAGAGGGGGCTTCTAATGCTTTTATAACAAGCAACCTGTTTATTGGAACAATCGCTGTCTGGCTTTCTCTGCTCTTCGCCTTATGTTCCAAAAGTAAACATTTTTAATGAGACACCTACAGAACATTTGCATACAGTAAAGTCATCAGTAAAATTATTTGACTTTGCTTGTTTGTTGTGTATTTTTTTTAGGAAGGCTGCAGGGAAAATCTGTCAACTTTAACTGTACAAAAATAAGCAAAAATGTACATTTTTACAGGTCAGTTATGTTATTTGAACTTTAAACAAAATCCCAAACTATCATTTTTTTAATGGAAAATCATAACTAACTGCGTAACTATTTTATAAACAAATAAACAAATCCATTGGGGAGCACAGGAGACAGGTTGAAGTGTATATAAGAGGATTTTAAGTAGGGATGCACGATATTGGAATTTTGGCCGATATTCGATATGCCGATATTTTAGAACTCATGTAGCCGATAACTGATATCGATACCAATATTAAAGCTTAAGAAGATAAGCAGTCATTTCAAATAGCAGTTTTGTTATCCGTTTCCGACACTTTGAAAAATAGGTGTGGGGAAAAAAATGTAGATACACTGAAATATCGCAATATTTTCATATTTTAAAACACAGTATCGATCTATTTTACTCAAACCTCACAAGATTTTATAAATTCTCACAACATTTCGTAACAAAACAATGAAAAATTGCAAGATTTCGTTAGTAAAATAGATTGATACCGCGTTTTTAAATGTCAATATGATATCAGCATATGAAAATATCACAAAATTTTCATGAATTCTCGCGAGATTTCCTAATGTAACGATGAAATCTTGTGAGATTTCATTAGTAAAATAGACCAATACTGCGTTTTTAAATGTCAATATGATATCAGCATATGAAAATGTTGCAAAATGATCATGAATTCTCGCAATATTTCATGGAATGATGAAATATCATGATATTTCATGAGTAAAATAGACCGATACCGTGGTTTTAAATGTCAATATGATATCAGCATATGAAAATATTGCAATATTTCAGTGTATCAATAAAAAAAATTAAAAAAAAAAAAATTCTATTTTTTTTTTTAAAAATTAAAAAATATTTAAAAAAAATAATTTTATTTTTTTTAATTTTTTCCAACCCCTAGTCTTTAGAAGTTTTAAAGTCTGTAAAAAAAGAAGTTTTTGAAGAAGAAGAAGTTTTTTTTAAAAATTTAGAGCAGTGGGCTGATCGATTAAATATCGGTGAGATGGGTGATGTCCGATTCTCAGTTGTAAGGGCGATATAGGCCGATACCGATTAGAGGCCAATTATATCATGCATCCCTAATTTTAAGGAATATTTTTATTCATTTGACAATGCAGAAGTCTCAGGCACTCATGCATTAAATATGACATATTTGCTGTATCAGTATAGGGTGAATACAAAACACCCCCCCCCCCCCCCCTCCTTCAGTTTCTTGTTATTTGAATTACTATTGTTAATTGTGAAAATCTTCCTTTAACTGGAGGGCATTAATAATTTTGAGGATGAACATATACATATATATATATATATATATATATATATATATACTGTATATATATATGTATAATTGCACACAAGTAGGGCTGGGCGATATGGACCAAATATCATATCACAATATATTCATTTTAGATGACAATATATGATATATCCTGGTATTTTTACCCTTATTTGTCTGAAAGTTTCATTTCATATCAAACACCTGTTTTTTAGTATTGAAACATGTTTAGCGTAAAGATATCGCTCCACTGCAGTGATGGAACTGACAAAACACTGGTTAAAAATGTTTGTTAAATCAAAGTAGTTAAAGATAGTTGGCTGTTTTTTATGATTTCTTTGTAAAAGTCTTGGGGGGACCGTCTTCCAGAAAGTTTAAATAATAGGGATAGGAAATAATGTTGAAATCTCGTGAGATTTCACGAAATACCGTAAGATTTTATCGTTCTGTTACAAAATCTTGTGGCATTTCGTGGATTCTCATGAGATTTCGTAACAAAATGATGATATCTCACAAGATTTCATCATGACAATAAACATATTCTATTCTATATCGTCAATCAGTGTAATTGTTAGTGTTTGCATAACTCCCTGCAGTAGTGGACAGAAAAATCCATACGTCTCTGCAGGCGTGTCCTGCTTCATCTCCTCATCACCCACTTATGCTCGTATTCATCCACCTGCGTATCCATTTCATTCTGCTTCGACTCCCCTACCACAGTGATGTTCCCTGCTTCCATCAAGGTAACATTCCCACTATTCCCAGTATGTCCACATCCTGGCTGTTACCAGAGAAATTCCCCATCCTCACGTTGCTATGGCAACAGTCTCGTGATTCCAGACTGTTCCAGAGAAAGGGTATTCCCCCATCCAGACACACACACACACACACCCAGACGGAGCTCTATTTTCACCATAATGCGATGTGATTCAATCAGTCAGCTGCCAAGCAGATCTGACATGTCGTATTGTCTGTTAATTCGCTCCAGTCTGAGTCTACAAGCAGAGCTAAACGCTGTATAAAATACCAATAGCTGCATCTCACACAAGAGAGGCACTGAAAAGCTTCACACACATACACATGTATATACACACACACACAGATACGCCGCATTTCACCAAAGAAAACCACCGAAGTGAAGAAATCATGTGCAGCAAGTGAATGCACTCACTTCATCCTTATTTACATCAACTTGATAAGTCATTAGAGAAACATGCAGGGCTGAAAAGAGCAGATTTATGTGCATCTACAATGAAGCATTTAACAAAAATCCTTGTAAACCTGCAATGCATTTCTTTTGGCTTTAATTCTCTATTGCTTTGGTTTTCCTGAGATTTTTTCCAGCCCATAAACACATTTTTTAGGTGTCACCCCAAGACATGGGAACGCCCTGTACAGACACAGAAAAACAGAAGTAACTAACGAGCAACCTCTCCCTGGATAACATTCATCACTAAAGTGGCTTCAGCGTGAAACAATTTAGCAGTGGCTCTCTGATCTGTGGAGAGCCATTTTGAGAAGAGGGCTTCTGTTTTTCTACATGGGGTCAGGTTCATGTTGCAACAGGGAAACGGAGCACCTGAGGTACCTTTTAGTTAGCCTTTGATTCATGCTCCTCCTGGGAAATGTGGAGGTAATCAGAGGTCAGCTGGGAGGAGCAGTTCTGGGTAAAATGCCAGGTCAGATTTTTACCTGTTAGATGATTTAAAGGTTTTAAATAATAACCTGTTTTTGCATTACTTATCTTGCAGTGTAGCTTATTTTGCCTCTGCAAATTTCCATTGGGGTGTTCTTAACAGATCTCTCGAAGCGTAATTGGCTCCTGCTAATAAAGGGTAGCAGCAACTTGATTTTAATACCCTCTGACATCTCTGTGGTAAAATTTCAGTTTAGCGCATCCACAATTTCACCCTCACAGTCACTTAGCAGGCTAATAATATGGCTGAGGTTACAGAGATAACCTGCAAATCAAGAGCTCTGGAGTTCAGCACCCTGCCCAGCTGCAGACGCTAACCAGCAGTTAACCTCATGCACCTCGTCACACCACTTCAAAACAAGACCTAGAGATACTTTGAACTTATTGGCTGAGTGTGCCTTGCATAGCTTTGCTATAAACCTGTATCATACAGCCAGACATCAAAGACAACATCGTATTTAACTAAAGAGATGCAAGTCCAATAAACTCATTTTTGACTGGATTTTACATTTTTGTGCAAAAATATTCAGATTTTTTTGCATTTTAGATACTTAAATGTTTTTTCACGCTGTTATACAGTCAGTTTGCAAATTTGTGTGCATGTGCATGACTGAATTAATAACAGCTATTTCTCAGACTAAGACAGTTTATCACCTCAGGCTGTAGGAAGCAATGATTTGAACATTATTAACAAATTAATTGATCATTTAAATGACAATTTACAACATCCCAGCAGACACATCTTCTTGCTTCCTTTTACTACAGATAAGTTTGTATTTCAGTGTCATTCCAGCAGACAGCAGTGATATTTCGAGCTTCAATATGACTCAAAATAACAATTTATCCCTCCTGTATCTGTATGTCAGAAGAGAAAATCAGACCACACTGCCCGCTACAGAAAAGCTGAGCATTTCAATCTCGCCGTCCTTGTGTGACGCACAGTCTGAGAAAGCTGCTGCCATCGTCTCTTACCTTCTACAAGAGCATCGTTTCTCATATTTCATCTGCTACATGTCGAAACTTAATGTTGAACATATTTCGGTGTCAGATTTGGAAGCAGAAATGAGAGTGTGAATCTGTCTTTCTGTCTTAAAACCCCGTCTGATATGGACGTATCAAAGCTTCAGCGAGGGCATGTGATGTGAGAAAACCTCTCATGGCAGATGTTGTGACTCAGCCAAGAGGAATTTCTTAAAGCTGCTTTTTTTTTTATTTAAATCTCTTAAAAGCTAACATTTTTGGGGATTGATTATGATTTAATTTGACCAAAAGGTTCAATTGTGTTCCAGTTTAATTCTCCACAGATGATTTAGGTAAGTCAGATGTCAACTGTGGACAAGAAGAGCTCATGCAAATGAAAAAAAAAAAAAAGAGGAAAAAGCAGTCGGTTGAACTCCAGCTCATAAACCTGCGCTAATTTTGCACTAGACCTCATCTTTGATCAAGTAATGAAGGCCCCGGATCACTTCGAGTCGGGTCTATGAATCTCTCCTTCACAAAACCTCTGGAAGACAGTAGGGGATGTTGGCAAATCTCTTGCTCTCTACACACACACACACATACAGCAGAGAGATTGTGAACATTGCCAAGCTTTCACCAGCAGCTCTCACAGCTGAGAACACAGACGAGGCACAGCTAGAAGGAGAAGGTATGGGAAAGAAGGGTGGCGAGGAGAAAAAAGGAGAGGAAAAAAGTCAAATAAAGCTGGAAGGAGGGATGAAAAGATCTGAGGTTAGAAGGGAGGATTGAGGGGAGAGGAGAGGGTGATCTGCGAGGGAGGAAGGTGACAAAAATACAGAGAAAATGTGGGAGAAGGGAGGAAAAGAGGGGAAAAGAGGGAAGAGGAGCCAAATTCTGCTCTAAAAAAGAGGGGGAAGAAGGAGGGAGTGTAAAACCTAAGGTGGGAAGAGGATTAGAACGTAGAGAAAGGAGGATGGTACTGTGAGGAGATGGGGAACAGGGGGGAGAGAAAGGCGGCAAAGGGGGCAAAAATTGAGAGGAACTGATGCTAAATAGGACATGAAGATGGGAGGAGGCCAGAAGACAGAGGAAGGTGAGAAAAAGATGGAATGAGGAGGATAAAACGGGGGAGAGAAGCTTGAACAGTGTAATAAAAGCTCCAGGGTGGTGGAAGGATGTGGAGGTGGAAAGCTGGGAGAACGAAAAAGGGGGAGGGAAAAAAGGAGAATTTAGGGGAAGAATAAAAATAACATGGTGGGAAAATCAGGAGAGCTCCATGAGCCCCCCCCCCCCCCCCCCCTAAAAAAATTCCCCTCACTCACCAGACCAAACCAGCCAAAACCATCTCATATCAACATGACTCCTCACGTTCGCCTATCTCCCCTCCCTCCCCTCCTCTCATTTCCTGCTGCCATCTCCCCTCCTTTCATCCCCTCCCCACCAAACACCATCACCTGCTGGTTTCTCACACAATCAATTGATTACAACGGTGCTTATCTCTCTGCTGTTGAACGCTTTCTATAGCACACAATCACAATATTCTCATTAATCTGCATTCACTTCCACTGTGTATGTGATCATTTCTCACTGCTCTGGTGGCGGGATCCGTGCCATAAATTAACAATGATGGTAATTTGGTTTTGAGAGGAACTTGAGATCTAAATGGTGAAAATTCAACTTTTTCTTTTTCCCAGGAGCAAAAATCTGCATCTGGTTTCCACTCATAAAGAAAAAAATCACAAAAACGAAGAAAAAGAAGGTTACATTCTGGGTTTTTTTTTTTTTTTTGTCTGCCATTTTTGTGTGTGTTAAAGTCTGAGCACTTTGAATTATGAGCTGAAAATTAGTGTGTGAGGTGGAGATCCACAGCAAAGCAGACACGGGGGGGAGAGACTAGACAGACTAATCTGTGGCTTCAATAATGGATGTACCTGGAAACTACTGAACCATGGGGCACTACAAGACATGACAGTGTGCGCGCGCGCGCGTGTGTCACCACAGAGAGGAAAGAACGGGCGAGTCTATCAGTCTGCCTTCATGTATGTGCGTGCGCGAGTGTAGATGCGTGCGCCAGTCAGGGCGTGAATGCAAACTAGACTGTGAGTGAACGTTTGGCTGTGCGTAAAGGTGTGCGTTTCTGTATGTGTGTGGATAGCGCGCGCCCCATGTGCATATCAATAGATTTGCGTGTGCGTGTGAGCCCCCCCACACCTTGTCTCCGTAGCCTCCTCTTCTTCAAGCCAAATATCCGGACTTTGGAGAAGATGTCGACCAGGTTTCCGTTGCACAGCCCCTGCTTCTTCCCGGGGCTCTTCCGCCGCCGGTGAGTCGTCGGTCGGTGGGCGTGTTGCTCTCTTGCTTGTCGCTTCTGCCGGATCAAACCGCTGGCGATGGCCGCTGCCATGTCTCCGCCGTAACAGCCGATTCAAAAACAGCCCTGTCTCCGTCCGAGTCTCCAGTCTCTTCAGTGTCCACCGGAGGGGACGGAGCGCAGACAACCCCAGACACAAACCCCCCCAGTCTCTATAACAGCCCCATACTTAAGCCACAACACGGTAAAGTCCGAAATAAACACTTCACGTTACAACATATTCTCTGTCATCGTGTATTCCTCGAGCCATAGATGTGAAACGCACCGTGGTTTACCTGTCCGTCACGTTTCACCGGTCTGTCTGTCAGTCAGATAACAGCAGCTGTCACTGAACGGCCCCTCCAGCCCGTTTCCCCGGACCCCGTCTGTCAGTTTGGGTTCCCATGGTCAACAGGCGAGCAGGCAAAAAGCAGCTCGGGAAAAAGGGTACAATGCCTCAGAAAGCAGTTATGTCCTCTTCTGTGAAGACGTCTGTTTGTATTCCGCTGACTGGAGCGAGAGGCGCGCGTGCCACCCGCTCCAGCTGCGTGAAAGCAACGCAAGTCATCAAGAGCGTTACCGGAAATTGGGCGGTTTTCTTTCAAAATCAGAGCTTAACGGGATTCAGCGGTTTAGTTTGTTTTTTAATGATTTTTCATGTCAATTAAGCAGTAAACGGTCTTTTTCCCCTTTTTTAAAAAATACATATCACAACATGACCTCAGTTAGGGTATTAATTTAGAATTTATTTTTTTCTTTTATACTTTTGTGAGGCTACTCATCCGACTTCCATTAATGTGCTGATATTTAGTTAAAGCTAATCTTATTAAAGCCATAATCTAAAAAGCGATGTTTATAACCTTATACTTCTTTAAACTAACCCGCAGGAAATGCTAGTTCCCGTTGCTGAATATAAACCTGTTACTTTTTTTTGGGGGGGGGGGGGGGTTGATGATTTGTAGCCAAAATGCGAGATGTAAATCTAAAAATAAACAAACAAGAAAAGAAGCATCCCTAAAAATGTCAACAATTACAAAGAAGATAGTTTCAAAGTATTCATACAAGGCAAATATCTTATTTTGAAAGGAATAACCGGATGTCCATCGGAGGTTGTTTTTTTGTAATTGACGAGCGAAGCCGCGAGCGCTCTCTGGAGCCACAGATGCTGGAACCACGCGCCGAGCGAGCAGACACGCGCGCTTCCAAAATCATATCCCCACAGCTCGTGTGTGTGTGTGTGTGTGTGTGTGTGTGTGTGTGTGGGGGGGGGGGGGGGGGGGGGGGGGGGGGGGGGCAATGGGTTAATTACAGACAGGGTCTTTCTTTCTTTCTTTCTTTCTTTCTTTCTTTCTTTCTTTCTTTCTTTCTTTCTTTCTTTCTTTCTTTTTTGACATGGTTGTTTGTTGTTGTTTTTTTTATTTATTTATTTTTTTTTCAAACTATTTAGGCTACCGATCTGCAAGAATCAAAAACTGAACCACGGTCCTGGAAGACGCATGTTTTGATATTATTTTAAATCAACTTAGAGTGATGCAAACCAAAATAAGGCTCAATGACCCCATGCTTTACAAATAATTGATCCAAATGGGGCATTGAATTACTCAAGAAATGGATTATAATTCAAACATGATTAGAAAGATATGACCTTAAAACACAAACAACAACCAAAATTGAACAAAAATTGTAGATTTGAAAGGAAAAATGGCTACAAAGTGATATAATGTCTTGCAAAACATAAAACCATTTTTAAAAAGAAAAAAAATTAAATATCCACTTGGCCTACTTGGCCCTCAGAAGGACAAGTGGCTGTGGGGCCACTGTTTCATAAAACATCCACAAAGACAGTGAAACCTGCTCCACTCATTACCTCATCTACACACTCCGACTGTCTGTATTCAGCTCAGGAAGAGCTGTCTGAATTAATGGTTTAAAAATGCAAGAGGTGGGCTCAATTGATGGGCTGATTAGCTGCAGCACAGCCTCACATGTTCGGTTTGGCGACTGCACGCGTGTTTGCATCTTTCAGGTACAGGTTTCCAGCTGTAAGCTTATACTTGATGACTGATTATACTACGCTCACATTTCCTACATCATGTTACAGTATGTGGGACAGAGCACTCTGCAGCTTAAGTGGCATCCCTAATTACATGCACTGTATTTTAAGAACTGCATCAACAAAGTGTAATGCACTATACTGCAAATGCAAGCAACAACTATTTAGGAAAATTATGCCATGAGTCAAAGTATTCTTGAGTTTCAAAAGCCAGGAGGAATTGGTCTTTTGCTGCATGTAGGTCAGCCATTTCTCCAGCAAAAAAAAAGAACTGGGCTGGAACCCAGCCGGACACAAAGAACATTTGAATTATTTATTTTTCCTTTTATTCGGGGGGAAAATGACATTTTAAAAAATCCCTTTGCTCATCTATATGTCCTCACAATAATCAAAAGAAGAGGCTTATCAGAGGGCTTTACATTTCATCAAGTTGGTCAGAATTCAAATGAATCTTTCTTTCTTTGACATAAACTTGCAATTTTTTTTTTTATTTTCTTAACAAAAAGATATATCCTTGACTTTTACACAAAAAACATACGGTTGCCTTCAAATTCATGTTCCCAAGGGGATAAACCACCAGCGGCAGTATCAAATGCCACTTTTGCATATGAGATTTCTCTCACTCTGATGTGCTTATCGTCATCCAATATGTTAATCATCATTTCCCAGTGGGGGCAAATCCTTGTGATCTCATTATAAATATTATTTTAACCACGTTATAACAGATGAAAGCAGGTAACTCAGTGTAGTTTCATTAGAAGAGACATAACTGTGTGACACAGCAACATTTACCGTCTGAATTATTCCTTTTCACTAGCATTACTTTTTTATGTATATATAAAAAAATAGATATATATAAGTAAAATAGGTGTTTTTATTGTAATTATGTTTATCCAACAAATCAACTAGAAGATAATTGGTGAAGTAAATGGGATTAAAACATAAATGGATGTTTTGGGCTGAAAAATATCAGCACCATGGACAGCGAACAACGTCTGCGACTGTTTTTTGTGTGTATATGTGTGTGTGTGTGGCGTTCAGGAACACTGAGTTTTTTCCCTTCAAGGGATAAAGAAGCGTGCCTGTTCCCATTTCCACTAGGTGGCAGCAGAGCATGCTCAAAGAGAAGAAACAGAAGTCATTAACAGGTAGAAATACATCAAACAGCAGCACTTCCCTCCATGTCATTAAATTCATTAGAACATGATGAGTACCTGCTAAAAAAAAAAAAAAAAAAAAAAAAAAAGCCCGATGGACTGTAAAATTTCTAGTTATTCTATTACGATTTCAGATTGGTTCTGCTTGTAAATTTTGCTTTTCTATTAGAGTTTCAGTGCGAAGACCAACAGAGACATATCAGCCCTGCAGCTTTTTCTATATCCAGGAGGAAAACCCAGAATTCCAGCTTTTCCACCTTTAATCTTTAATCAGCAGCCACACTAACAATTAAATATCTTGCTTGTTTTTCTTCAAGGCAGAAGGAAAAGAGCACACAGATCGATCTGAATGTCAGTGCAGACGTTTGTGTGTGTGAGAGAGAAAGAGGAGGGGGATGTGTACGCACTTTTATCCAGGTCAGTTGAAGGGAAGGAGTTATGAATAAATCAAAGCTACATTTACATTAAAATTCAGCTCTTTGGCTGCTTTTTATAACATTCCAAAAAAGGCGAGACAAAGCTCTTAAACTTCAAAAGGGAAATTCGTTGCACTCCTTTTCCTATCCACTTATACCCCCCCCCCCCCCCCTCCCATCCACCACCTAAAAAGAACATCTTTGCCCAACCCAAATCGTCATGCTTCAGGGAGCATGGTTCAGAGGAAAACAGACAAAAATGCTAAAACCCCACAAAAGACAGTGAGGAAATATTGAAAAATGCATCGCAGTGCATGACTGAGAAGGCAAATGCTCGTGTCACCCAGCCAACCCTTTCTCACATTTTTCTGTTGTATTAACAGGCTAATTGAAGATTTTCCTTCATCCCTGATTTCACTGTGGGTTAGAAAAGAAGCAACAGCGCCCTCTACAGACGGTGATGGGAAAAAGCTGTCCACTTATATTTTCTAACTTCTTTCAACCTATGCTAAAAGAAATATATTCATTTTAACATTTTGACTCAATAAGATAATTTCTTCTGCACTTTTTCTATTTATTTAATGCATTTTCTAAATTATTTTCAAACCTGAACAAGACTGAATAATCATATAATTTTTTATGTTTATTTTACATATAGGCGAAAAATTCTATAGGGATTCAATTTAATTTAAGTAAGGAATAACTGAGATTTATCTTCATTTTTTTCTTTTCTAATCAATGTAGCAATTGATGAGTCGTGGTAGAAACATGAACAGGAACACTACCAAGTATTTTAAGTATAAAGCATTTCTTCTTTCATACTTTTACACCATCAAACAGGTAAGGCAGCTTAGTCGAAGAGATTTTGCTATAAAAGCAAATACTTTTTCCAGTAAGTAACCAGCTTATATCTCAGTCACAGACCATATTTATGCTTCTGCATAAATAATAGTAGTAGTAGTAGTAGTAGTAATAGTAGTAGAAGTTATAGTAAGTAAGAAGGTGGCCAGCCTGGATACTTCATGTGTTTGACTTATTCGGGTGCTAATAAGAGCACAAAACTTTTCATGAACAGACTGATCCAGAAGGATATTTAACAATCAGTTTAACGCTGTAAGAAGCAAATTTAAGATGATTTTTTTTCTATTAGCAGGTCAGAATTTTTAGTACTAAAAATATCCCTCTAAAGTACAGTACAGTATGTGTGTCATGCCTCATAAGGCACATTCTGCATGAGACAAATACTCTCATTTATGTTCAGTGTTACGTCCTCTGTTCAAGGTGTTTATTGCCTCTGGAGGCTGCTCAAGACTTTTAGCTGTTTCTAATCCAAAGTATGTTCATTTTGAAGAGTGACCCAGGCAAAAATTACAGCAGTGAAATACTAAAAGAGACCTTTTTTTTATTTGATTTGATTTTTTTTTTTACATTTTTAGGTGTATGCTTTCAAACACAGGGGAAACATGTTATTCAAGCAAAAAAAACATAACATTAGTTTTTTTTTACAATTCAGATATTAAACCAGAGAAGTACTGAATTTAACAATAATATCCATTTTACAAGCACAGCCAATGTAAGTAGTTTTTTCTAGGACAAGATGTTTCCATACTTTTACACATCTCATTCAAATTTACCTGATCTCATCTTGCAGTGGCCCTTAAAGGGGAAGTTCTTTTTTTTTTTTATCTGGACCTATTTTCTAGCATGAAATATGTTCATTTACTCACCAAGACAGTTTTGGTGCAACTTGAATTCCTTCAGGAGATATTTAGATCCACTTCAGATCAGCGTATGTCCAATATAATGGAATTTATAGGGGCAACCGCGCGCAGCCTCTAAATAAGGCATTATCTGCCACAAACTCCTTCATTTCACCAATGTTTTGTTACGAAACATTAGTCGGACCCCCCCTGTGAGCTCAAAGCGGCTTTCGTCCTTAATTACAGACATTTTTACTGCGGCGGCTTTGATGACGTCACTATTATGCGACACCATAACCACAAAAAAGCCACTTTGAGGCGGATTCTGACAACCTAAATTTTGTTGCAACAGTAGCTCAAGAAATATTTCAGTGGCAGAGGAAAGAGTGAATTTGAATTTAATGAATTCCCCAAACTCTCAAAGCACAATTACACTCAATGCAGAAAGATTCATCTCATTTTTCCCAATTCTTACATTTAATTGGGCTCTTGCTTAATTTTTGGTGGTAAATAGTGAAGATATTTGATGTTTTGTTGTGAGCTTAAGTTTATCAGCTAATTTACATCCATTTTTTTCCATTTCAGGCTCACAGCGCATCCTAGAAAAAGTTGGGACAGTCAAGCTTTACCACTTAGACATGTTTTACGTTCTTTTTCACAGCACTTGTTCTGGCAATTCCGTGTTTCTGGTATTATTTTGTCCCATTCTCTCTGCAAATATGTCTTCAGACGTGCAACATGGCGTTGTTATTTCTCCAGACATTTTCTGTTTGGAACAGGTCAGGACTGCAGGCAGACCAGTCCTGTACCTGCACCCTGATTTTCTGCAGCCTTGCCTTTGTAATGTGTGCAGAAAGTGGTTTTATGTCATCTTGTTGAAAAATGAATGAACATCCCCGGGACACTTGAAGGAAGCATGTGTTGCTCTAAAAGCTTCGTGCACTTCTCTGGATTAACGCTGCCATCACAGAGGAGCAAATTAGCCAAGAGCTCTGATAAAAACGCACACATTACAGAGCCTGCTTTGTAGACTTGTTGCTGGTAACAACCTGGATGGTACATTCTGTCAGATATCTGATATGCCGATATTTTAAAACTTATGCGGTCGATAACAGATATCGATATCAATATTAAAGCTGAAAAAATAAGCAGTCATTTCAAATAGCAGTTTTGTTATCCCCTTCCGACACTCTGAAAAATAGGCGTGGGAAAAATATAGATATTCAAAAAACACGGTATCGATCTATTTTACTTACAAAATCTTGCAAGATTTCATAGTTTTGTTACAAAATCTAACGATATTTCATAAATTCTCATAAGATTTCGTAACAGAACGATGAAATATCGTGAGATTTCATTGGTAAAATAGATCGATACCACATTTTTAAATGTCAATATATCAGGATTTCAAAATATTGCGTAATTTTTGTGAATTCTCGCAAGATTTCATGACAGAATGATGAAATATCGTGAGATTTCATTGGTAAAATAGATCGATACTATGGATTTCAATGTCAATATGATATCATATTATAGCATATGATAGCATATGAAAATATCGTGATATTTTTTCCCACCCCTAGTCTTTAGAAGTTTTAAAGTCTGTAAAAAAAAAAAGTTTTTGAAGAAGAAGAGTAAGAAGTTTGGGGTTTTTTTAGACTTTAGAAACAGCGTGCTGATCAGTTAAATATTGGTTAAATATCGGTGGGGTGGCTGATGTCCGAAACTCAGTTTTAAGGCCGACATAGGCCGATACCAGTAGGGGGCCGATTATATTGTGCATCCCTATCCTTTATACAAGGAGCACATTAACTTAATCAAAAAAAGAATTGAATACTGATTGGTCTGACCATTTAGACTCAAGAGTATACGCCATTTCTAATGTGTAAAATATGTAAAAATGTAAAGTATACAAATTTTTTAACACTAACCAATCAGTTTAGATTTCTAACCCTAACCAAGTTATGTTATTGTTTAAACCAGGGACCATTTTTTAAACCTTTTCTTTTCCTGCCGATATGATACAAGTATGGTACTTTTTCACTGGTATCAATACAGATACTGGTAGTTTTTGTGGCTTAAAAGAAAATCACATGATTGTACAGTTTGCATTAATATCAATATAAAATATAAACAAATTAAACTTGAGGACATAAGTACTGCAAAGGAAATGCTTTTAAAACAATAATAAATTATAGTGATGAGTAAATTAAACAAAAAATGAATTTAAAAGCTTCTTTCAATTATTTAAAAAAATAATTGCAGGTTAAAATTATTTAAATTCATTCAGTAGAAAATGTTCAAATATCAAATGTAATAGTAATATTATAAATTTATAATGTGCAATAACCTGCATTAAACCACTGAAAAATAACAAAACGTCATCATCACTGACAGTAGCAGCATCATCATGATGACATCTCATATGCTACCACCATCATGTGACACAAAGGCTTGAATCTGGCTGATTTCACTGATCATTTCATTGCCTAATACTCTCAGAAGTGAAAACAAATTGCATGTTTTGTATCTGCAGTGGTATCTCGATATTCAAAAAAGTATTGAATCCGATATTTGGTCTGGCTGATGTCAAAGTATCGACTCCAGGTTATTGATATGCTCATCCCTAAAATGAATCTAACAGCTTATGGAGCTCTGCACAAAGACTCGTTAATTTGAGTCAGGTGTGTGTTGGAGCAGGGAAACATAGGGAACCTGCAGGATTGTGGCCCTTGAGGACCGGAGCTGGACATTCCTGGTTCAGACAGTGTTTTTGTATTCACCCTGTCAAATCACACAAAGACCAATGGTTAAAATTACTGTATAACTACAAGATCCACCCAAGCTCGTGAAATGAAAGACCCGACAATGATGTCTACCCTCATGTGGAAACACTTAAATCACTCACATTTCCTTCCAGCAGTATTTTACAATTATGGGTATAAAAAAAACATTTATGTGATTGTTTAATGGGTTTTATTTTATTTTATGTTATTTTTGTAAAGGGAAGCTTGTTATACTGTACATGCTCCCGCTGTATGACATCCATCCAAGATGCTTCTAAAGCCAGAGAAGTTTATTTATTCATTTGTTGTAAGTTACTCTTCTTTATGCCTTTATTTCACATGATTTATTTGTTGTTATGAATTCATTTCATATTAAATTGTTTTTCTAAGTTATTCCAGTGCTTTTCTGTTTTGTTTAGTTTTGTTTTCCCACTGTATTTATTTTGTTTTTATGTCATTGTAAAGGGTTAAGGTTGCCATGCAGGCTGGGGGATCAGAGCTTACAGGGGACAGTTTTGGCCTGAACCTTTACCTGTAATGCATAAAAAATCTTGCAGATTCCTTGAATCATTTACAGTATCATTAACTGTATAAAAACAGAAAATCTTTAAGGTAATATTGTTTTACAGTCTCATTTTTTTCTGCTGTTAAGGAAAGTGAGCTGATGTAGAAATTCATATTAAACCAATAATAATAATAATGAATATAATAATAATAATAATAATAATAATAATAATAATAATAATAATAATAATAATAATAATAATAATAATAATAATAATGACAATAATAATAATAAAAATAATATTTTTTAAAATTTCATTTAATTGATTTTTCATTTTGTAAAAGAAACATAACCAAAACAAAATGACCAAAACAGTATAATATAATAAATGCACCAAAGGTGATAATAATAATAATAATAATAATAATAATAATAATAATAATTTCAAAATCAATAAGTAAATAAAGAGAAAATAAAATACATTTATCTAATTTCATGTACAAAAAGGAGTGGGAAGAAGTACAAAAACTTATTCAATCCCACCCCCTTTAAAAAAAAAAAAAACATATACCATATACTTCCGCTTCCTGATTATTATTTGCCAATAAGAATGGCAAAATTCCAAATAAAACTACAAAATATATGCATATGTCATACATATGCATCTTTGTGTGTTTACAAACTGACTGAACAATCAGCTCTCAACAGATACACACTTAAACATTTTGCATGCATACTGTACACCTTCAAACTACTTCTTACATGCCTATCCACCTTATTCTCTAAAAATAATAATACTGATAATAATAATGATAATAATAATAATAACAATAATGATAAATAAGCACCTTTTAGGATACTTGAGGTTATCATATAAAAGCCAAGATGAAATATTTCAGGGGGGAAAAGCACTATATCATATGAAATGCAGTCAAATAAGCAGTAAATTGCAACAGTGATGTCATCCAAATCCCTGAACAATATGCTTGTCTTAAAAGATGTGTTTTGAGATGGGATTTGAATGTTTTAAGAGAATAATGAAGAATAGCTTCACAACCACAATAAACAACATTATCAAACATTTTTTTTCCACTGAGTTCCAGCAGTTCTCAGGCATTATTTGTCAGTCCCCATCATCTCTGTAGGTGGCGCTCTTTTCTTTGCCTGATGAGATGTGGAGACTTTGGAGGCTTATGCTAAATATCGCCTCCCCGTTCTGCTCCGATCAAAGCTTCAGTTAAATGTGACATTCACCTCTCATAATTAAATAAATCAAGCAGTTATTTATATCTGCACGTGTTTGCAAACTTGAAAAGAGTTGCTAACGAGAGGATGATGAAGCGATAGCAGGAGGGAGGAGGAGATGCAGGCAGGGAGGTAACAGATGTGGGTGGGTGTTCCCCAGACGGGAGTGTGAGGATAGCCACTCTGAAGTGAGCAGGGATGAGTCATAATTCACGCTCAGACAACCCGCCCACACGGGCACAAGCACAGACGCGGGGAAGTCCACTGTTACCTTGGAAACGAGTGATTAGTGACGCAGGTGGGTCTCCAAAAGAGAGGAGTGAACACCTGCTGAATGCTGAGACGATAACGCACACCCAGACACACACATCTGGCTTCAGTTACATAAATCGTACGCTGTCTCTGACTTCATCTTCCTGTTCTGGTGCACACAGTTATGCTGGATATCAAACACACACACACACACACGTACACCCACACACACACAAGTTCTTCAGTTTAAGGAAAATTGACCATTACTGCAAACTCTAAGCCTGTTCCCTCCTTTAGCATCCTCCCTTATAAATCCACTAAATCCTCATCTCCTTGTCTCCTCTCCTCTCCCATCCTCTGCTCTTCACATCTATCTTTGTAACATCACTAACCCAACGGGGAGGAGAAGAAAGGGAATGGAGGGTCTAAATTATTCATTCACACCCCTCCCTCTCTTTTCTTCTATCTCTGCTATTTCTTGCGTCTTAAATACTCCTCCTCTCTCTGGATGTTATACCTTTTCCTCTCTTTCTTAACCTCTTTTCAGCTCAACAAAATCAACAAAAATAACTTTACATATAGCAGATATAAGATATATGTGATTTGGGATGTTCTATAAAGCTTTATTATCACAAGTATTACTGTTAGAACGAAGTGGGTTAGCAAACAAAGTTTTTAATAGAAGCATTTTTGGTTATTTTATTTAATCTATTTATTTATTTTGAGAATAACCAATACAACAACTTCTTTTCACCTCTCTACCGCAATCTTATCCCCCACCTGCCCACCTCCTCCTGATGACCTAGACCTGGTTAACACTTTTAAACTTCTTACAGCTCAACCAGGGCAAAACTGAAGTTTTAATTATCAGCCCCAAAGACAAAAGAGAGGTCATTCCATGCAAACTGCAGATTTTTGAACTCTCTCAGTGTGTTAGAAATCTGGGTGTCCTTTTTCACTCTGGGCTGAATTTTGTTCCACGTATCAAAAATGTAATGAAGACAGGATTTTGTCATCTTAAAAACGTTGCCAGAGTCTGCCCTTTGATTAGCACTGAGGTGCTGTTGCATGCTTTTATTTCCAGCACAACAGCTTACGATACCCATATTCTTCCTGAAAATAGGATCTCTAGTCTACAGCTACAGACGTCAGCAGCACCGTCTGACGAGGACCGAGGGCGGGAACACATTACAGCAGTTTTAAAATCACTGCGTTGGCTCCCTGTGTGGTTCTATTAGTGCTTTATAAATGTCTTATGGTCTTGGGCCTCCTTAGTTATCTAATCTGCTCACATGTACTACAGAACTTTTTGCAGTTTTCTCAGTGAAGCGCCCCTATCGACAGCTAAACTAGCACCCACCTTCATCCTACCTGTACTGTGAGCTCACTCTAGCTAGTTACAGTCTTATCTCTTGTTCTGTCTCTTCCTCTGGTAACATTTCTTGAGTTTCTTTGCCGAATCCGCCATGGTGCAAGTTTAAAACATGTTTACTTCCATTTGCTTGTGTGTGTTGTGGTGCAAAACCAATAATCGGCTGCAATATCACAACCGCATCCCGGATAGAGAGGATGCATAGTGCGGTCTCTCAGCTGCGGGACGCTGCTAGGCAGTGATGGCTTGAGAAATGCGTAATTAATGTTGGTGTGCCATCAAAACAAGTCAGAAACGCATATTTTTAAGGTCAAAATGTTACATTGTGGGTCTTTAAATTATGAGCTCTAGTCGGACCTGAGGTCCTGGTACTGACTGGCCTTTTAGTTATTCCTAAAGTTCATACCAAAACTTATTTCAGCTTCTGTTTCATTTCTTCATTATGGGCCCCACCTGTGGATCAGCCTGCCTGGGGGCCTCAGGGCTGCAGAGACTGCTGATGTTTTCAAAGAAACTTAAGACCTACCTTTTTAGTTTAGCTTTTAACTAAATTCTATTCATTTTAAATGAATCTGCATTTTTCCTTGATTTGCTTTTAAATTTTATATGTATTCACTTACTCATTTTTTATGTTTAAGCAGTTACTTTTTTTTAAAAAATATCATTTTAGAACTTTTATCATTGTTTTTTTTTACTAAGTGCATGATGTATATGAACACTTTAGCAGAATGATAGATTTATTTATTGTTTTCAGATGGACTTGATCTTCATTTCAGTTATCTTTATTACCCCCTCATGGGGGTCCTCTACTTTTAGTTACCCCTGCCCTGACTGCGTAGTTGTTGCTATGGTGGCTGACCTTGTCTTGGTGGTCAGGGCCCAGCACTGCCGCCATACGGTTGTGGTGTAACTGTTTCTTTAGTTTTCAAGGGGTTAAAGGGGTAGGGAGTTTTATGTCGAAGGTCTATATATGTTATTTCGATGTCAAGGTGTTGTTTCATTTGAAGCACTTTGCATTGCTTTTACGCACGAAAAGTTCTGTGTGAATGATAAATAAAATGAAAGTTAACGTGTAAATGAAAAGTCAGAACCTCTGTTCATGTGCTTCCTGTTGCCAATAGCACGCTTTCTTGAAACAACAACCATTAGGCTATCGATGGGTTTCCTGTTTACAAACATTGGCAGTTGCGCGTGCAACCAGGGGGCAAAAAGCCTGTTTTGTACTGCAGTCTACGGTCAAACACGCACTCATATTAATAAAAATGTAAAGTAACTTGATGAAACAAACAGAGATCGTTGTGTTTTAAATTATATTGTATAAATCTGTATTTATGACAAAATAAAAATACCGACAGCATTGCTGTTTTATATTTCTATTACCATTAGGCTAACTTGGCAAGGGAGTCATCACCCGGAAACTGCATTTTTCTTGTTAAAACATGTTTATTACTAGTGTTGGACCTTGAAACTTGAGTTAGAAAGTGGCTTAAACTTTCGTTTAGACTCTTTGTTAAAACCAAAATAGGCCACAACAGTCTGCTGTCTGCAGCAGGTTCAGCTCCGGTGTTGTCTTCACCACCTCCATGCAGAAGCATATATACATCGAACGGGTCGGCTCGGGGGTGGCTACCATGTTCTGTCGCCATGTTTTTACGTTCAGTAGAAGCATGACAGCAGGAAACCACAGAAACTCACTGGAGACACCGGAGTTGTCGGCTCAGTTTGAGGTAATGCCTTTGAAAAGTCACCGCGGGTGCGGTGAGGAAGAACCAGCGTTACACTGATGCTGGGTTCACGTGCAGTCGGGCAGACGGCCGTCAGTAACAAACTAGATGTAATTTTAATCACAGAAGCCGAGAGAAAGACGGTAAAACATGGGTCAGGGTAAACAATACGATATCACCATGACAACATATCAGATGTGGACTGAAGTCACTGTAACTGACGGACCACGTCTTCACGTAGAGGCTTGTTTATGCATTTACATGCAGCGGCTGTCGTCCGTCTGCCCGGTTTCACGCGAACGCAGCATGAAAAGTACTAGCGAGTTGCTTGCGATATACCTGATGTCCCTTTAAATCTCCAGGATGCGTTGATATGCAGCGTGAATGTTTGTAAACGGCTGCACAATCAGTTTTTTCTTCTTTTTATTTTCCGTCTGAACAGGGGACGGCTGTCACACAGCTACAGTGTTTACAGCTTACAGTGATGCAGCCGTGAACTGATCAATGACTGATAACGGCCATGATACTTGCATTGTAACAGTAGCAGTCTCCCGGCTACAATATGGGAATAATGTCTCCCATCGCGGTGGTTTAATCCGACATGGTGACCATGGTGAAAGACGAAATAAATCATTTAGTCTGAACCTGCATAAGTTATATGAGAGGGTTCCTGAAGACAGTCACTCCTACTGTCCTGTTATCACCATTTTAACTGTTTACATGCATCAACGTTTTGATTTTTGCGACCGAACAAATACCAGGACTCAAACATAATATTTCCCCGGCACTTTCACATCATATCATGACTTCATTTGCATTAAAAGTCGAGTCTCGCAAGTAAACACACGTCTTCTCATAGCTCAATAATGCTTTTCCTGTGTTTTCTTGCCCTCTGGTTGCACGCGCATCCTATCAGTGACGTTGCTCGGAAACCCATCTATAAAACATCAGCCCAATGGGAAATCTGACTTCTGGTTGAGTTTTGTTTGTTGTTCCTTGTCAAAGTTTCCAGTTTTCATGAAGTCCAGCATTAGTCAAGACCTTACATTCTCTATGTGCAGAACTCTCTGTGTTCTGCACTTGGGCTCATTAATCTTTGCCTATGTGACATATAAAGCAACAAGTGGCTGTTTTACTTGCAGAAAAAGTCCCCGACCTTGCAGACTTGCAGCTGTTCCCACACACACACTGCATTCAGCATTGTGGGAAATGCATTTTCTTTCTGTATTTTTGACACTTGCAGTTTAGTCTTGTATTTTTCAATTGCAACATCCAGATGGTTTAAGCTCATTTATTTCTCATGTGATGACAGCATTCATGCAGAAAAGCACACTGATGTTTTAATGCAACAAATACTGCTTTCAGTTTAATATTTTTTCTTAGATTGGGCGTGTAGTTTTCTAACGAGATCCATATACTGTTGCACATCCTCAGATGTGTTTGCAGGAAGAATGTGCAAAGTTTAAGTGGAAGCAATGGAAACACTAAAATGAGGAACAAGACATTTGTTTCAGGCCTGAAATGGGGGGGGGGGGGGTAAAAGACATGATACATTAGAAAAAAGAAGAAAAATATTTTAGGGATGCACAATAATTATCGGGGTCGATAATTATCGGGCCGATAACAGGAAATTATGACGTCGTTCCGGTAAGTCAGATATCATGACGACTTACCCCAATAACTTATTAGGGCTGGGAAAAAATATCGATACACTGAAAAATCGCAATATTTTCATATGCAGATTTCATATAGATATTAAAAAAAATGCGATATTGATCTATTTTACCAATGAAATCTCACAAGATTTCGTAAGATAATTGTGAAAGCTCGGAAGATTTCACAAAAACCCGCGAGATTTCTTGACTGAACGATGAAATCTCGCGAGAAATAAAATAGATTGATTTCATCATCAGTAAAATAGATTGATACCACATTTTTAAATATCGATATATCAACATATGAAAATATCGCGATATTTCTGTGCACCGATATTTTTTTCCCAGCCCTTTAACTTATACTGTAACCCATAAGGTTGGAATTTTTGACTTGGTATAATTAGGTATGTATGTGTGTTATTGGTATCGGTTATCGTATCGGCCTTTAGTAGCTGAAATTTATCGGTTATCAGTATCAGTTTTAAAAAATGGTTATCTTGCATCCCTAAATATTTTATTTTACTGTCTGCAATAAACTAAATTCAAAGTGTAACAAATGCCCCAACATATTCTGATTTCAGGTTTTATCTTACATAAAGTTTTCTTCGATTTCAATACATTTTTTTATCCCTCTATTTTCATCTTCTCGTCACAGTAACAACCGACTGGGAGCTGCTGGAGCAGGAAGAGGAGGAGGCTAAAGTAATCACTGACAATTTTCAACACAGAACCGCTGAAAAATGGAGGAGTTCTGCATCAGAGTTGTTACATAATTGCTCCACATCCTTCCCCAAAATCCACAGCAGGAGATGGAAGGAGGGGAGACGAGAGACGATGCTGGAGCTTTGAGAACAGATGACAGATAACAAGACTGAAGGAAAACTCCCCCAGGCAACAGTTTTAAAAAAGTAGATGCTGCAAGTAAAAGAAAAAATGCTCATAAAATGTGAAAACTACTGCTGGAAAATGCACAGAGAGCAAAAGCGGGGTTCATCCAGACATTTTAGTTTATGGTTGGATTTTCAGAGATCTTTAAAATTTGTAAGTATAACCCCTTAACCTTTAAAGAGACAATTAAACAGTAGAAAACAAGAGTTCAACAACTTAAAAGCCAAATTAATAGTGCAGTCACTCATGCAGTCTGCCATAACACCAGTTTATTTCCACACTGTTAACAAATCTGTGTTTAACATGCACATCATGACTGGATTTGATCTCAGACAGCTGTCAACCTCATGGCCAGTACCATTTGTACATGTCTTTCCTAATTAAAGGAAAGACATGTTAAAGGAATAGTACACCCACAGAATAATGTAACCTTATTTTCCACTTACCCTCATGCTGAGCAAGACTCTGGAGCACTTTCTTAATATCTCAAATGAAACTAATGATCAGGAAGGCTTTTCGTTATCCGCTGACTTTCATATAATGGAGTTCGCCGGGGCTCGAGCCAAAAAGGTCCTTAAAAGTCCACAAAAACTTGTCAATATTCCTCCGTACTGCTCGTCCAATGTAATTCAAGTGTGGGTAGCGTCCCTAATTTACTCCAAACGACATCATGTAGTACATTTTTAGAGCCTAAACAGGGCTATATTCTTTTTCCTGCAAGTGTGCCGAAGTGCGTTCGCGACACTACGAAAGCCTAGGTGTTCAGAGCCTACTCTACCGATAACACAAGCGTAGAAGAAGAAATTAGCTGTTTACATTGTGCTAAGAGCGCCAGAGATGCAGACGAACCGGGACAAACACAGTAGGGGTTGGATATTGATTTAAAACAAAGAAAGAAAGAAAAAGAGAAGGTAGTAGTAGTACTTTTTATCAAAATATACTAAATGACATCGTTTCAAGGAAATTCTGGACGCTACCCACTCAGGACACTTGGATTACATTGAACGAGCAGTATGGAGGAATATTGACACGTTTTTGTGGACTTTTATTGACGTTTTTGGCCTGGCGCGGGGACCTCCATTATTTGAATGTCGGCAGATAACAAGAAGCCTCCCAGATCTCCAGCTGGATTTGACATATCAAAAAAGTGCTTCAGAATGTTGTTCAGCATGGGGTTGAGTGGAAAATGAAGGCCCATCATTCTTTGGGTGTACTATTCCTTTAATGCCTGTCTGTACAACCAGCAAGCTTATGATTCAGTTAGATTCAATCGGGGAAAAGATTGTGATTTTGAAACAAAAACAAACAGTTGCTGCAGTTTCAGGCAGTCAAAAGACGGCATAGTAGAATAATTTCAGACACGTCGGACTGGTGGGCTTTCCATTTTTAGGTTAGAGACTAGCTGGTTCAGCAGATACTTCCCGAGGGTATGGAAACCAGCCCATGAACTTGTAAAGATATCTTTCAACAGCTGTGATCTACTTTTTCCTACTGCATCATTCATCTTACCGTATTTTCCGGACCGTAAGTCGCACTTTTTTTTCCATAGTTTGGCTGCTTGTGCGACTTGTATATCAAAATATATACAATTTAACATGTTTCTAAGTGTTAATTCATATTGACGGACATGAGTCAAGGGTAACGATCCCAAAACAGCCTTATCTCAGTGAAAGGAGTTCATTTTGAACATGTGGCTGTACTGCTGTGAACAAATCCTCAAAGACCATGATTATCCTTAATTATGACGTTTATGATCATTTAAAGGCATTAACGTTGGAATCGGAGTGATTGGAAAGTTTTAGCAGTAACAAAAAGGATATGAAAAATCCGAAAATCCCCCTACTTTGCTCTTATTTAACGCAAATGACCACGACTTATAATCCAGTGTGACTTCTATATGTTTTTTTCCTCTTCATGACGCATTATTTGACTGGGGCGACTTATACTCTGGAGCGACTTGTAGTCCATCATAGCTAGTGATGTAGATTTACACACTTTCCACACAGGTGACCATGTTCAGTTCATTGGGGAGCTGGAGAAGAACATGACTGAACAAACCAGTACTAGAGAAATCAAATACGTCTGTCAACGCTGATTTATTTCCTCCCTCTCGCAGTGCGCTTGTGTTGCAGTGATCTGCGTCAGAAAGTGACTGTTTTCTGATCACAGCACCACAACACCAGCCCACTGCTCCCCCTCTTTAATGAGTGAAGATAGTCATGTTTCTCCAGTGGCTCTAAAGTTGTTTACGTCACCGTGACCTGCCGACCTCCCTGTAATGAGTCACATCTCAGGGGGTTTCTGTGCAATGTCATTGCAAGTAATGGCACCACTATGGCGGCTCTGAGTGTCACAGTCCATGATGAAAGGTGGGCCCTTGAGGCAGCAAAAGGGGGTGATATAGGTTTTTCTTTTTCTTTTTTTTTTTTTACTTTTTGAGCCAAAGAAAAAGAGTGCTGCAGGAATAGGAATAAAATAAATTCCACAGACAGACAGAAACCAATACTGTACATGTCACAACAAACTGATAGAAATGACAATCTGGCATTGAGAAAAAAAAAAAAAGGAAGCCAGGAAAAATATTGTTTCAAATGATCTTATTTCAGTTAATGAAACTTTTGTATTAGAATTAGTTTGTATTGTTTAATTAAAGAGAAAACACTCAAAGAAATTGTTCCACATTATTAAGTAAGTCGCGGTTTCCATGCAGTACAGGGGAAAAGGAGGATCTTTTGACAAAAAACACTGGAAACATTAGACATATATTGTAATATTTCTGTGTGATTCAGAGAGCAAAATGGGTTCATTCAGATAAAAGCATCAAGGAAAGATTTTGTTCGTACATTGTATTAAGAGTGCAGGTGGTTAAAAGCCACCAATGAGCAGCAAGTGGTATTTGAAGCTGCTGGTGTCTCTGGAATCCCAAGAACATCTCATGCAGGATGTTTCTGAGGCTGCACTCATACATAAAGCTGTATTTCAGCCACTCTTAACCAATGTTCACAAAGAGAAATATTGACTGTTGAAAACTAATGAACATGAAAACTAATTTTCAAACTGGATGGTCCAGATGGATGGAGCTCTGGATGATTGGTGGATGGCCACCACGCCCCAACATGGTGCCTGAGGAAGTCAAACCTACTTCTGTTAAACACACTCAATTTAACTGACCATTTCCTGTAATGGGACATTAGGAAGAACTGTCTTCTGCAGTAAAAACAGTGTGACATCCCATGATGAAAAAAGTATTAGGGATGCATGATATTGGAATTTTGGCCGATATCCGATATGCCGGTATTTTAAAACTCATTGTTGGGGTTTGGATATTCAGTTTTGATTCCTGCAGTCTTTTCTCTTTTTCAGGCAGAGCAGCAGCCTGGGCATCTCAGCACACCTGCAATTAATCTCTCAATCACTTCCTGCAGTATTTAAGGACAGGCTCTGCCCTCAGTCAATGCCAGATTGTCTGCTCACTTTCCCTTATAGCTGGTTTTGCCCAGGACTACTGCCTGCCTGCCTGCCTGCCTGCCTGCCTGCCTGCCTGCCTGCCTGCCTGCCTGCCTTGCTTGGGATCCTTGAACATTTTGTTGGTATGTTTGCTCTGCCCTGTGAGCAATAAAATATTTTTTGTGCAAATCTTGTCTGGAGTATTCTGAGTTGGCATTTTTGGGTCTGGATTGCCTCTAACCATGACACTCATGTGGCTGATAACCGATTATTGATACCGCTATTAAAGCTGAAAAAAAGCAGTCATTTCAAATAGTTTTGTTATCCATTTCCGACACTTTGACAAATAGGGGTGGGTAATAATATCGATACACTGAAATATTGCGATATTTTCATATTCTGATATCAAATCCATATTTAAAAACACGGTATTGATCTATCTTCATCGTTCTGTTACAAAATCTCACGATAGTTCATAAAATCTCATGAGATTTCATAACAGAATGATGAAATATCATATTTCTTTGGTAAAATAGATCGATACTGCGTTTTTGAATGTCAATATGCCAGCATATAAAAATATCGCAAAATTTTTGTGAATTCTCACGAGATTTAATCATGGAACGATGAAATATTGCGAGATTTCATTTGTAAAATAGACCAATACCGCATTTTCAAATGTCAATATGATATTAGCATATGAAAATATTGTGATATTTTCATATGCGTCGATATGTTTTCCCACTCCTAGTCTTTAGAAGTTTTAAAGTCTGTCAAAAAAAAGTTTTTGAAGAAGAAGTTGTTGGGTTTTTTTCTAGACTTTAGAAACAGCGGGCTGATCGGTTAAATATCGGTGGGGTGGCCGATGTCCGATACTCAGTTTTAAGGCTGATATAGGCTGATACCAATAAGAGGACGATTATATCATGCATCCCTAAAAAGTACCAATGGATGAGAGGATTGTGAAGGTGAGATCAAAGATGGGTTCCTATGTGTAAAAACTTCATAGAACTAGATTTCTTTTTCTATTTGAATCGTTGTCATTCACATCGATTACTCAGGACAGGGATGTCAAACTTGACGGACACTGTCCTGCAACTTTTAGGCGTTTCCCTGCTCCACACACCTGATTCAAATCAAATTGGATCCAGCAACTTGTTGTCAATCTTTGCAAAATGGCCCTTTAATATGAGTCAAGTGTGTTGATACAGAGAAATGTAAAACCTCCAGGATGGTGGCCCTGAAGGATCGCAGTTTGATACCCATTTTAAGAGAAATGAACAAAAACTGCATGATAAACCAGAACACACTGAATACTGGAGCAGCTAAAACTAAGTCAAAACAGAACCTTTGTAATAAACTGATTGCACGTTTCATTTTGATGCAGGCAACATCCAAGCAGTTTTTAGTTCATTGTTTTATGCGACTGAATGAGACACTCATTTTGAATAAGGGGCGGTAGAAAATCAAAATTATATGACTAGATAGAATTTTGTCAGGCAGTCAAAGGAGAACGTTTTCAGAACCACCCACAGTCTCACACATGCTGGGAAGGACTGAGCCTTTAATTTCAGCCTTCTCAGCTTTAAAAATTCACACTTCCTGTAAATGGAGGACGATTCTTAGAGGATACATTGTTTGATTTTTAAGTCCTGTTGCATAAAAACAAAAGGATTTAAAAGGAAATGAAATCCTCTGAAGCCTATATTTTAAATACGATGATAAAAAAAAAAAAAAGAGTGAACATTCTGAATAATTTGAACACGCTGGTTCTGCTCTTCTCCCTCTTTTACTACCAGTTCAATTTGAACATTAGCTGTAAACAATGGCAATGTCAATATAATATGAAGCCAATGCTCTTTAAGCGTCAGATAGCAGAACACCCATTTCTGGGGCCAACAGTAACACCAAAGAAACCTGTGACTAATCTGTTTTAGCCACACTGTTGCATTAAAGGAGAGGCTTTTATAGAAATATGGGCATGTGTGTGACTGAGCACAGTAATCCAGACAACATGAAGAGTTCAGCAGCATGGTGCATTAGGGGATCTCATTCAGCCTGAGAAGCTATAACATGGACTGCATCCAATCCAAACTGCACCACAATATACTTCAAAGAGGGACTCTGATCACAGGTACAAGGGAGATTTCTGAGGGATGCTGAAAAACTAATAAAGCGCCTTTTTTGCTGATTGTTGGAAATTCTTATTCTGTGTCCATTTTACAACTGAATTATCAAACACAATGATTCTTATCTTCCCTGAGGACCGCCTTCTTGCAACTAAAAACTGTGAATCATGCTTGGTTTCATGCTCTCATTTGCCAAGTTCTCATCACAAATGTTGCATTCTGGCTGATCTCTTTTAAGGATGTTTCAATACCATTCTCTTTTGTCCGATACTGATTCTGATTCTTGGGGTTTAGGTATCTGCCGATATCGAGTACCGATCCCTGTGTTACTTTTAAAGGTCCATTAAATTCATCACTTAAATTTATAATTATAGAATAGAATAGAATTTTAAGTGTGATATTGTTGCTATGGGCCTTGTACAGGTTAAATTAAACAAAAAAAAAAACATGAATTAACACATGAAAACAATAACTACCACAGAACTTTTCAAATTATTGATTAGTTCAACTCAAATCAAAGCATTTTTAAATAAAACCTTGAAATTGGACTTAGAGTGATACCAGTAAGTTGAAAGTGCAACAGCAACTTCAGAGTAAAGCCACTCTCTGCGGAATATAGTAAAGTACATCCACTCTTTAATGGAGTTGTCTTTTTAAAGACACACAATGTAACTTTTAGACCTTAAAAATATGCGTTTCTGACTCGTTTTCATGGCACACCAACATTCATTATGCGCATTTTTGAGCCATCACTGTCAAGAGACGTCCCGGGGCTCAGAAACAGCAGTATGTACTGTAAGATTCCCATCCAGGACGCGACTGTGACATTGCAGCCGACTATTGGTTTCAGCACCGCGTCGCTTACTAGAAACCGGATGTAAACCAGGTATCAACACTGTGGGTGTTTTGAACGCGCATCATGTCAGATTCAGTAAAGAAACGCAAGGAAACATTACCGGAGGAAGAGAGGAAAAGAAAGAGAGGAAGAGACAGAACAAGAGTCAAGATAAGACTGTCTTTTACTGGCTGGAGTGAATCACAGTACAGGTACGATACAAAATGGATGCTGGTTTAGCCGCCGATAGGAGGCACGTCACTGAGAAAACTGCTAAAAGTTCAGTTGTGTGTCTTTAAACTTGCCGTTTTGCAGACTTATTGCATCCCACCCACGTTCAGACATTGGGAAATGTTCCGGATTAGTCAACACAGTCACACTCTCCTTTCAACCCTGTTCTTACATTTTCGAAAAGAATTTTCTGGTGTATGTTTTTCCTTAAAGGTACAGTATGTACAAAATTAAAGGTCAATGGCAGAAAAATGTAAAATATAATTCAAAATTCTGTTTCTATTGATTTGTAATCGCTGCACTAGAACAACTGTTACATGTTTGTTTTCTTTGAATGAGTCATTTATATGTACAGTACTTGCTGGGCAGTGCACATATGGAGGCTGCCATATCTGTTCCACCATTTTTACTACGGTGTCCCTAAATGGACAGAAGAATGGGCGTGAAGTAAGAACCCACTGAACTTTAAAACTGCTGTACCAACATTGTTTAATGTGAGTTAGAGCACTGCAGCACAGTCAGAAACCACTGGATCCACTCACAGATAAAAACATATTTATGTCTGGGAGAATTTTGACCACTAACAGCCACCATACATTCACTACAGTGCTTAGAATATGAAGTAATTTGAAAGAAAACATCTTTTCTTGCAATACCCATCTTTACCAGTAGATGTCAGTAACTCTTACATACTGTACCTTTAAGCAACCAAACTCCTCGTCCTCATTCACGTGACGGTGACCCAAAAGCTTCATAAGGTCGGTGATGTAACATTTCTGCTGCCTCTGAAAACTTAAGCCCTGCATGTTAGGCATCAGCGCTGCTCAGTGACTTTCTAATGAGTAACAATAGCAAATTGCTGGCATACACGAATGCTAAACGTTAGCACAACAGTCACTCGCTTCTTCTCCACCTACCAAATCAAAGCAATTGTCACATGAGATTGTGTAACTTCCTGTGTCTGTGTACGGCGGGCGTCTTTGCGAAACACAAGATGGTAGGGGAAGGTAGCGCCTTTTTTGTCTCTGATTGGCTCATTCGAGCCTTGGGTTTAGTGAATAAGGACATGGAAAGTGTTTAGGTTGGCTCAACGTGAGATGACACTTCAAGGCCAAATGAACTAGCCAATCGGGGAGAGGCCGTCTAGCCAATCAGTGGCATAAAAAGGCGGGACCTTCACCTACCATTCTGCGTTTCACAAATTCAGGTATGGCGGTGACAAACGGATGGAAAAAATTATGATTCCAGTTCCGTGGTTTCAGATGATGTTTTGACAGAACTTGCCCATCCCAATCCCCTTACTTTTGGCTGGATTGACGAGTATTTCCGATTGTAGTATTGGTATCGGCACAACTCTAATTTCTTTCCTGGTAAAATCATGATGTAACCAAAATGATAAAAACTTAAGCTGATGCAGTTCAGCTCATCTCTGTGGAGACATGATCTTAATTTTAATCACACTGGCTCTGACCAGTCAAAGATTTGAAGACCCCCCTTGTGCTTTTCAGCTTTTCAGGACTGATCTAAGACTTTATAATGATCAGAACAAGAAAAAGGTTGACCTTTTCCATAAGTCTTCCAATGAGTTGATTGTGAAGTGAAGCCTCAGTTATAATAAGCCTCATAGTTTTGTTAAAATCCATCCATCCACATTTAAGGAATTCCTTTTCAGACAGATTTTCTTTCAGTGTAAAACAGTTAAGAGATTATAACTACATTTCCTCAGACTCTCATTTACAAATAAATGCTCTCAATAAATGTCCAAAATCAACGTTGAAGTCATCACATTTACTTAGGAAGCAACAGATGAGCTGCTGACCTCATCTGTTCCCTACTCACGAACACACATGCCGACGTACCACTGACAGCTACGCAACAGTCCTCCAGACAGATGCTAGAGAGTGACGCCTGACTTATCAAATACTACAAGAGGTATTCTATGAAGCGTGTCAATGTGTTATGCTACTCAGTCCAATTTTATGAGGCGTGTAAGAGTCTTGTGTGGGCTGCAGAATTAGATTTAAACCTTACCTTTCATTGAAAATAGGTTTTGTTCTTTTTCAGTACAGGCTCATTTTGAATTTGATGTCAGTGTCATGCTACAAACTTGCAGTATAATGCTGGAAGATGACACCTCACAGCAAGAAATCTGTGCATATGCTGGAAGCAGTATGATTTTCAGGCTCTTGTTGGCACTGAGTTGAAAACAAAACTATTTCTGTTGAGGTATTTCATGCATTTTCTCAGGCACATATCAGAGATCACAGCACATATTTTGACTTGTACCACGAAAACATGACTTCTTAAGCGCCACAAATTCTGTGGCAGGACTGTCCCACAATAACCTGATTTACATCATCTGGGTGCGTTCAACAAGTACACGCGGGGGCGTTCCCTTTCCTCACGCCTCCATCTGAGTAAGGCGAAGTTATAGGTGATTTCGTCTGGTTAGAGAATAATAGGAGCCAATCACTAATCGCGGGTGGGACTTTTGAAGGATGGGCGGCGTGGCCGGATGTGATGTAGAAGCACAGGCGAGTGTTAACCAAGTTTAGACCAAGTTCTGCAAGCGTTGGTCTACCCTCTTACCGTAAGGAACTCCTTAATATGCGCTGGCTGTTGCATATGTTGCCTTTTATCCGGAGGTTTTCTTTGCACATTCGACAAAAGTCGTTCACAGACTGTACACCGCTCGTACTAGCTGTCGCCGCCGCCGCCATGTTGTTTGACTGAAGCTTTTTGAGCTTGATAACATGTTTTGATAACTCGATCCTCTATGCGTGGTGGCTCTGGTGTCGCTCTGAGTTGCGTCACGGGTTGCGTCATTCGGTTCAACGTGAGTGGCTGAAGTAGCGTGTCAGTCAAGATGACGGACAGATCTTCTATCCAATCACATGCAAGAGTTTTAGAAAAAAAAGACTAATTTGAAATGACATCGGGTTAACTCCCTCCCCAGATGGTATTGCAAATACCAGGTGGCGGGAGTCAGGTTAGTCCCACAAGCCATTGCAGCCATTTTTATGATACCTGTGTATTTCTTGCTGTCTGCTGTAGAAAAGGGTGCAAAAAAAAGAACATATCTAAACAACATCCAGGAATATTGCTCCCCTCCCCTCAGAACTTGTTTATGATATTGAGCTGAGGTAGAAAACTGTCCTGTAGTATCATGAATCAAACTCTGAAATTCAATTTGGAAACTGAATTGAGGCTCATGGCAGCCCAGAAGCAGCCCTGTCTCATGAGCAAACAAAAAACAGGCAATCACACCTTAGAGACGTAGCATCTACAACCACTATCTTTAACCCTGATCATGGATTTTTATATGCGCTCTCAGATCATTTAAAGAAAGAAAAAAGTCAAACAACAATGAAAAATTTAGTGTGCAGTGGGTTTTGTACCCATAATCTCTGTAATGTGGAGGTGGTGGACTAACAATAAAAACCACCCATCCTTCCTCTTTAGATGCATTTATGGCCAAATCAACAGTGTGTGCAGAAGAAATGTGTTAAATGCAAATTATTTAAGAAAGAACTGCAATATAAGTAGCCGCTGTTTCATGTTAATGTCATGTAGCGTTCATATCATCACACAATGAGTTCTTATCTCTATTTCTCGCTTTTTTTAAAAAAAGAAAAAAAGAGGGAAAACTTCCTTGTATAGTTTTGGGCTCTCTTTGTAAGACTGAAATGAACTGCAGTGTCAGCATAGCAGTTATTACATGTTCTATTATCAGATCGGGCTCTCGAAAGCGAGTTTCTTCTGTACATTATCTTATGCTTTCCATTCAGACGAGGGCATTTTCAGGGGGAAACCTCAGCTCAAAATTCAGCTTGATAATGCCAAACCACATTTCAAACATATAACTAAATTTCTCCAAAGTGGGTGACTCGTCTGCCTGAAGTCCAGACCTGCCGTTCACTGGAAATATTTGGTGTCATGAAACATAAGACATGACATAAGATGCTTTTAGAAATGATAAAGATTTTATCTTAAAAACAAAAAAGCTGTTTATGAAAGTACTGGTGGCAATGACATCAAAATACAAACATTCCTTCACTAATAATAAAATGTATTACTTTGAGTCTTACATAATTTAACATAATTTACATAATTAAAAACTTAAGTGAATCACTGCACTGTCTTTACTTATTTTATTCAAAACATATTACATATTTCCCAAATTTTGTCCTTTTTTATCTGGATTAAATTAAATTAAATTAAATTAAATTGTTCTAATTAAATGTATTAATTCATTTTGACCCTTTCTTTTTGAAAATGGGGGTTGTGTATTCTTCACTTTTAATGTGTAACTTTTGTCTTAAATGTTATTCTTTATTTATCAGGGTAAGATAAATAATCAAAGTAAATTAAATTTCAACTAAATTGTTTTATCTTATTCTAATAAAATGTATCAAGAATCAAGAATTCTTTATTGTCATTATGCGCACAGTGAAATTTTGCTCAGCGACTCTGGCTTAAGACAGAAAAAAGACAATAAACAGAAAAACACAATGAAGCACAACAAAAAAAAACTACTTAAATATATCTAATAAAATGTATTTTATTTTAATTTGGACCTTTACTGTTTGAAAATAAGGTTGTGTCCCTCATTTTTTAAATTTTGTTGCATCTGATTGAGATTAATCTAACACAGCTTCATTAGAAAAAGAAAAAAAGATAAGTAACAGTTGTCTCTTTAGAACATAAAGTACATTATCGAGTTTCATGAGAACTTTTTTTTTTTTTTGCATTTTTGCTGACAAATTGCATTCAAGTTTAACAAGTCAACCAACTTAGTGTTTTTCTAAAATGCAGATGGGAACATCTAAAATATAATGTGCATGTACTTCCATGTAGATCTAAACATTGTACAAGCAGGTTAATAGCTCTTTCAGGCATGTTTCTAACTGTTAAATAGCAAAAAAAAGAAAAAAAAACATGAAATGGGTGAATTTTACCAATAAATAGTCAATATTATGCTACTGTGCAGATTTTGCTGTGGAATCTTCTTGGTTTTAATCCTTCTTGGAAGTGATTTATGTGATAGTAAATCAGCCTTCACTTCTTAATTATTTCCCTCAATATATAAAACGCTTTCATCTGTTATCACAAAGGAAACCTTACCTGCTTCAACTTTACCCAAAGCAGCCTTTATTCTTCTTTCTGCTACGTTCAGTATAAACTCAAAGTCCATGGCTCAAAAAGTCACACCTGTGAACACAGATCCATTGCCCTCTCTGGGAAGACCCACATCTTAAATCCCCTGGACTCCCCTAGAGGGGCCTCAGATGTGGACACACACATCAACACACACAGATACGGAGATTATGTCATGCAGGGCTTTCATCAGGATAAAGGTTAACACAGACAAGGGAAGACAAAGTCAGCTCAAGTGTGTGTGAGTGAGAAGGAGAACAAAGGGATAAACTGGAGAGCAGAGATATCAAGAAGAGGTGCTAAGAAAAGCTTCAGAGTGAAAGCTCGTTGAAAATATGAGTCGCCCAGATTTCCTATTTGCAGTTTTGCTATTTAAGGCGAGACACTACAAGTAAAAACCCTGTTTTTTCATCACCTGGTCAATTTTGAGATTTTCTTTTTTTTTTACTTCCTTCAACATGCTTTCTTTCAGACAAGTGTAAAAAAAACGTCAAAAATAAACTTTTAGGAGTTTATTTCATGATACTTTTTAAATGGAGTGCATGATGAGTGGAACTTAACCCTAACCCTAACGACCACCCGCCCACATCAGTACGAACTACGTCCCTTTTCACTACAAACCACGCCCAGTTTCATGACACGCCTCTGGGTCTGTGGCTGCAGTTGGGTATACCGGTGCTTGCTTTTTCCTGAACGATGTCATCTCAACCAAACTTGATATTCCCAGCTAATGAATCTGATTGGATCTGATGTCTGTAAATAGTGTTATAGAACAAAAATGAGGAGAATTTTACAATCTAAAACTTTAAAGGCCGTTTTCTCAAAATGATTTTTTTCTCTTATTCCGGGTAAAAAAAAAATCTCCACTTCAGCAGCACTTACAGAAACCAAACGTTCATGTTTTGCTCCTGACTGCTGTGGTTAAGAGTATTTTTTACCACCTGAGGGTCCTTGTTAAAGTCAAGCCATACCTGCCTAAACCTCAACTGGAAAAAGTAATCCACTTGCTGATCATGTCGAGATTAGATTACTGTAACTCTCTCTACCAAGGCCTTAATAAAAAATTATTATCGAGGCTGCAGGTGGCCCAGAATGCGGCAGCTCGCTTACTGACTGGTAAACGTCAGCGTGACCACATCACCCCTGTCCTGGCTAGCCTACACTGGCTCCCTGTGCCATTTCGAAGTCAATACAAATCTCTCCTGCTTGTCTTTAAGGTGTTACATGATCTTGCCCCCCCCCCCTTATATTTCAGACTTATGTATCCGCTATGTCCCCCCTAGATCCTTAAGATCCTCATCTGCCAACTTGCTTGTTGAACCGAAGCCCCGTTATATAACAAAAGGTGGGAGAGCCTTCTCTGTGTTTGCCCCCCCTCTCTGGAACGCTTTACCACCATCAATCAGGTCTGCTGAGTCCCTTGCTGCTTTTAAAACATTACTGAAAACATCTCTATTTCACAAAGCCTTTGGTACTTAGCTCCTAATAGTCTTTTAGTTTGATTTATTATTTTTCATATTTGTTTTTACTGTTTTTTTAGATTCTTCTGCTGTTTATTTTTTATTTTTTATTATGTTTTATTGTTGTAAAGCACCTTGATCTGTCTTTGTCAGTGTAAGAGTGCTTTAGAAATAAAGTGAACTTGAACTTGAACTTGAACTTGACTGTATTCTTAAAGTTTTTTCAGAAGGATTTTTTGATATCTCATTCACAGCCTGATTTATAGAACATTTCATCCCAAAAATATGTCAAAAAATGCTTTTTTTCTGGTTGTTGTCATATTCTAAATTGTGAAATGATCTATAAAGATATCCACAATCCCCTCTGTAAAAACCTTTGACTTTAATGTCTGAACAAAATTCAAAAGAAACTTTCAACCTGGTTTAATCCAGGGTTTTGATTTTTTTTTCCCTTTAAATGTATGCAAATTAGCACATTTTTTGGGTATAACACCTAATTTCCATATTCAAACATAAAATTTCAGAAAACTTGCAATACAAAAAATGATAGCCCTAATGTGAGGAATAAACCAGGAAAGTTTCATGGTGATACCAGTTAGTTAAATTTTTTACTCTATTGTGTCTCGCCTTAAATTGCTGGGGAAAATTTTTCGTTTAGATTTTACGCTTGAAGTAGCGGTAGGTTTGATACAAATATCGATAATGATCACTTGATAATAGTGTGAGTTTGGTGGTTTCAATTCACTGCTTTGACAAGATCCCCAAATTCAGCTTGTGTCGCCATGATACTACCCAATGGGGGATTATCACGCTTCCGTGTTCCGAACTTCCGGTTTGAAACACTTTGACGGCCCACTTCCGGCCCAGTTCAATGTCCCTGCTTTACTTCGTAAATAACGTGAATAAACGCCAACCCTACTTAAATTTTCACGGATTCCAGACTGAAGTGATACTAAGGAGGAAGTGGATCAAAGCAATTCTCCAGAGTGAAGGGCCGCACTTTATAATAAAACAACGTAGCATGTTTGTTTGTAGCCGGTGGGGCACAACACCGGCATGCTGCCGGTAGTCCGCCAGCTACTACTCTGTTAAACTTTGTAAATCGGATAAACGCCAATGCCAAGTTTTCATTCCAGACTGAAGTGATGCTAAGGAAGAAGTGGATCAAAACGACTGATTCGCCACGGTGAAGGACCAAACTTTATTATAAAACAACACACATTTGTTTGTAGCCGGCAGACTATACAGTCGTGTTAGCAGGCTAGCATTAGCCAGCTTGATGACGTGCTTAACTTTGTGCGGCTGAAAACACACAAGCATCTGAAAGCGTCTCCTTTCTTGGCAGTCCCCAGTTGTTTGACTGGAAACGGGGGGGGGGGTTACAGACCCGATTTTCAGATGTTTGTGTGTTTTGAGACGCACAATGTTAAGCACGTCAGTAAACGCTAGCTGACTTATGCTAGCATGCTGTGAAGTGCCGGTGTCATGCGGTGTTGTGCCCCACCAGCTACAAACAAACGTGTGTTGTTTTATTGTAAAGTTCGGCCCTTCACCGCGGCGAATCGATCGCTTTGATCCACTTCTTCCTTAGTATGACTTCAGTCTGGAATGAAAACTTAAGTATGTTTGGAGTTTATACGATTTAAACAGTATAACAGAGCAGGAACGGCTGATGTTAAAATGTCCCGGAAGAGGAAATGCCCAAATACCGGGAAGTTCCGGTAAGCGTGATAATCCCCAATTTATAAAATTTTAAATGTAAGGATTAAATATCATCACAAACTTCATAAATAAGGAAGATATGTGGAGTTTTTTAGATTGAGTTAACCTCAGTGACAAGGGACCTAGGTACATGTACAAAACTGTCTTATCTCACTGAGATAATGCCAAATTTGGATTCTTATGTGATGGGTAATAACTTTGTTGTTCATGCTTTAAAGACTTTTAAAAAATGAATGCAAATATTCCACAGATTGCTCTTTTTGCAGTAATTTGTTAGATAGCCTTCATTTGAAAAGTATTAATATTGACATCGATATCAGTATTGGCGGTACCAATATTGAATAAACAACACTAGGCCTTTTTTTACTTTGCATCAGATACTGTAGATACCAAATCTTGCAGTATAACACACCCCTACCCAAATGCACTTCTCTTTTTTATTTCTTAATCCTTGTCTTTCATCGCTGCGTTACATTTCCAGCCGCAACAATGAAACATTTTTCATTGAGCCAGTCAAAAACAAACCAACTTGTCAAGTCTTTCGCCACTTCTTATCATTCAGTCTGTGAAAACACTTCTCAGTGAAGCCTTTGATGCCCTGCTGCTTTCTAAGTGCACTTGGAAAAATAGCACTCAACGCTCACCCTCTCATGGCAGATACCTAGAGCTCGAGCTGTCAAAACACACACATGCCTGCACACAAACACACATTTCCAATGCTACGCTTTGATTCGTTGCTGCATCTAAAAAAAAACTTATACGATTCCCGCTAACATTCAACAGTTGGAATAAAATCAATGAAGACACCCTGTAGTAATCCCCCTCCTTCACCACATCCAAGTATGTCCCAAGACCTCAAAGACAGGGGTCCTCACATGCTATTTTACCTCAAAATGTAAAATTCTTCCATGCAAATTAATCAGGCATGACCCAAACCAACCAATTTTGTTTCAGGAATAAAAAGAGTGAAATATGACACTTGACTGGCACCAGCAGCTCCGTGCAGGCTTTGCATTTTGAATATGAGCTTACTGGTATCAACCAATCACACTCTATTTGGATATTGTCTGTGACATAACGTTCGGTAAAATTAGATTCTAAAGCTGCTCCCTCAAAAGTAGACCGTGCTCTCTGTCAAATACATTAAAACAATATTTATTTTATAAATGTCAGTGTCTTATTATTCAACTTAACTTCACTCTTTACCGACGGAGTTTGGCCCTTGGGCGTTACTCGTGCCAAACAGTGCTTTAGCTCCTGCCACACAAAGCTGCTGCCACAGTTTTAAAGCTCAGGGGCAGCTGGGAACTGGAACTGGGCCCATACACTGATTTCCTCTTAAGATTTGTGTCTTTATAATGCAGTCCTGTCTGAGAGATCCAGAGATCATGACCATTCTTCGATGAAATGGGGAACCTTTGGTACTGGGGATTTTTTCTACCCCTTGCAGTAAAAGTGGGCCTCACTGGGAAGTTGCTTTTATGCCAGTCATGCCAATCTCTGGTGTTAATAACTGCTTTGGTTCAGAGGTGTTCTACTAATTTATGCTGTTATTTTGAATAAATATAGAGTTTAGGTCCATTGCTGTTTTTAGTTGACATTTTACTAGCATATCTGCTTTTGTAGAGACAGCATCTGAGTTTGTAATGAGTTTATGGTGCATACTCTTAAATTATTAGCATGTACAAAAAACATCAACAAAACCCAAAGCAAATGTACAGTCGTCCTCAAAATTATTTATACCTCCAGTATAAGAAAAGACTAAATTCACTTAGTTTTTCAAATAAAAAGAAACTAATAATAAAAAAAAATTACAAAATTATAATTAAGTGAAATAAAACTGACAGCTGATTTTTTTTTCCTTTTTTTAATTGGAGGGTATGAATTAGGGATGCACGATATTGGAATTTTGGCCAATATCCAATATGCTGATATTTTAAAACTTATGTGGCCGATAACCGATGTTGATACCAATATTAAAGCTGAAAGAAAAATAAGCAGTCATTGCAAATAGCAGTTTTGTTATCCGCTTCCAACACTTTCAAAAACAGAGGTGGGGAAAAATATCAATACACTGAAATATCACGATATCTTCATATGCCGATATCAAATCGAACAAAATCTTGTGAAATTTCATCGTTCTGTTAAAAAAAAAATTGTAATTTTTCGTGAATTCCTGTGAGATTTTGTAACACAACAACGAAATATTGCGATATTTCGCCGGTAAAATAGATCGAGACCACGTTTTTAAATGTCAATATGATATCAGCACATGAAAATATAGTGAAATTTTGAGAATTCTCATGAGAGTTTGTAACAGAACAATGAAATATCACAAGATTTCATTAGTAAAATAGATTGAGACCACGTTTTCAAATGTCAATATGATATCAGCATATGAAAATATCGCGGTATTTTAGTGGATCGATATCTTTTCCCACCCCTAGTCATTAAAAGTTTTAAAGTCTATAAAAAAAGAACCTTTTTAAAGAAAAAGAAGAAGAAGAAGTTTTTTGGGGTTTTTTTTACTTTAGAAACAGTGGCCTGATCGGTTAAATATCGGTTAAATATCAGTTGGGTGGCCGATGTCTCAGTTGTCTCAGATACTCTGTTCTAAGGCTAATATAGGCCGATACAGATAGGGGGCCGATTGTATTGTGCATCCCTAGTATGAATAATTTTGTGAACGACTGTATCTTTTTAAATGACATATCAGAAATAAAGGCTCTAATATCACTTTACAGGTAAAGTACAGTTATTTGAGGTTTATTTTGTATTTTTCTGCTTATATTATATAAGATGATCTGTGTCACTGTCCAGTTTTTCTTGTGCAGCGTGACGTCCATGATGAGTTCAGGGCAAAAGCAGTTCAGACCAGTGAAGTCATCTGTCTTTCTGCACACTCAGTGTGTTTGGACAATGAGGCCATGAACTAATGAGCACACTCAAACACATCCAAACCGAAACCCTACGGGCGACTTCAGAGGACAGACATCACCCTGACTGTCACTATTTTGTCAAGTCATCATCTTTGAACGATGTAGCAGCATGCAACTCGAAGTGGAGAATGAGCGACAGAGGACGAAACATGCACAAATTAACTTTGGTGCAAGCTTAGAGAAATCCAAGCTCCAGAAATATGCAGTTTGAATATTTTGATGACATATCTTTTTGTCTTGGCAAGTTAGAAACCTAAATAAAAACTGCACATAATATATTTAGATATCTTATATATTGTGTATGGGTCTGTGCGCAGGTTCACTTCCAGAAGCAGATCCAGAAGCACAATCCTCACTACCACACTCCAAAGTTTAAATAATGCATAACGCATGATGGCATAACTGCAACTCTCCAAAGATGGGTAGGCAAGTGTGTGTATGCATTCAATGCATGCCTACATGTGCAATAAAAGGTGAATGTCTCTATCTGGAGCACACCAGCTGGGATACAAGACATTGAGTAACACTGTGCCTGATTGCTTTTAACAATGTATGATAACAGTTCATCTGGTGCAAACAGAGGGAGCCCATTCAGCTGTTTCTGACTGATGATGCTCTGTTACACCTCAATCTGATCACATGTGAAATGTTTCATTTCTTGGCCTTGATGCTACACGTTGAATACAAGCATCAGCATTGGGCTGAAATAGATGTTTTTAAATCCTGCTTTCAGCATAATGCAGTTATCTAGCAGCAGCAACTCTGCTGCGGTAAGAAAGAAGCCAAAACTTTCAGCTTCAGTCTGACAGTAAACACACGCATGCACATCCATATAAGCAGTCGCACACTAAACGAGCCTTTTGGGCCCCAGCGAATGGTGCAGTTCAGGTGTAAATCAGGCTGACAGAGGCTGAGCAGACAAAAGTCCTTCCTGCATTCCTTCAGGAAATTGCATGTTAAACTCACACATGCCAACAGGCAGAGAAGAAGAGTTCATGTGCCATGTTAGAGAGAGAGAGAGAGAAAGAGAGAAAGCTGAACTATGCTAGTCGTTGGAATCTACAAGCCGAGCAGCAGAACACATTTAACTTAATTTAATTTATTTAATTTTATTTTATTTTAAAAGAAATTATAAGGCAAACATGACAACTCAAACAGTGGGAATAAAACTATTCCATTTTGTTTTCGAACTGGAATTTGTTGCAGAAAAAATTCAAAGCAAGATCATTGCATTGAGCAATTTCTTTGAAAAAATTAATAAATTAATAAAAAAAAAAAGCTTGGACTAAAATCCACAAAAGACTATTACCATGATTAAGAGGCTTAGTTCACTTATTGTGTATTATTGAATTACATTCTGGATCTTTTTAAAGATGCAGCTACGTATAACTAAAGTAGGACCCTTTTTGATCCTAATTATTAGAAATGCCAAATATTATCAGCCTGATATCAGTATTGACTGATATGGGCTGAATATTGATATTGGCCCATATCGCCCCCAACATCAGCCCCCATAATTAACCAATATACAACAGATGCTGTTTGGTGACAAACCTGCAGAATCCTGGGGGGTTTTGTTTATTTATTTATTTATTCTTTTATTTTTATTTGTTGGGCATGAGAAAAATATGGAGTACGGCAGGTTCCCACAATGCAACATTATAACATTTTCGGCAACTACCAGATCTGCAGCCGATGCAGCAGAAGTTTTTACATTTTCTTTAATTTGCGCAAGGAATGACTATTACATCATTTCATTTAGTATCAGTATCAGTTATCAGCAAAATGAGTTGCAAAATATCAGCATAACAGATATTGGTCAAAAATCCAACATCATGCATCCCAATTTATGTTCACACTTTATTCACAGATTATATTCTCTATCCTCTGTTTTAAGACTTTATTGCTATTTTTGTATTTAAAGCTTTATATTTTATTGTCTTATCTGCATCTTTTAAAATTGCTTGTCAACTGTTTTATATAATAAATTTTATATAATAAATAAATATAATAAATTTATTTTATATAATAAATCAAATTTTTCAATCAGTGTTTACTGTTGTCTGTTTACGAGAAACTGCAGATTAAATTAGCTCTTTACCAACTGTAAGTGTACAACGTCCCTGTCAAACAATAAATTCAGCAAAAATCTTGAATCCAAATTGTGAATTCGGAAGACTGAAAACACTGAATTTACTTGTTTTTCATATTGTATTCTTTTTTTGTCTCTTATTTGTGTTTTAAATGTGTATTCTTATATTTTCTGCATTTGCTGCTACCTATTTTGGGACTTTCTAGAAAAAGAGGGTTCATAAATTGATTAAGGGGAGGTTAAATGACAATTAAATAAAGTATTAATAATCTACAGTGATCAATAGTTTTCCTGTGTGAGGGAGGGTGTCATCTGTTTAGATCTCAGTCAGTAAAACTTTGCTGCTTTCTGATTCATTTTTCCTGTTTGTTCCTTTTTCTGTCAAAACCAAACTTAAATTTGCCTTAAAGTCTGTCAATTCAATTTCACTCCAAAAATGGGAGTCAGAACATTGCATCTACAAATCAGGAATATTGTTTTAGAGTCAAGGCTGAAAGTCCTTCCCTCATAAATGCAGCAATTCCAGCTTCAAGCTCAACCGAGCAAAAAGAAACACATTTTAAAGAGGAATGGAAACAAAGCCCAAAGGAACATAAAGCAGTCATGTGACGTTACACATGGCAAACTGGTCCTTTCATCTGCGCCAATGTTGTTGTTTTTCCAGATTTGTGGGTTAACTGATGCCAAAAAAAAACAACTGCTCCATTGTTTAATGTGTTTCCTCAGAAATATCCCTCTTTTCTTCAAATATGTGTTAGTTTACATCTTTCCTCTGACTTCTCAGATGTGGCGACTGGCAACAAATTTTTGCCAACTGATTCTTATGCAAGACAAAATAGCGGCTTGTTGCAGAAAAAGCCTGATAAAAGTTGAAAACAGTAAAAAGAAAAAGACCATCAAAGCTCACTGAAGCGGGTTCTGGGGCTGGATAAACTGGTAGCTGTCCATGGTCCTGAAAATTTTGCATGTCTGTCATTTTCACACATCAGCTCCAAAACCAAAAGGACAGCACTTCGTGATCACTCAAACCAGAGAAAGATGACTGTTTGCCACACAAGGACAAAGAGAAGACACACCATTAATGGCTGACCTCATCATACCATTTGTGCATTTTGATTTTTTAACTCCAGTTTTCTTGCTAACTCTCTAAGGAAAAGGACTTGTAGAAAGAGAGTGCCCACACACTAAAACCTTTGCCTTATCCTTTAAAGTACAGCATTCATTTAGTTTGTTTGGTGCTTTTTAGTCTCATTTTAGAACTTTTTGACTCATTTCATGCCACCAGTTTGTCTTCTTGAAATCAGTTTTCCTTAGATGGTGGCCCATCTGCACTTCCTAGGTATCCTCATTGTGTTCAAATGAGGAATCCATTCATAATTTCTTGAATTAAAGGAAATGTTTAAATGGTTGCGCCAAAGTTTGAAGGCGAGGACACAAATCACATTAACAAATGAGCTTATCTTTGTCTGATTTTGAAATATAGTGCTTCAGAGAACTTGAAGATCTAGAAATAACTCCTTCCTCTCGTTGCCATTTAAATACTTTGTGGCTATAAGCAGGCAAAGCTGGTGCAGAGCAAAGCAGACAATTCCGTTTAACCACAAATCTTTGCAAAGCTGGTGAGAAACTGGAGTTTGAGGTGTTGCCTTCAAGTTTGTTGATTGGAAAAGTTGCATATTCAAGTCTACACCCTTAAACTCATGCTGCTGTTCACCTCATTGTGACTGAAACGTCTCCAGCTGGGGACTCTTTCCTCGCTGTGCTCAGGAAATGTCCACAGTGAGTGGAAATCGAAATAAGGCCATGTGCTGTTTAATCATGCAGGTTACTGGAGCCTGAGCGGGTCTGTATGCTGCATTAGACCTGATTTTCTGCGGCATCTTTTCCGCGGACAGCACGCACGCTTTTTCCGAGCGCACTGCCACTGTATAGTCAGTATCTGTGCTAATAAGTTAGCAACCCCCCCCCCCCCCCCTTTTCTCTTCCCTTTCCATCATCACCCCCTCTCCCCTCCCTAAGTGCTCTCACTTGCTGCACAACTGCGATTGCAGAGAAACACCAGCAACCAGTCGAACTGTGCAGTCTCGAGAGGGAATACATGCACATATCACTCCGGCACGCGCACACATGCACATAAACACCCAATAAAGTCTTTTACTGTCACCTCCGCACACGTAAATGCACACAAACCGATTAAAAGGGCACAGAGAGACGTGTACTTGCAACAAACTCACCAGTTGGGTTCTTGTTTTTCTTGAGGCTCCTGCCACAAAGACACTGCAGCATATGCGATCCTTTGCTGAAAATGTTGTTCCAAATAAACCGCATGGATTTGGCCGACACTGGGAAGGAGGAGGAGGAGGAGGAAGAAGAGGGGGTGGAGGAAGAGGAGGTGGGGGACGAGAGGCGCTCCGGATGCGGCAGCCTAAAATTCACCCACCGCATGGGGGCTGAAACACCCCCCTGTTTGCATGCCAGCAGAGCCGGCCAGCTGTTGGGCTCAGTTCGGCGGTGCTTCGCCCCCCCAATTTGCACCATAGACAAGAATAAGAGCAGGAAGCCCGGCTCCTCGCCCGGATTCTCACCCGCTTTCCCCACAAGCTCTGTGACCACCAACCGCACGTATTCCGCGTCGACGTCTTCCTCGTGCGGCAGGAAAAGAGCAACGGCTGCGGCGCTGCTCTCCTCGCTCTCAGCCTCCGGCTGCCCCAGCGGCCGGTGGTCCTCAGCTGCGGAGGAGCGGTCGCTGCTGCTGCTGCTGCCGCCCGGCCGCCGCGGCGTGAAAAGCCCCCGAGCGCTCCTCTTCAAATGGCGTCGTCTGCCGCGCGGCGCGGGGAGAGGAGCGGCAGCGACTGACAGGCATGCGGCGGCGCTAGCGTGAAGTCGGCGGTACGCGGCAGCTGTCGGCTTCTGCACAAAAAACCATTGCATATTAGTGGGGATCGCAGGGGTCGATGCGTCTGTCCGTCCAGGAGGAAGGGAGGAGGGGAGGGTTGCGGATAACTACCCGGCGTCCGTCAGCAAGTCGGTGGCATCACTCTACCCGTTCAGCAGGAAAGTACTGCAGCAGGGGGGCTCCTTTCCAAACGCACACACTCACACACACTATACACACTCGCTGGATGCAAAATCCTTTTCCAGCAGCAGCGCTGCTTCTGTGGTCTCAGGTCAGTGTGTGCGCGCGCAGAGACGGACCGGACAGGTGAATCACTGCAGGGAATCTGAGCACTATCCCACTCTATGCTTTCTTCTAAAAAAGTCCTTATGAATATTTTATCCGCGTTTCGGCCCTCACTTCTCAATAATCCATAAGCTCCAATGCGCCAAGATACTGCCGCTGCTGTCTGCCTGTCTCCTGTTCCTCTCCTCTCTCCTCCTCCTCCTCCTACTCTTCCTCACCTTGGTAATAAAAAGAAGCTGCTGCTGTGGCTCTGCTGGCTTGACTACTCCAGAAACTAGATGGAGAAGACGCAGAAACAGACCGGGACCGGCTCGTGGCTCACCCGCTGTCTTATACAGGTTTTTCTGAATCTTCTTCTGCGGCGCTCGAGACGACCAGCGGCCGGTGAGGCGCGAGAAGGTGCATTGACTATCGATACCCATCCAGCAACAAAGTGACAGCAGCTACGGAGAAGATGGGTTCCGGTCCGCAGCTTCAAATTAAAAGATAAAACCATCAATATTTATTTGTTTTTGTTTTGTTGTTCGTTTTTATGGGAGAAAAAACACAGTTTATCTTAATTCTAATAGGTTTTTAAGAGCTAGTTTTAGCAATTAATTAGCCTAATTAAATGTTACAACTAAAGTAGCCTATAACCTAAAGATTATCCAGGTAAAGGTCTGTTCACGCTATATATTTGTTAGAATTTGATTGCTTATTTTGGGGGTGGCACCATCATCATGCATAAAAATAACCATTAGCGTAGCTACTTACAAAACTGAACACAAACATAAATTTGTTAAGCAGGCATTTTTTATTTCACAGTTCTAGATTAGCAAAATAAGTTTAAAAGAAGGTTCCAGTGTAAGCTATCATAACAGTTTTTAGTTATTGTTTGTGAGAGAAAGGAAGGGAAAATTGATCTCTTCTTTTTTTAATTTATTAAAAGTTGCTTGATGATTTAAAAAGGGGGGAGCAGAAACGTTCATTTACTTATTTTTCATTATTTTGTAAAATGATCTAGTTAATTTTTCAGAAAAATGAACACAATGTTTCTTCTTCTTCATTATTATTATTGTTATTATTTGGGTTTTTCTTCAAATTAACTTATTAGTTTTAAAAAAATGACATATTCGTTTATTTCTAGAGGACGCAATTAATCCCCCAAGAGTGGGGAAACAGAATGGAGTTTCTATTTTTAATTTCTTTTGAAAATTTATCACAATATTCAAATAGATAACCGAATGCATTTTTAAATATCATCTTTTTTTCAAAAAGATCTCAGTAATTCAGGGTAAATTGTTGTTGTTGTTGTTGTTGTTGTTGTTGTTGTTTTTTAAGTGAATACACACTTTGGACTTGTTCATGTGCCAAGAATTTTCTTCTTTTTTTTCCAAATACTTGTCATGTAACTGGTGTACTTTTAAATATCTTTTTCTTTTAACTACTCAAATTACTTGAGCAAATAATTATTTTAAGGATACTTTAATATCAGCTGAAATATTGTGTTGTTGTTGTTGTTTTTTAGCTTGCTTGTTTTTTGTTTTAAGACATAATTAAATTGTCACATCAAATTTCAATTTAAACTTATCATACGGGGGAAAAAAATCTGTCCACTTACCTACAAACTTCAAGTGCAATGTCATTTAGCCAATCCACATCTGCACACGAAGCGCTGCAAAGTGCTTTTATTTTGAATGAAGGGGAAACTTCCGGATTCCCCGTGCAGCGTGCTTTTTTCCAACTGGGAGAAGCAGTTTCCAGTTTGTGTCGACACGTGGTTCCCACACCGTCGGTATCTGACTGGCAACATATTTGAGAGGTGGGTGGCGGCGGAGAGGTGGCATCGCCACAGAGAAAAACAAACAAGAACATTTCTTTCTTTGTTTTTCCCGCTGATGTAGAATGACCGCAAATTCCCGCCGAATCTCCCAGTTTGATGCGGCGTTCACGGTCCGCAAATGTGCACACCTGTTGCACGACTCCTTTGATATATTAGGGCGTTCTGAAAACCTCAGCTCGTGTGAATGACTATGTTGTTTTTTTTTTAATATATTTTTTTTATTTATTTTGCAGTGATTGTTTAGTTTCGCCATTAGAAATCTAATAAATAAACGGTTTAGTAATCATTTAATTCATGCTTAAAAGAAAATCTCCATTGGGGTTCATATTTGGGGGGGATTTAAGATCCGATCCCTGCAGACTGCAGGTTGAAGCTGAGCTCAGAGTGCTGCAGTGATTTTTAATTCAGAGCCAGAGCTGGCGCTGTCCAGAGTGCTGAATCCACACAAGCTGGTCAAACTCGCATCACACTGACAAGCACGAGGGACACCTTGTCAACGCACAGCTCACTTATCCTATTGACTTGCACGTGAGCTCTCTGCGCAAGTAATTAAACTAGTAAGCAATGAATTGGATTACACTTCCAGTATAATGCATTAAGGTCATTAATTGCAGAGAGAAATCGTTTTAAATACAGCAGTCATTCTCTAAAAGGGGTTCAGTTGCCTTTGAGTCGGTCAGTTAATGACTTTAAGCCTAAACATTATTCAATTTGAGAGAAATGAAGGGTTTTAAATACAAATCCTTTTATGTTTGTAGTGAAATTAAATTTTTGCTCCTGAACTAACCTTATAAAGTTCAACATGTGAAGAAGAAATCTCTGTTCAAAAGTAGTTTAGATAAATTGTTTGCGTAGATGAGAATAAACATGAGTCTAAGGATCTCTTTTTAAAGCTCTCAAAGGAATTTTGCTCTCCCTGTAAAATCCCTCATATCACACCAACATAATATTTTGATTAGATTTACAATACCTTTTTAATTTTCTTTGTTTACTTAAACTTTTTCTTAAAATAACAAATAATAGATAATTCTCTGTTTTAGTTGCAGCTTTCTCATTAATATGAGTGTGTTGCAGTTACAGAGCTGGATTTTTCTGTGATTGTCTAATACATCAGCTCTATATATGTGTAAAATCAAAATCAGCTTTTTCAGTTCATGTGAGTGAGTAGTTATATTCAAAGTAAATGCATCAGAGCGTTTGAGCATTGCTTGTGCAAGTGCATGCATGAAAAAAGGACATTTCTCTGGATCTTGGAAAAAACATAGACAGATTGAGGAAGTGGAGAAATTCAAGACCACTGATAACCTAATCCCAAGTGATTAACCAGCAAGAATCATGCAAAAGAACCATTAGAGTGACTCCTAAGCAACCTCTTTCTCATATATTGGACAGCGTTGATAGAGTGGAAAAGAACTAGAACAAGGGCAAGAAGTAAGGAAAATTCTGGATTCTAATGGCAGAACTTTACACTATTTGTAAAACATGGGGGTGGCAGTATCATGGTTGGGGTTTGTTTGCCTTATCTCCAACAGAACAGCTTATTGATTATACTGTAGATGAAACAAGTAACTTTGAATTATTGTCATTGTTATCAGCCTCTCTACCAGAAAATTAAATAATCCAAGCATTGGTGTTCAACCAAAGAAATGTTTTAAAAAGTTTGAAGTAAAGGCCTTAAAAGGGGTCAAGTTGAAAATTAGAGCTTCAACTATACACTCTCAAAAATAGAGGTACGAGACAGGAACATTTCTGTTGGAACATTTTTTACAAATGCTCTCTCAAAAGTACAAAATTGGTTTAATGATGCCAGAAGTGTATCTTTAAACTATGTAAAAGTGTCCAAAGTAATATAAAGTACAAATTTGTACCATATCAACACTAAGGGTACCTGCGGCATTGAAAAATGTGTGTGGCTTGTAAAATAGCTATAATTAGCAGTACTTCTAAACAGTAGTACTGTATAATTATAGTTATTATATTATGATTTTCATAATAATCATAGTAATCATAGCAATAATTATATGTATGTATATTATAAGTGTTTGGCCAAATATTTATATAATAATTATTCATTTATTATTCGCATCTTTGATTGTTGCCATAATCTCTATTTTATTGATTTTTTTTCATAATTTTTAATTGGTTTAACTGTACTTTAACTAGTACAGCTTGATAGGGTACAAAATGGACCAGGACCGAAGGATACAGAAATGTCTTTCAAAAAGGAACAGCCCCAGCGACAAGCATTTGTTCCCTTTTAAGTACAAACTGGTACCTCTATTTTCGAGTGTGTAAATACAATGTTACTTTTGTCATTGCATGGCACTAATCATATCAAGCAAAAACAGTTAATCAGGCTCTTTTTAGATAGTTCTTTCATTATGAAAGTATGAAAAAAATTACATCAAACTCCCTGAAATAAACCTTATGAAAGACTACTTGTATTGTTTTAAGGAGCTCGAGGCTTCAGCATGATGTGCTGTCATCAAAGAAGAAGCTGCTTCAGCTCAGTGTGGAAGCAGCTACAGCATCTGTGTTTGCATGCAGCAAACACAGCAAACAACGGCATTGGGAAAGGAAAAGGAAAAACAATAGGGAAGAAAAGTGAATAGACTGAGGAAGCAGGAAAATCGTCATGTATTGCTGCTGGTGTGACTCACAGCTGCTGCTGTAGCAGAATGTAAAATATCTGGCACATAAACAAAGGCGATTTATAATCCCCCAACCGGCACCGCTTTCCTCTGAGTGGCAGATTTGTCGACTGAGAGTCTGTGTCGGACAACAGGATTTGGAGAAGCGGGTTTGAGCTGGGCCTGATGTATTGATCTGTTGGCTCAGAGTGAAAATCACAACATGACCTGCATCCAGGGAATATCATATATCTGCCAGCCAAACCACAACTGACGGCAACACAAGTAGGCAACTGTTGGGAAAAGAAAAAAAAACCAAAAGGCAAATCAGACATAATGAGCCTAACTTTAAAGCTTTGCATTACTTTGATCTAATCTGAGCTTAAAACCACTTCCAAGCCAGAAGAGTTTACAATAAACTTAGATTTGACACAGATTAGCTCCACTTAATAAGTTAAACTTTCCCCTTTGGTTATTACTGGAAGGCTAATGGTTAATGTGATCAAATCAAGATAACTGAATCTGAATCTGACACCCAGAAAACGCACCCGATCTGCAGTCAAACAACCGGCAATGATCACCTCCAGTATCTCTGCTGGGCTCTAATGGAGTAAAGAGCTGAGCTCTCTGTGGTAGAGCTCCCCCTGCTGTTCATAAAGGAAAACTACATGTAGATGGGAAGGTTGCAGCTGCTGCCACCATCTTCCCAAATGTGACCATAAAATTACTTATTCAATGTGTGTAAAATCTGACTGCTTAAAAAATTAACTCAGATTATTAATGGCAAACTCCATCAATACAGATTTTACCTTAAGTTAAATTAATCTGATAAAAGATCTTTGATTAACTGGAATTTGTCTTGAAAATTCTCACACTTTTTCATATTACCAAGACTATAAATATTCCATTACATTGTTTAGTTATGAAGGATGATATAAGAAAAAAAAAAGAATCTAGATGTCTTACTATTAAAGCACCAAGAAGAGCCCAGGCTGACTGCAGAGCTCAGATGTAGTGCTGCAGCTCCTGACGTGCAACAAAATTCAAGAAAGTCTTTGTTTTCTTTGACACAACTTAAGTATGTATAGATAGCTTTGAGGATGAATAACGCCTGAGTTGTTTGTGATTGTATACATATTGTTTACTGTTTTTGCATTCTTTTAATGTGTTGGTGTGTCAGTGTGATAATATGGATGTGTCAAAATAATCGGGATGGGCTGTATAGCAGCCAGAGACGAAAATAAAAAATTCATTCATTCATTCCTTTTTGTTTTTTGTTCAGGCAACATTTGATTGAATTATCGCCTTCCGTTGTAGACAGTACCGTATGGAATTAGAGACGGGAATGAATGAATGAATTTGTTTATTTTCATGTCTGTGACACAAAGACCCATCCCACAATATCACAATAAAGTAAACAGATTCCATCTTACCCTAGCTAAACAACACAATTATCTACAGTAAATGAATAAACATCCAATCAACTCAATAGATACAAAATGAACAGTTAAATAACACTTGAAAATACGATAATATAAATGATATTATAATTAATAGTAATAATAAAGTACAGTAAGTCTGATTGCTGCAAAGATGAAAATACTTCTGTACATAATATATAATACTTACACATTCCCTTTAGTGCTGTTGCACTTTTTCACTGTTGTATTCTGTTTTAACTATTTCAACTGTTTGTTTTATATCTAATTGAATTTTTTTTTTTTTTTTATCTTATCTTTTGTAAGTGCCCTTAACTACCCTTAAAAAGTGCTGGTGAATAAAATATATTATGCAGAGGTGTCAAAAGCAGAAGTAAAAGTAGTTTTTCAGTAGAAATCCTACCAAGTTTTTTTTTTTTTTTTTGTAATTCACTTTTTATTGCTTTTTTAACCTTGCAATAAAGAACCTACATGCATGAACTTGGACAGTGACATGAACTAAAGAAACATAATACCCATTGTGACTAAAAAAACAAAACAAAAAACAAGACAAGTCACAAAAATAAAAATAAAAACACCAAAAAATATATATTACAGCCCTTTACATAAATTAATACAAAATAACAATCATATACATCTATATGCACATTGCCCACACAACCATGATCTCTCCCAATTTTTCCCCTCACATAGTCTCCACCTTACAATATATACTTTTATCACATTTAAGACAGCTTGTTTACTTGGAAATACACCAACATAGGTTCTTCCCTCAAGTATCCTGTATAATATTCAAGTATGGACCCCAAATTTTCATAAATACCTCCCCTCTATTATTCAGCCTAAAAATGAGTTGTTCATAGCTGGCTATTTTAGTCATTTCTCTCATCCATTCCTCAAATGGGATAACATTTTTAGATTTCCAATTTCTAAGAACAATTCTACACCCTGTAGTGAGCGCCAGTCTACACCATAAAGTTTGCTGGCATGATATTCTCACTCCCTCTGGTATTATGCCCAGAATACATAGGGCAGGACTTGGTGACACATCCATCCTGAACACCTTGTTGATGACTACTATTACTTTTTCCCACAGATTTTGTGTCATTTCACATTCATACAACATATGCAAAAATGTTCCCCTGCCCCTCTCACATCTCCAGCACCTCTCTGATTCACAGAGTTTTAGTCTTGCCATCTTGCAGGGAGTCCAGTAAGCCCTATGTATAACTTTATACGTAATTAGGCGGGTCTGCATCTCTCTAGATGTCTTATACCAGGATCCTATTATTTCCCTCCATTCATCCACTGCTATCTTGCCCTGAAGATCTGCCTCCCATGCTCTCTTAAGACCCTCCAGTTTAGGTGGGTGAGACTGTCTTAAGAGACTATAATATTTAGATGCCCCGCTTCTAACCCCCTGACCTCCCTGCGCTAGTTTTTGTAATTCTGTTTGAGATAACAGGGAGAATTTTCGTTGTGTAGACATTATACAGCTTCTTAATTGCAGGTATTTCCAAAAATCTTGTTTAGAAATTTTATATTTAGTTACCAGTTGTTCAAAGCTCATAAGATCATTACCCTCAAAAATATCTCCAATAAAAATAATCCCTGCTTCAACCCACGATTTCCAGTAAAGAGTTTTTTTCCCCACTTTCAGTATCTTGTTATGTCATAGAGATGACCTTCTAGTAAAGGAAGGGTTCAAGCCAATAAGACGGTGTGATGCTTGCCAGGTTTCCCTTGCAAACCCCAATATTGGATTCCTAAATGGAACTTCACCCCCACTTTGTGAAAGAAAAGCCTGCAACGGCATTGGTTCCGTAAGTTCTTTTTCAATCAGTACCCAACCTGGGGCTTGGTCCTCGGCAACATACATTTTGGCCAGTTGATTAAGAGAAAAGGCATAATGGTACCAGTCCACTCTTGGCAAGCCGAGACCTCCGTCCTCCTTTGCAGCATACATTTTAATTCTATTAAAACGAGGTCTTTTACTTCCCCATAGGAAGGCAGATACTGCTACATTGAATCGTTTAAGTAGAGAGAGAGGAAAGCTCATAGGTAATAGATACATAATATAGTTAAGTTGTGGGATAATCATCATTTTAAGAATGTTTATTTTTCCCAGCAGAGATAACCCTGTTTTAGCCCAGTGCTGAAGAGTGCTCTCAATTTTTAAAAGTAGGGGGAGGATGTTTTCTGTCATAATATCTTTTAAACCTGGTGTAAGCTTTATACCCAGATATACTAGACCCGAAGGGAGCCATTTAAACTGCCAATTCTGTCGGATACTAGGTGGACACAGCCCAGACAGAGGCATTGCTTCTGATTTATCCCAATTTATTTTATAACCTGAGATATAAGAGAAGGTATCTATCAAAGACAAAACCTGAGGAACAGTTGTTTCTGGATTTGAGGTCAGTAATAATATATCGTCTGCATACAAAAGTAGTTTGTGTTCCATCTTACCAGCTAGAATACCCTTGATATTTTTATTTTTTCTGATGGCAGCTGCTAAAGGCTCTAACGCCAATGCAAAAATTAGGGGGCTCAAGGGGCAGCCCTGCCTTGTTCCCCGATGCAAAAGAAACTGTGGGGACACCTTTCCATTTGTTAAAACTGAGGCTTTAGGGTTCCAATATAAGAGTCTTACCCATTTTATAAATGAAGAGCCTAGCCCAAACCTAGATAATGTCCTGAACAAGTATCCCCACTCCACCCTGTCGTAAGCTTTCTCAGCATCAAGGGAAAAAGTGACTACAGGCTCGGGGCTATTCCTTTCTTGCCAAATTAAATGAAGTAACCGACGAACATTATCTGCTGAGGATCTTCCCCGAATAAAACCAACTTGGTCTGGATGTATAAGACTGGGCATGTACGTCTCCAGCCTTATAGCTAAAATTTTGGCCAGTATTTTAGCATCTACATTTATAAGAGACACTGGGCGATAGCTTCCACATTGTTGAGCATTCCTACCTTTTTTATGTATCAGTGTAATTACTGCCAATCGCATGCTTTCTGGCAACTTGCCCCTACCTATCGCATCCCTAAATACTGTAACTAATCTTGGGGCTATTAAATCCACAAATTCTTTATAAAATTCCGTCGGTAGCCCATCATCCCCAGGGGCCTTCCCAGCACTCATTTTTTTAATGGCTCGCTGCACCTCATCTAATGTAATATCTCCTCCTATTTCTTTTTGTTTTTCTTCGGATAAGGTCGGTAGATGCACCTGTGACAAGAACTTATCTATATCCTCACAGTCTATTGTACCCTGTGATGAATACAATTTTTCATAAAATACCCTAAACGCTTCATTAATCTCCCTGCTGTCTGTTAGCAATGTCCTGTTTTCATCCTCCACAGAGGTTATTAAAGTACGATTGTGCTGTTGCTTTACTCTCTGGGCCAGGAATCTCCCTGCCGCTTCACCTTGTTCATAATACCTTTGTCTACATTGAAATAATGCATACTCTGCCTTCTTTTGTATAATTAAGTTTAGTTCCAGTTTCATTTTGTTTAATTGCGTAAACGTTGCCAGATCTAATTGTGCTGCATATATCTTTTCAAGGTCTTTAATTTCTTTCTCCAATTCAAGTAGTCGAGCGGCAGCTTGTTTTTTCAGATAAGAACTGTGTTGTATTAAACGGCCCCTCAAACATGCTTTAAATGCATCCCATTCTAGACCCGGATCAGAAGTTGAACCTTCATTAAATTCCCAATACTCAAGAATTTCCTTCCTAATAAAGTTGCAGGATTTTTCATTTTGGAGCAGTGAGGTGTTAAGTCTCCATCGGCTTCTAGGGGTCTCAACTGAAGAGCCGGAACCTAATATCACTTCGACTGGAGCATGATCTGACAATACAATATTACCAATTGAAGCAGTTACAGTTCTATTTACCCACTGTTTAGAGATTAGGAAATAATCTATCCGCGAGTAAGATGTATGCGGGTTAGAATAGAAAGTGTACTCCCTATCCTGAGGATGTAAAATCCTCCAAATATCAACTAGTCCCAGCTCCTCTTCTAAGATGTCGATTGCTACTTGGGACTTATGCACTGATCTTGTATTAGCAACTTTCGACTTATCTAGAGCCGGGTTTCTGACCTGGTTGAAATCCCCCCAATAACAACGTATGTATTACCCAGCTGTTTCACCACATTGCATATCTCCACAAAAAAATCTGGAGAATCTATATTTGGTGCATAGATATTAATAAGAGAGCATCTATTGCCAAACAGATCCACACTGATGGCAACCCATCTGCCTTCTCTGTCCGAGAGTTGCTTGTGGATAGTTATGTTCATATTTTTACGAAGAAGTATACAGACGCCACGCTGGCTAGATGAGTAGGCACTATAAAATATTTCTCCGACCCAATCCCTTTGTAGCTTCTTTGACTCTTCCTTATTTAAATGCGTCTCCTGCAAAAAACAGATATCCACCTTTTTTTGTTTAAGATACAGGAGAAGCTTCTTCCTCTTAATGGCAAGATTTGCCCCTTTAATATTCCATGATAGTAACTTAAGCATGTCCGCCATACTAACAAAACCTCTTTGTTTTGCCCTCTACCATCCTGTCAGGCTATGAAATGTATGACAGTGAGGGTGGCACCATGTGAGAAACGACCAGGCTTTAATGTCTCTATGTAGGCTATAGGACATGTGCACATGAAAAAGATATACACAAAAGGGAAGGAAAAAAACAAAACAAAAAAAAAAACAAAAAAAAAAAACAAACAAACAAAAAAAGGCAACCCCACAGACCGAAACCAAGATACACATGTGAGAACCTTTATAAAACAGAACAGTTCTCTGTAGTCCCCCAAACCAAAACAACAAAATAGTACGTCCGTGAAACTCAAAGTCCTGAGCGTCCTGCCCCGCCCGGCCATCCTACCAAGTTTTTTAATCTGCTGGCGCATTTAGAACAGCTGTTTCCACTAAGGAGCTCATCTACCTGCAGAGGAGTTAACTAAACACAGATGGTTCAGTGATTGGCTGTAAAAACTGCCGGACAGGATTTCTACTTTCTACTTCTAGCCCATTTTTGACACCTCTGATATTATATTAGCATAATCTAAGATGGGCATGTTTATATTTTGGTGCACTTGATACTGGACTAATATGCTTGATATTCAACTCAGCTTTTTTTTTACAGAGCACCTTAACACAATGTCAGTTTAAATAAAGTGCTAAACACACCATAGAAAAGAAATATAAAAATAGAATAAAGGGCAAAGTAAATTCAGAAACGATCACAGTAGAAAAACAAAACAATAAAACAACAGTCTTATGTCACATCAAAAGCCAGGGTGTAAATATTGGCCTCTGGGATCAAAGCAAGTATTTATTTACTTATTTACTTACTTAATAACTTATCTATTCCTCTCAATAATAATAATATTTTAAAAAGAAAAAAAAAGTTTTTTATCCGCATATAATTGTGATTGCAATATACTAGATGACCAGAGATGGCAGCACTATACCGATGCTGTGTTTCGGCTGCCGGATGTTACGGAAGCCGAAGAAGACAGAAATAGCGCAGAAGAAGAATAACGCTCCGTTTTGACAACACCGGGTCAACGATTTCGTTGAGGTATTTTCTCACGGCATTCTAACGTTTTGTGGATTAGAGTTTTTTTCCCCACATAATGTTATTTTACTGAAACATTGCTGTCTGTCTGTTCACAGTTGACTCGTTATGGAGCGATGTTTTAGGTAGGAAGAGCGAAGAAAAGCGCTTAATTAAGCTATTAGCTTTGCAATTGGCTTAAGCCTCACACGGTGCCTCGTAGGATTGGCTACAACATTCAGTATTACATGTGGTTAAAAGAAGAGTCAAATTACTAAGTTGTGTGGCCTTAAAATGTGTCAACAAATTGAAATTGTTCTGTATAATTTGAATTTATTGACGCAGTTTTACGCTGGTAACGCTCGTGTTTTGGCTGGCTCAGATGGAGAGGACTAGACAACCAACTTCATTTGAAAAATAAGCATTTTCTAAGAGAAACCTGCTTGCACAGGGCTTTTCTTATTACATGGCGACTCATTGGTTATGTATGAAGTATAGATTGGCTCAATTTTTTTTTTTAAACCAGTGGTGTTTATTCCAATAAATGATTTGACATTTTGCCTTGCAACGCACATTGGATTTAGTTTGGCCATTTCACATGATTGAGGCAGAACTGATTTTGGCAACTGGATAACAAATTCCCTTTAAGTGAGAATAAAGCTCTCTATTATTTAGTGAGATTTGTTTGCTTTGTTTATAGTCAGCCAGCACATGAAGCATAGCTTGTTACAATAATTATAGATCGCTTGTGGTGGTTTCATTGCATGCTATCAAATAAGTGGCTGAAACCGAGGATGCTTCAGTTTTTTCTCAAAAGAAAGAAACACGTTTTTTATGAGACCATTGTGGGGTTCTGACACATAGATGTATAATCAGAGTTGATTCTTTTGCTAAATGACAGTAGTATTTCTAGTGCATCCATGTGTGTATCCAGGTAGACGTCAGCCTGGCTGTGCAGTAGTGAGTTTTTCACATTAGGGCTGCAACAATTAGTCGATTAATCGACTAATCGTTGACTTTCAAGATAATTGTTGACTAATGTCATAACCAATTAAATCGTTTATTGTTTATAAGCTTGTTTTTCCTCTCAGAATTGCCCTTCTACTGCCTTGTCTGCCTTTTTCTTGAGTAGTTTGACATAACTAAACAATACCAGTCAAAAGTTTGGACATGCTTTCCCATTAGAAAGTGTCCAAACTTTGCATGATTTTTGCATGATCCGATTAGTCAACTAATCGACTAAATAATAATTTCTGACAGCCCTAATTCACATCTAAAAAGAAAGAGGGAGGAAAATTGAGAGATTAAATTACTTGTATTTTCACCCTTAACCATCTCTTCCCTTGTGCCATGTGCAGTGTCAGCGGGGATGATCGTGCTCCATGCTCCCTGCCTCCTCCAAACTTCCTCCCTTCCCCTGACTACCTACCTCCTGCTCCACTCTCCTCTCCCCCATCATCCCTGACGACTCCTTGTCGACAAGCAAGGCCGAGTTTTGCGGGGGCCATGGTAGATGTCAGTAAGTGGCCCCTGTTCTCGCTGCTGAGCAGAGAGGAACGAGCGACAATCCGGCAAGCTTGTGTGTTTGGAATCTTTGGAAATGAAGCCATTTACATCACACATGGAAATGAGGTGAGCTTAGATGTTTAATATACCACCATGCTGGCACATACCTTCAACTTTTGAACGTCCTTGTTATTCTTATTTTTAATATTATGATTTCTTTATAATCCCACTTTAAAAGATTAATAGAACAGAATTGTTTGCAGTAGTTTATCATGTGGTATTGTTGTGACCTTGTGTAAGTTGCTTAGTCATTTAAAACAGATATTTTTTAGCACCTTAAACAATTGCCAGACTTGTTATGTGCATGATGTGTTACATGTGAAAAATTATTCTACAAGACAACCAGAGCTGTTTCAGTTTACTTAATTCAATTTTCAGCACAAAACAGTGGTTCCCCATCATTCAGTATTATTTCCTTTATAGTTGCTGATAAACTATGATAGAAAAATGATTAAATATTTTAACAAATAAATTAGTTATTTTGGGTTTTGGTTTCTCTATTTTTATCTGCCTCCTATGAAGTTGTATCTATGTGTTTATTATATTCCAGGTATTTGTGTTTGGGTTGAACTACAGTGGCTGCCTTGGCACAGGAGACAGCATAAGCACTATTATTCCAAAGAAACTGGATTTACTTGGAAAGAAGAAGGTTATTAGCCTCAGCTATGGCAGTGGACCCCATGTACTCTTGGCTACAGAGGGTAGGTTAATAGTTTGTTAAATTCTCCCCCAGAATAAATGCCTTGAGGTTGTTGGGAAACGAACTCAATATCTGTCTAAATAATGAAATAATGAAAATAGGGATGCATGATATAATCGGCCCCCTATCGGTATTGGCCTTAAAACTGATCGGCCACCCCACTGATATTTAATCGATATTTAACCGATCAGCCCACTGTTTCTAAGTCTAAAAAAACCCCCAAAACTTCTTCTTTTTCTTCTTCAAAAACTTCTTTTTTACAGACTTTAAAACTTCTAAAGACTAGGGTAGGAAAAAATATCAATACCTTTAAAATATCGCTATATTTTCATACGCTGATATATTGACATTTAAAAACGCAGGATGGGTCTATTTTACTAACGAAATCTCGAAATATTTCGTTGTTCTATTACGAAATCTAGCGAGAATTCACAAAATATCGCGACAGTTTGTAACAGAACGATGAAATCTCGCTAGATTTTGTAAGTAAAATAGATCAATACAGCGTTTTTACATATAGATTTGATATCGGCATATGAAAATATCACAATATTTCAGTATATCGATATTTTTTTTTCCACTCCTATTTTTCAAAGTGTCGGAAACGGATAACCGCTATTTGCAATGACTGCTTATTTTTTTCAGCTCTAATATTGGTATCTATCAGTTATCGGCCACATGAGTTTTAAAATATCGGATATCGGCCAAAATTCCAATATCGTGCATCTCTACTTAAGTCATGTTCAGATTTGGTATAATATGTGTGCTGGATGGTCCAATCAGAAGTAGATAGTGCCAAATTTGATTACTGAACACAATGTGTCCTCATTGACATCATGGTTCCTTCCACATCACTGATGATCACCATATCGGTAAAAATACAGATTTGTTTGTGCGCCAAAAGCGTTGTAACATCATGATGTTTATTACCGGTAAAGTGTATAGCTGCCTCGTTCACCTGCCAGTTAAGTTCTTGTTGGGATTTATCACCATGGCAGATTTTTAAAAGAATTGCTGCTACAGATGCTGATTACTCTAAGATTAAAGGAGCTGATGGTTTGCCTTCATCACAGACCGATGTCCATATTTTATGACTGTCATATAGCTTTGATGAGTTATTCCGAATTCCAGGTATCAAAATGTTGATGTGTCTTCGATTTTCTCTTTGAGAAATATAGAAGAATCCCGGGTAAAGTGTATTATCGTTGTTCAGTATTTCCATTGATTTACTACAGATGGACAGCTGTTTGCGTGGGGACACAACGGCTACAGCCAGCTGGGGAATGGCACAACGAACCAAGGACTGTCCCCGGTGTTGATCTCTGCTAATCTACAGAACAAGAAGGTGGTTCAGGTTGCATGTGGCTCGCATCACTCCATGGCTCTGACTCAGGATGGAGAGGCAAGAAGATTTTCATTATGTTTCAAAATTCCTCCTGCATCTTATTTACATTAATGTAAACTTGGACCTTAATTGCATTTTTTTGCTTGTAGTATAAGAGGGATTAACATCCAGTAAGACAGTTAAATTTATATATATAATATGTAATCATTTCACGTGGAGGCAAGTTGTGCAAAAACTTGTAGCGCTTAAAAACATGTTCACATAAAATCATCTTTGTATGTGCCAACTTGTATTTTATGTCTCTCAAATACTGTGATCAGCCATCTCCTGGATGCTGGTGTCTCTGAGCAGCTTATTTTTAACCCAGTGGAATTAAAGCTTATCAGGCTGAGTGTTTGTGCAGTAAACAAGGAGGGCTGTTACCATTTTAGATGTTACTTAACATACAGTAGCATGTACGTGTCTAGAGATGGATGCAGAGTGTTGTTGGCAATAGATAAGACTTTAAAATAAGATATTGCAAAATTACACAATGACCAGGCGGATTCATTTGTCCTGGTTATGGATCGGGTCAGGTTTTTCTCAGTAAGAGCATCATTCACACCTGATAATGTAGGAACAGCTTTACAATTTTGTTAGTAAATAATTTGAAGTTATTGTTACATGTTAGATATTGGTATTTTCTTATGAGAAAAGAATTGTTTATTGGAAAAGTATAATGTACGTAGCAAGTATTTGTATGTCTGTATTTGTTTAAGCACAGTATTGATGTTCTCTGAAAGCAGTTTCAACTTTTGTAGCTGGTCAAAATGAGTCAGAAGATATTGGCTTATCAGCAAAAAACCAAAATTGTGCGTCTCTTTTTCACTCTGTTAACATTGCATTGCCTTTCTGCTTTGCATTTTTCATTTCTGTTTGCAAAACAAACACATCACTGTATTGAAAATGTCAAAATTGTTCTGTGTAAGAGCAGTTCCGGTTCTTTTTGTTCAAAAAACTCCCCACAAGAAGAAATTAGGGATGCACGATATTTGAACTTTGGCCGATATCTGATATGCCGATATTTTAAAACTCATGTTGCCGATAACCAATATCGATACCGATATTAAAGCTGAAAAAAATAAGCAGTCATTTCAAATAGCAGTTTTGTTATCCGTTTCCGACACTTTGAAAAATAGGGGTGGGAAAAAATATCGATACACTGAAATATCTCAATATTTTCATATGCAGATATCAAATTGATATTTAAAAACCTGGTATCAATCTATTTTATGAGATTTTATCGTTCTGTTACAAAATCGCGCAACATTTTGTAAATTCTCGCAAGATTTTGTTAGTAAAATAGATTGATACCGTGTTTTTATCAGCATATGAAAATATGAAATTTGGGGGAATTCTTGAGAGATTTTGTAACAAAACAATTAAATGTCGCGAGATTTTGCTCGTAAAATAGGTCGATCCCGTGTTTTTAAATGTCAGTGTGTAATCAGCATATGAAAACATTGCGATATTTTAGTGTATAGATATTTTTTCCCACCACTAGTCTTTAGAAGTTTTAAAGTCTGTAAAAAAAGTTTTTTAAGAAGAAGTAGTTTTTGGTTTTTTTAGACTTTAGAAACAGTGGGCTGATCGGTTAAATATCGGTAGGGTGGCCACTGTCTGATACTCAGTTTTAAGGGTAATATAGGCCGATACTGTCGGGGCCGATTATATCATGCATCCCTAGTAGAAATCATACCAGCTGTGGAAGTGGTAATTGTGTCTTCTCACATCATAACACTACTGTCTCTCTGGTAGGTCTTTGCATGGGGTTATAATAACTGTGGCCAGGTGGGTATAGGCTCCACAGTCAGCCAGCCCTGCCCCAGGAAAGTCTCCGGCTGCCTGCAGGGCAAGACGGCTGTGGGCATCACATGTGGTCAGACTTCCTCCATCGCTCTGGTCGACAATGGAGAGGTGAAGAAGACATCTTAATTTCACTGATCCCAATAAGAACTGTGAATTTGCTACAATAAACAGGGCTATTTTGTGTCTATTCAGGTTTATACCTGGGGATACAATGGAAATGGCCAGCTGGGTATTGGGAGCAACGGAAATCAGATGACTCCTTGCCGCCTTCCTGCACTTCAAGGATTATGCATTCAACAGGTGGGACATTTAACAATCCAATGTGATGCTGACTGGTTTTCATGTCACGGTTGAACTGATTTGGGCTGAATTGTTACCTGCAGCACTATCACCTCTTAAATCTATCCAGGTTGTATCAGGATATGGCCATTGCCTGGCACTAACAGATGAGGGGCTGCTGTATGCGTGGGGAGCTAACACCTGTGGTCAGCTGGGAACTGGCAACAAAAGCAACCACCTCAGTCCTGTACAAATCATGGCTGACAAAGAGAGGTACAGTGGAAGGGGAAAGCCTTTACATTATTACATTTTTGTTGTTGACAGGCAAGGTTCTCTCCCATCCTGTTAAAACATCAACTTCCCATTTCCTGTCCTTGTCATAAGTTGTTGTCAGTGGGCAAAAGGAGCTCTTCCTCTTTATAAATAAAGACAATTACCAGTTACTGCTGCACCAAAACAGTGTTTACGCTACTGACACAAGGCTTTGCATTTTCTATTAGCAAAAATGTATTTACTATGAACATACCTGGATATAAACTTCTATTAATAAATCTCCCATTCAACAGGGTTGTAGAGGTTGCAGCATGCCATTCAACACATACTTCAGCAGCCAAGACCCAAAGCGGGCAGGTATACCTACATTTTTTATTGTTGTTAGAGATGTTTGATATTGACTTTTTTACCGATATCCGATATTGTCCAACTCTTAAATTCCAGTATCAACCAATACTGATATATGCAGACAACTGTGAGGTTGTATCTCTCATATTTTGAGAAATACAAGGATATTCTGCTCTGAGGGCAAAGATCCCAAAATAGCCTTTAAAGGCCCTGCACCTGATTTTTTTCCTAATCTCTGTAAGAAAAATGCTTTCTACGTGGTATATTATGTGATATAAGAGGTAATTTTAGGAAAATAAAGTATTGATTGCATTATTTCCTCCCAATTGTTCAATAGCGGGCTTAAATTCCCAAATCTTTGTATAATTAACTAATTTGCTGGGTTCTAATGTTGAAGCAGCATGCAAAACTTGAGCAAGAAAGAAATTAATTAACCCCCCCATGACACAACAGTCTCTTTAAAATGAGTGGATATTTAACACTCCAGGCTGTGGTTCTGATTTACTGTTTTTTATCTTCCAGGTGTACATGTGGGGTCAGTGCCGAGGCCAGTCTGTTGTCCTGCCCCACCTCACACACTTCACCAACACCGACGACATCTTCGCCTGCTTCGCCACACCCTCCGTCATGTGGCGCCTCATCTCTATGGGTGAGAGAAAGCGAGGATATCAACCCTCTGCTGAATGAGGGGGGAACATAAATGCCCCATTATTATTTAAAGTACTGAACAATACTTTTTATTCTAGAGAATGATGATTTCATGACGCTCGCTGAGGCTCTTAGGAAAGAGTTTGACAGCCCAGAAACAGCTGACCTCAAGTTCAGCGTTGATGGCAAATTCATCCACGTTCACAAGACCGTGCTGAAGATCAGGTGTGTCTGTGTGAATATTTGCTTTTTGTTTGTATATATGTGTTATAAAAGTTTTGTTTATACAAAACATATCTGTCCTTTCTAACAGAAGAAGTTGAGCCACTTGAAGTTCAAATGTGCTCAATCACAAGCAGATAGATGTAGCAAGATTTTGTCTTGAGACCCAAAGTTCCCAAACTGGTATTCACCCTTCAGTCTAGTGAGGGAGGTATATTGTAGAATTTTCAAATATCAACCCAATTACAGATTGTGCAAAGCATACATCTGTAAATTACTCATAAATATTTCTGTATTATTAAAATGAAACTGTCATATCTAATTTTTTATTGTCTATCGACATCAAATAAAAACTAGAAGAGCTTCAGACCTGAACTTTGCAGTGAAGCTGACATCAGCGCTCCAGGTGACCCACTTTTTTTTGTTACAGCCCGGTGAAAATATCCATGTTTATGTTTGATGGAGGCATGCACAATATAATCGGCCCCTATCGGTGTTGGCCTATATCGGAATTAAAACTGAGTATCGGACATCGGCCACCCCACCGATATTTAACCAATCAGGCCTCTGTTCCTGAAGTCTAAAAAAACCCAAAACAACAACCTCTTCTTCAAAAACTCTTTTTACAGACTTTAAATCTTCTAAAGACTAGGGGTGGGAAAAAATATCAATACACTGAAATATTATGATATTGTCAGATGCTGATATCATATTGACATTTGAAAACGTGACATCGATCTATTTTAATAGCGAAATCGCACAATATGTTATTCTGTTACGAAATCTCGCAAGAATTCACAAAAATTTTGTGATATTTTCATATGCTGATATATTGACATTTAAAAACCCAGTATCGATCTATTTCGCAAGAATTCACGAAATATAGAGATTTTGTAACAGAACAATGAAATCTCGCAAGATTTTGTAAGTAAAATAGATCAATACCGCATTTTTAAATATCGATTTGATATTGACATATTAAAATCTTGCGATATTCCAGTGTATCGATATTTTTTCCCACCATTATTTTTCAAAGTGTCGGAAACGAGTAACAAAACTGCTATTTGCAATGACTGCTTATTTTTTTCAGCTTTAATATAAGTATCAGATATCGGTTACCGGCCACATGAGTTGTAAAATATCGGATATCGGCCAAAATTCTAATATCGTGCATTCCTTGTTTGATGTTGATAGACCATGAAAAACTGAGATATAATAGTGTGAATTTGATAACAAAATAAATTTGTGTAAAACAGAGGCTGTATTTTTTATATACTTTTTGTCATTTTACTAAACAGAAAAAAGTGTGTTTTTATTGTAATAAATTGATCTTTTTTCATTTCAGATTTGATTGCTTTTGTGCATTTTGGGCCCAGTATGTTAACAAAATAAGTTTAAGATAAATTAATGGTCAGATTATCTCGAGACTGTGCTGAAAAAATATTTTACGTGGCATTAAGAGGCCAAATCAAAGTCTTCGTACAACTATAATGGTCCTAGACCCCTCAGGGTTATAGGGACTTTGTTTGAGGTGTTACCCTTGGGTTATGAATTATACTGTAATTTTTCACTTGGAACAAACCTGCCTGTGTCTGAAATGTACTGGATAGAATGGTGTCTATCAGTTTTAATGTCAGTGATAAAGGTGGTACTTGGAGAGTGATATCTGTTCAGGTGGTAAAGAATATTTTAGAACCACTAGGCCAGACATTCCTCGCTAAGTTTGATGAATGTTATTGTTACTGTCTCAGCCTTAAAAAGCATCTTCTGTGTCCGAGCAGATGCGAGCATTTCCGCTCAATGTTTCGCTCCCAATGGGCCGAGGATCAGCAGGAGGTGATCGAGATCACCCAGTTCTCTTATCCCGTCTACAGATCCTTCCTGCAGTTTCTCTACACAGACACAGTTGACCTGCCACCTGAGGATGCAATCGGTTAGCACGCTTCCTTGCATATTTGAAGTGCTATCGTCCCACTCGACTGGATGCATGGATTTCTACTGTTTGTGTTCATGTGTTGGCTGCAGGGTTGTTGGATCTAGCCACCTCATACTGTGAAAATCGGCTTAAACGTCTGTGTCAGCAGATCATCAAGAGAGGAATCTCTGTGGAAAATGCCCTCACCCTTATGTGTGCCGCCATACGGTATGATGCAGAGGTACTGTTATGTTTATACATGCTCTCTGCTCTTGCCAAGGTTTAAGTTGTAGCTGTTTGTTTTGCATTATGATCTCAACTTGATGCAACAAGTACATCTACCTGTAGCAAAATTTGATGGTACATTGTAGGTCTCAGTTTGTGATAATGATGGATATAATGTGAATATGAAGCATCCATGTTCAAAATTTCTTCTTAAATTTTTCATGGCATTTATTTAACAGAGAATAATTCAATTTAGTCTTTTGAATAATAATTCATCATTGAAATTTTCCATTTAGGTGTTCCTCGTAAAGATGGGTCACAGTATTTCTTCTCTATAGTGACATCTAATGTGCATTCAATGAACTGCATTAGCAAGACAACATATGTATTTTTGCTTAAATAAATGGGGATAAAAAAACTTTTTTGGCTCAATATTGCATAGAATTGTCACTTTTTTATACTCTCAGTGGCTTCAGTAAGTTTTCCCTTTTCTATAACAAGAAATCCAACATCATAAACCAGAACAGTATAGAAGACTTTCATTAGAAGTTTACAGCTGAAGTTTAATTATGTATTAGGCTTTTTCCCATATAAAACATCGTTAAACAAACTTGTAAGAAGCATTTTTTGTTGATTCATTCATTCTAGAAACTAAATTTACTAAAATGAAATGCTATAAAATCTGAATAGTAGCTTAATTTCTCTGAGAAACATCCAAAACCAATCAGTTGCATCACTTAAATATTAATGATTAACAACAGGGGTGGAATAAATGCATCGACAGCACAAACAGAAGTCAGTAGCAAAAGCTGTATGAAGGCAAGAATAGAATATTTACTGAGGTTTATGCAGCCAATGTGGATCACATCTGTGCTCCTGGCATCTGCTACACATGTTGAAGGTTATCTGTACCTGCCACTGCCTCCTGCACCTTTGAGTTATGCTCCACCCACTGCGGTCCATCTTGTTCCACCTGCCTTGCCGACTGTTTTTTCCTTTAAACTCAACTCCAAGTTCCTCCGATAGCTGTTGCAGAAACTTCCTGTCAGCTCTTTGGCCAGTGCACATCTTGGACATGACGTTGACATTTATTCCTGCAAAATATGTTGTAAATTACTGTATTTCATAACAGAATACTTTGTCATCTAATCCAAAATGTCAAAACTAAAAATAGAACAGTGCAAATTCCCGTGTAGTCACAATGACGGCGTCAGACCTGTCCAATGTGCACATTTTACACTTTACTTAAATCGTATTGTTGATTCTCTGAAATAGCTAGGCATAGCCTAGAGAAACAAACAACTGTTGTTTATCCTACATCTTATTATATAAAGACAGGATTTCTATTTTACTGACTGTGATCTATCTTTCATTGTATGTTAATTGCTTCTTGTTTGTTTTGTCCTTTTTTTTTTCAGGATCTTGAGAAGTTCTGCTTCAGGTTTTGCATAAACCATCTCACTCAGGTGACTCAGACCGATGCATTCTGGCAAATAGACGGAGCGATGCTCAAGGAGTTTATCGGCAAAGCCAGCCGCCACGGAGCCTTCAGGAACTGAGCCGTGCTCTTACTTTCCTCCAGTTTTGAAGCATCAGGATGTTCTGTCCAAGTGGAAGCTGGTGTTTTGGCTTCTGCAGCAGATTGTTGCTTTAAAAATGTTCACATTCCTACCAACTCTATCTCATGACAAAACAGGAGGCCATCTTCTTGAAATGTTTCCATGTTTTTACTGGAGTACCCAGCACCTTGCACACAATGAACTGCGTATTATCTGCAGTTCTAAATTCAGCACTTTTGCCAATACCTGTGGAATCTGCAAGCTCGTGAATATTTACCTACCATTTGTGTTCTTGAGTTGTTGTTTTTCTTGGCCAGTTCTTCCATCCCTTGCTGACTTTTTTTTTTTTTTTTAAAGTTCATGTTAAGAGACCAAAATATGGGAGAGCAATAGCCCAAAGAACCATCTGTGTCTTTAAGAACTGAAAGAGATGGTTTTTGGTTTATTTTTCTTTTTGGAATTTTAGTTAACTGGCATACACTGGCGAAGTATCACTATACTGAAACATATTTATACCGCATCCTCTTTGTATTTCTGTTACATCCCATTTAGTAGAGTTGTAGCTATAATACAGATAAAACTATGGGTCTTATGAATCCCTTGGCTAGTTACTGTAACTGTTATGTACACTTGGGAGTTCATGACCATTTTGGCAAGTTCTCTTTTTCTAAGAATTGCTTTGTATATGATTGCTCTGCCTGGTTTTTGCTCCGAGGCATCTGATTCTTATTCTGTAACACATATAGTGCATTTAAAAAATTGTTTAAGAGACTTTTGCACAAAAAGCAGCAGTGAGTATTTTATGTGCTGTTGCAGTTATTTTTCGCTTTTTTATCTTACATTAAGTTCTTTTGGCTGTGAGTTATGATGACCATAATCTCCCTGGAGGTCCTAGCCTTTACTGTCTGCTGCATCAGTGGGTGGGGTTGGAAAATGGTTTATTGGCCTGGTCATCCTGCTGCAAGACTGGTGAGATCAGTTTCTGTTTCCTCAGTTAGGTTTCTGTTTTCGTTGTCCACTGATGTTTATGACCAATCCTTATTTGGGTTGATTTTTTACCTCTGTTTATGATTGAAGATTCAATATGTTATGGTTTCATTCAGGTTGGAGAACAATTTCACATGCATTAATGCAGATTTCTGTTGAAATTAATGCATAAATGAAACGCACTGTAAGTTTATACTATTATAAATAAAAAACATGAATCACAAACTTTTTTTTTTCTTGCTGTCTTCAGGGAATATTATTTTGTTATGCTTTTTTAAAAGCTCTATATACTTAGCAGTTTGGAACTGTAACTTGTAATATGCAAGTTTTGGGATTTGTATGGCACTTTTCTTGTGGTTTCCCTGTGGGTTTTTTGTTTGGGGGGGGGGGGGGTTGATTTTGTTTTGTTTTTTGTTGTTTTTTTTCTGATTGTGGTGTTGCGATTTCAAATAAATAAATTACTTAAGACAGATTTTGTTGATATTGTTATTGTGTGAATATCATCGGCCGTCTTCTATTAGTGACCCCACCCATTCATCTACGTCACTAAATATTTGCGGAAATAATCCGGAACTGTTAAGATAGCGAACATTAGCCAGTTACTTGACGGAAGTACGGAAATTTACCTATTAAATAAAATACAAAAATTGTGCACAACCTGTGTTCAGCACAGTGCGGATTAGACAGTACAAAGGTACGAGGATAATCTGATATATAAAGTAAATATGCCACACATAGGTTTTAAATACAGTAAGTATTGCTAACGTAATCCAGTACAATGAATATCACTGTCTGGTAGCACTTTTCTGAATACTTAGAAGTAGTCAATGTAAGAAATATAAGGTAAGTAAAAGGATATTTCACTTTGTATTGGAGCAAGAAGGCGTTATGACCTTTTCAACGAAGGTAAACTTAAAAGTTTGCATGAAAGTAATTGAGTTTGAGTATTATTTTGAAAGCCTCAACCGGAAGTTGTATTTGGTTGTCTACGTAACTTAACTCCTTATCGCGCTAATATTTATTCTCCTTGAACCCTCTTCCTCTCGTTGTATTGACAGCCGGAACGTCAGATAACCAAGCCTAGCTTGCGGGCTGGATGGAAGGTAGCGATAAAGGGGACCGAGCTGAACCGGTCCGGTCCGGGCCATGTCGAGAAACGAGGGATAGCTGTACCCAAACTGACAGCAAAATACAAGGTGAGCCAGATGGAGGAACATTGATGCAATATAAGCTTCTGTCTGCGGGGTCTTACAAAGTATTAAAAGTAGATAAATGTGATGTTGTGGCGTTTGTGAGAAAAAGAGATAAACATTTTTTGCTGTGTCTCGGTAGTTTATTCGTCTCCGACTCCACCACAGAACAAACTGATAGCAAATGGTATTAACTGATTCTATATTGCCATGACAACCACCGTTACCACAGTGATTAGATGTTTGTGACTTGTGTCACCAAAATGTGGGAAAAATTTAGGCCTAAAGTCTCCATTGTGATTTTATGAGGTATTAAATTTTGTTGGTATTCAAGCTCCAGTTTTACGGGTCACCGCGGTTTTGATATAAGCAGCACGCCTCCATAATGCCGAGAATTAGATGATTTCACATGGACACTGTCCAAATTTCTTAAATGAACCTGTATTACTGCCCACAGAAGTGCAGCAGCGATATGATGTTCTGTTGTCAGACATCTGCTCTGCACCTGAACGCATCATGCAGAGAGCCTTACAGACAGGTAAACTTTGAGAGCATTTGACAAGCTTTTAACATGGAGTGCAGTCCAGAGAGAGGAAAGGTAGCTGCTGATAAGTTGCTCAAGATTTTTTTTTTTTTTTTACGAGTTGAATAGAAATTCCAATAAGGATATTGATGATGAACAGGAAATGCGATGATAGGCAGATGAAGTTGACTCTTGCAATGCCATAAAGCAGCTGAATTATGAGACAGGTGCATAGTTGCAATGTGGTACAGTAGCGACACTGTAAATTTACTCCACATTACTTTTGCAATGTTTGTGTCTTGGCAGAATTGACACCCTTCTTGTGTATCTGTGGTATAATGCAATAGTACTTTTGTTTTCAGACATGGGAGCAGCCAAAAAAAGAAACATAAGTGACTCATCTTTCATTATTTATTCAATTTAATTTGTGTCTATCATTAGGCCATGGCCCCAGGTTATCAAAGGTAAACCTGTTTACCTTGTTGAGCTTGTGGATGGAGTTGTTCCCTCGGGAGCAACCTGAGGAGGATGACAGTAGCCAGGTTAGTGTAAAGGTCAAGCAGACATTTTGCTTGCACTTTTATCTGCTTCTCGTGAAGTGAAAGTTTTGAATGTGCCTCAGATCCACGGGATGGGCCTGGTGGTGGTGCGGGAAGGCAAGGTGGTGGGGCTCCATTGCTCAGGAGCTGACCTCCACGCAGGACAAGCAGCCATCATCCAGCACGGTGCCAATCTGGCTGACTGTCAGCTGTATTTCTCAAGGAGGCCTTGTGCAACTTGCCTCAAGATGATAATCAACGGTAAGGAAAAATAGATATAAACAGGTGAGAAGATGGACTGAAACAAGATTAAAAACGGATCATCCTTTGTCTATATTAATTGTTTGAAATATGGATGCACGATATAATCAGCCCCATATCGGTATCAGCCTATCAATATTTAACTGATATTTAACCGATCAGCCTGCTGTTTCTAAAAAAAAACTTCTTCAAAAATCTCTTTTTTACAGACTTTAAAACTTCTAAAGACTAGGGGAGGGAAAAAATACTGATACATTTGAAATATCACAATATTTTCATTTGCTGATATCATATTGACATTTAAAAACACAGTATCGATCTATTTTACTAACATAATCCCGTAATATTTCATCATTCCATTACGAAATATGCGAGAATTCTGACATTTTGCGATATTTCCATATGCTGATAACATATCTTCTTTTAAAAACATGGTATTGATCTATTTTACTAACGAAATCTTGCAATATTTCATCGTTCTGTTACGAAATCTTGTGAGAATTCATGAAATATTGTTAGATTTTGTAACAGAACGATGAAATCTTGCAAGATTTTGTTAGTAAAATAGATGGATACCACATTTTTTGATTTTGATTTGATATCGGCATATGAAAATATTGCGATATTTCAGTGTATCAATATTTTTTCCCACCCTTATTCATCAAAGTGTCAGAAATGGATAACAAAACTGCTATTTGACATGACTGCTTATGTTTTTCAGCTTTAATATTGGTATGAATATCGGTTATCGGCCACATGAGTTTCAAAATATAGGCCAAATTTCCAATATCGTGCATCCCTAGTTTGAAAGTGGGCATACTTATAGATTGTACCTGCTCACAAACTTTTACTTTCTGACTTTATTCTTTCAGTATTTGATGATTTTTAAACTGCTGCAACCTCATTGCTATGCTGCCTTTTATCAGACATTAATCTACATCAACAGCTTCATAAACTTTTGAATAAGTTTATTAGAAATGTATTAAATTATGCTATTTTTTCTCCTTTTAGCTGGAGTCAGTCAGATCTCTTTCTGGCCCGGGGACCCTGAGATCAGCATGCTGACCTCCACATCTAAGAACCAGACAAACTCCCATTCCTGCAGCCCGCCTTTCACCATCACCGAAGAGGCTGTGCTGGACACCGTGGCAACAGAAAAGCTGAAGTCTAACAGCCGTCCTCACATCTGCGTGCAGCTGCAGCCGCTGGCGCCCGGCCTGGTGCAGTTTGTTTATGAGACATCCAGAGACTGTGATTTCATGGAGAGACTGACTGATGACCCAGAGCTGAAGACAGAGGAGCTCTTCAACAGGTACCCTACTGTGCCTGCATACTTTAGCACAGCGGTTCTCAAGCATTTTTCTACAAAATATCCCCTGTGAAATATATTTTCAGCCTGGTACCCCCATATTTACCGCACAGTATTTTTGGTTGGAAAAATAGATTTAAAAAATACTGCATTTTTCCAATTGTGTCTGGTTCATTAAAATGGAACAGATCAATAGTTATTTAGCCTTTTTTGGCCCTTAGTCCTCTTTCTTTTGAGTCAGATTTCTGCTACGCCTCAACCACAACTCCATTGTTTGAAGTATCAAGATGACAGTGATTGATGTCATTTGACTCTTTGGGTCCAAGGTTATTATAGTTAACTAAAATTAATTAAAAAAACGAAAACTGAAATTGAAAAAACATTTTCATTAACTGAAATAGAAATAATTTTTTTCTTAAAAAAAAAAAACGATAACCAACTGAAATTGTATTGTGTCACAAATCATTGCAAAAACATTTAGTTTTAGTATTTTGAATTTTATATTTATATTATATATTTATATATATATTTATATTATTTATATTATTATATTTTATATTTTGAATTTCACACCAGACAAATTTGTGTAATTTACAAAAAAAAAAAAAAAAAGCTAAAACCAACACTGAAATGAGTGAAAAAAAACTAAACTAAAACAAGCATTTTTCAAAAAATGAGAACTAATAAAAACTAGCAAACCTACTAAAAAAAACTAACTAAAGCTGACTGAATTAAAAAAACAAAAAGTAAAAACTAAATAAAAATGGAAACTAATTAAAAATCCTAAACTATTTTAACCTTAATTGGGTGAAACCATGTCAAAATGTATGAAATAGAAATGGCGTGAAACCAAGTTTAACTCAGTTTATGACTGTACATTTACACTTATTAAAAATCTTTATTAGGTCAATTTTATTGAAGGATATATACTCATTCATTTAAAAAAAATTCCTGTACCCCCGAGAATGCCTTTAAGTACCCCAAGGGATACTCGTATCCCCATTTGAGAAACAGTGCCTTTGTAACAGCAGCTGTAATCTGAAGCTGTTGGTGGAGTCATTAACTTGATAATTACACAGCACTATAAAGCTCTTTTTTAAGAGTAATTTCAACTCATTTAAATGAAGTGAAATCTGTTATGCTTCACAGAGAGCGCATAAAACACCTGAGACACTTCTCCAGACAGTTCCTGGTCGGTACATCTCAACAGCACAAGCATATTTTGATCCAAATGGGTCTGGAGAATTTCTGTGTGGAGCCCTACTTCACCAACCTGAGACATAACATGAGGGAGCTGGTGGAGGTTCTAGCTGCGGTGGCTGCTGGGGTGCCGCAGCAGAACTGTGGTTTCTACAGGTTGGCAGCACCTACAGTTCATTTATTTCCTTTTTACTTCTAAATGCACATATCATCATCATCATCATCCAGTTATTTGATGTTTATTATATTATTGTTGTCATCTAGAGAGCAGCTGGAAACCTCATTGCCTCCTCATCACGGGGAAGTGTCCCAGGAGGTGGCTCGCCACTGCATCATCCAGGCCAGGCTGCTGGCATATAGAACAGGTTATTTATTTATTTATTTATTTATTTTTGTGTTATTTCATGTGTTACTCAGATTTATTTCAGATAAGAATAAATAAACTAGGGATGCACGATATTGGAATTTTGACCAATATCTGATATGCCGATATTTTAAAACTCGTGGCAGATAACCGATATCGATACCGATATTAAAGCTGAAAAAAAATGTGGTCATTGCAAATAGCAGTTTTGTTATCCGTTTTCGATACTTTAAAAAATTGGTGTAGGAAAAAATATCAATACACTGAAATATTGCGATATTTTCATATGCGATTTCAAATCCATATCTAAGAATGCGGCATCGATCTATTTTACTAACAAAATCTCGCTAGATTTCATCGTTCTGTTACCAAATCTTACGACATTTTGTAAATTTCGTAACAGAACGATAAAATATTGCGAGATTTTGTAAGTGAAATAGTTGTATATCGCGTTATTAAATGTCAATATGATATCAGCATATGAAAATATCCCAAACTTTTTGTGAATTTTTGTGAGATTTCGTAGCAGAACGATAAAATATTGCGAGATTTCATTAGTAAAATAGTTACTGCGTTTTTAAATATCGATATGATATAAGTATATGAAAATATTGTGATATTTCAATGTATCGATATTTTTTCCCACCCCTAGTCTTTAGAAGTTTTAAAGTCTGTAAAATAGAAGTTTTTAAAGAAGTGTATATTCTTTTAGACGCTAGAAACAGCAGGCTGATCGGAAAAATAACGGTTAAATATTGGTTAAATATCTGTGGTGTGGCCGATGTCCAATACTCAGTTTTAAGGCCGATATAGGCAGATACCAATAAGGAGCCAATTATATTGTGCATCCCTAAAAAAAAAACATGATAAAAAGAAAAGAAATTAATAACTAGCACAGTTAAATATTAACCACTTGGAGTAACTAATGAGTATTAATATCTTTTATCAAACTGGTCAGAGGTTACTGTTTAGTTATGGTTTGATAATTATAGAAGTGGTATCACTGTGAAAGATTAGATTATGTAACTGTGAGGTGTTCAGGCTTAGCATACTTGCTTTGGCATTTATTCAAAGAAAGTCTGGTAATTATTGACAAGAAACGCTGCATTCAAATTCTTTATAGAGTATCTGGAGACAGCAGCTCAGCTCAGGTTTTTAAAGGTTTGAGGCAACAGATGCAGGCCTCCAGGTTGTTCACTTAAAGCTAAGAATCATGTTCAGCTGTTGACACGAGCTAAACTACCTTTTTTATTATAGAAGACCCAAAGGTGGGTGTGGGTGCGGTTATCTGGGCGAAAGGAAAATCGGTAAGTCCTTGACACTTTCCATTCAGGTACCATTTGGCTCTGTGAGAGGTCACAGACTGGTCGAACCATCTTACTTTGTCCACATCCAAAGGGTTTTTACTCACAAAATGCGATTAAATAAATCAGTTTATGGTTGATTGTATTATCATGGGTACAATTTTCTGTTTTTTTTCTTACTGTTTTTGACAAATCTCCTCAAAGTCAGCTGCTATGACGTAATAATAAAATCAAAATCATTATATCCTGACTGAACACTTTTATCAGCAGGGGGTGCTAGTATGCTGCTCTTTAATCAGACATTACATGTAATACATTACAAGTCACAATGAAGATGATTGCTTTGTCCTTTATTTTTTTTCTTTCTTACATTTGTTTTAAAACCGCTACTGTTCCAGGTCGGCTGTAGTGGAACAGGGTGTCTGTATCTTGTGGGTTGTGGGTACAACGCTTACCCTGCTGGCTCAAAGTACGCCGAGTACCCCCAGATGGACAACAAGCAGGAAGACCGTCAGAGACGCAAATACAGATACATTGTCCACGCAGAGCAGAACGCCCTCACCTTCAGGTTGGCTTGAATCATTTCCACCTCGAGCTTTGCTTTGGTACAAAAAAAAAACCTGCACCGCAAATGTCTTGTTTTACAGAAGTGTTTCCCATGATGCTTTTAGGATGCGAGACATCAAACCAGAGGAGCCAGCCTTGTTGTTTGTAACCAAATGTCCTTGTGACGAATGCGTCCCTCTGATCAGAGGAGCCGGGATCACACACATCTACACCTCAGACCAGGACAGGGACAAAGATAAAGGGGACATTTCCTACCTGAGATTTAGCCTGCTGAAGGATATCTACAAGTTCACTGTGAGTGCATCTGACTTTATCGCAAACTTTAAGCTTTTATATTTATCTATGCAGTCGTCCTAAAAATTATTAATACCCTCCAGTTAAAGAAGGAAAAAATATCCACTGTCAAAGAAATAAGCTGAAATTGACAAAAGTAATAATAAATAAAAAATTTATGAAAATCATGACATTAATTTTGTATTGTGGTGTAACAGAAATATTAAAAACAAACAAACAGAAAATAAAATGAGCATAATGGGGCTCCGAAGCCAAAATTTTGTTAAGCAACACTGTCAGACAATCACTGCAATCAGGTGTTTCCTGTAATGTTAAAAAGGCTTCTGCACCTGTGTCTGGGATAGTTTTGTTTTTTTTATGATTATTTTCAACCACAATTCAAAAGCAATATTTTATTTCACTAGATTATAATTTTGTAAATTTTTATTTATTATTAGTGTCTTCAGTTTCCTGTTATTTGAATTACTATTGTGAATTTAGCATTTTCTTTAATTGAAGGGTATGAATGGTTTTGAGGACAACTGTATGTAACAGCAAAAATTAGTTTTGGGGCATCAGGAAGATATTAACATTCGATTTGAGATATTTTGCTCCTGATGCGTATGATAAGAACATGTCTGTAGGTTCCTTCCCCTTGAAAAATTTGACATTTTCTTTCCTCAGTGGCAAAAGAGCCCTTCAGTTTCCTCAGTGCCTTCTCACCTTGCCAGTAAGTTGCATCTTCTTACTCCTTATTTATACCTCAAAAAACATATCCTTGATTCTAAATCTGACATTTATGTGGGATATTAAGACAAGGCAGTGTCAACAAGACATAAGATATGAAGAGGGGTTGTGAATATTTAAAAAAAACTTTTTTTTTTTTTCCAGATGGTTGTGTTGGGAAGCACAGCAGGCAGACTGAGCAAGAAAGCTACAGAAACAAGAAGCTGTGCACTAATAGGTGCAGCGACTTTCCCACTGTCAGCTGATCAGCTGTCGATGGACGAACAGACAAACCCATCCTGGAACATGTTTTAAGAGACTCTGCCACAGATTTGATCTTTCACAGCTGCAGTTGTTTCTTGCCTGATTATCAAATCTGTTCCACAAGATTTTAATAGACACTCTTAAAGAGACGCATCTATGAACGGATGCATAAAAGATAAATAATTTCCTAAAGGAAGAGATGAACGTTAGAGATACCCCAAAAATACTATATTGCAAGTAAATATATATACTGTGATGTAGCGTTGTTTATTTTTCTGTTTCTGGGTATGAAGGTAAACATACTGCAAGCATGTGGAAATTATGTAATAGGTTTTTGTTTGTTTTTAAATTAAAATGGGAAGAGTCATCTGTTGTGCAGGATGTTCCTCAGAGTTTAAATAAGGTTTAAGAGTCACACATGCCACTTTAATGAAGTTGCTCATTTTTAATGTGCAGATTATTGTGAGAATATCTGAAAAACATGTCTTTAAAAACTGTAGAAACATTATATTGTTTTAATCCCATGAAATGTTATTTCTTCAGAAGTTGTGAGACAGAAATTCTTCTTGTAGCAGCTTTAGGAAAGGACTTTCTTCAATTTATGTCCGTATAGGAGATGTATTTACTCCCAGGGCTGAAAAATTAACTTCTATCTTTAATTTATGATCATTCTCGTCTTCCTCTAATATTTTCCTGTTGTTCCAACAAGTGGTTCTGTAGTTAAAAATATAGAAACACACACAAAATGCATTCCCATCCTTTTATTTGTAGTGAATATGGTACATTTGCATCAATGTGGAAACAAAGAGGTTGTTTTCAGAAAAGACTGAAGAGATTTTAGTGACCAAAGTTGCTTGTTTGAGTTTGCCTCAGACTAAAAAGCTGGTCGGTTTACATTTGCATCTCATGGTAAAGCACTGTCACAGTTTATAATGTTCAAACGAGCTGGTGTTTTTATTTTCCATTCTTCCGCAGAGTGAAAGCAGAAAGGCTGTTCACAGGTTTACATCTGTCACCGTCACTTTTACGCCTGCTGCTCTAATTTCTGTTTGAATTCAGTTTTTATCACGTGACGGTTATGCAAGAATTCAACTTTAATTGAAGAAAATGTTCATAATTTTACTTTGAGTATATGTTTAAGTTTCAGTGAAAGCTCAAAGTTGTCAAAGGAAAATCATATTTATTGGAAAATAAATTGTAAAATGTGCAAACTTTTGTTGGTCTTTGTGGTCACGTTTTCTTTGCAAGTAATATTTTTAAAAAAGAAAAAATAACCCTGCTTCAGCTGTGCTTTATCAGCATCGACTTTGCCCATTTTATGGTCCTTTAACTACATGTGGACTTTCACAGTCCCATTGCACAAACGATTCCTTTGATTTCTTTTAGCTTCACTGCGAGTTTGTAATTCACATGATGAATCTGAGCTACTGGCAATGGAAAAAAAAAAAAAACTGAAAACATTTTGAATGACAGCGTAACTCAAATATAGTGAGTTAAGAGGTTCACCGCTTAATCAGAACAAATATGTCCTATCCAGAGCATATTTTCATAAACATAATAATTAAGCTCCCCCTAGTAAGATATTGTAAATTCAAAAAAAAAAAAAAAAAAGAGAGAAAACACACCAAAACAAAAAGGCACCTCTGAATCTCCTTCCTACTACAACATAAGATCCAAATCGGAGCAAAAAACTTGTTACAGTACAGAAAAAAGAAAAAAAATGGAGTGAAACAAAAACACAAAACAGCCATTTCTTTTTTTTTTTTTTTCTTTTTTTTTTTTTTTACTGCTGCTCTCCTCCACACAGCAAGTTACCTCCAATCACCGATCTCACTCACAATGGCACTCACTTCAGGTGTACAAACCATAAACTGTACATGGAAAGAAATTAAACTATATATAATAAAATTAAAAAAACAAAACAGTGTGAAAACTGATCAGCTTAAAATGTCTTGATCATATTATTTTTATCATACACAAAGTGCTATTAGCCACCAGCAGAGAACCAGTGATCATTATGGTTGAAGCTTTATGTACCGACAGCGGCCCAGTGTCACAAATAAATCAAAAAAAGGCCCTTAATTTTTAAGTATTGATAATTAATAGTTGTATTGGCATTTTTTTTTTGGTCAACAGTGACTCAAAATTCTATCACTACAGCTTAGTGATAAATAAAAATGGCACAGATTGATGCTCAGCCTCTTCTTTGTTGAGCTAATAACAATATTGCTGCCATGCGTTTTCAACAGGCGTGAGAAAAGTTGCCATGAAGGCATTCCACACTGTAGAGGAGGATTTTTAAATTGAGTTAGAGAAAAATAATTAGTGGCTTTGGCAGTATGATGGAAAACAAGACATTTGGCTACCAGAGTGACCACTTGACTTTTGCAAAAGCTCTCGCCTGCGATGGATACGCTTCAAGGTGACCACATGCCATGAAAACGACGACGATTTCTTCATTTTTCTGATTTGTAGCTACTTCATTTAAACTGCTTGGCTAACGGTCTGGAAATGCTGATTAAAATAGCAAAAATAACCACCAGCCACTGGACCATTTTGGCCAAAGCTTTTTTTCTTTTTAAAGCACTGGTTCTCCCAAAAAGCAAATCAGCTGCCTCCAACATTACAAGTTGTGGCACTACATGCTACAGATGAAGAAAAACAAAATAAATCATGAAAAAAAAATTTTTAAAAAGAAGGATCAGTGATTAAGAACTACTCTTGCACAAGTCTTTAATGAACAAACAAAAAAAAAAAAAAAAAAGAGAAATATCGAATTTTTTTTTTTTTTTTTTTTAAATCTCTCTTAAATAGAATACCATTAATGTTAATGTGTTTTTTTTTCTATGTCTTCCTATTGATAAAAAGTAGGGGATAAAGGGTGGGGTAAGATGCTTCTCTAGGAGGCTGGTTTCTTCAGATCCCTGATCTGTTTGATTAGGTACGTCTTCTCGTCGTTAAACTGCTCGTCATCCGTGCGGTCCTTCTGAAAGTTGCTCAGGAAGTCGATAAGTTTGGTCTGGTTCTTGAGCAGGATGTCGATGATGGGCTGTGTCTTGTTGGGGTTTGCTACGAACACCTGAACAGAGCCGCAACAGGAAACAGGCGAGGAGAGTTTGGTTACATTTCATTGCCATCGGAGCATGCATTTTAAAACAAATTCAAAATAAGCCAAAACATTTAATTAAAAAAAAAAAAAAAAATGAAACTAAGGATAAATTGAAGGTTTAAAACTCTACTTGAATGATATGTCAATAAAAAAAAGTTGGCAAGTTCCTGCAGCACAATCACTTCTGGTTGTGTTTGTTGATCTTTCGTTTTGCATAATGATGTCAAAGTTCCCCTAGATAAGCTGGGGAAACATCCTTAAGTGATTTAAAAGCCAGCAATAAATTCTTAAAAACTAATCCTGTAAGATACTCAAGCAAACACTGGTGTTCTACTGCTTGATTAAACAAGTGGCTGAATTTCTCACCAGAAAATGAGGAAAAGATATACACCAATGCACAAAGAATAATCTAAATTAGTTTGAATGGAGGCATGTTAACTGTAGCAGGAAATCAATTAAATAAAGCCAAAGTAAACAAAGGTTATCCACAAGATCTGATCAATTAAAATTATAATAATTAAGAAAATGTAGAGTAATTCATGCTTTATCAGTTAAGTTACTCAATTTGCTAATATGCTAATTCCTGTTTTTAATTATAAAAAATGCTCAAAGTTAAAAGGTTGAAATAACTCATCTGATGCCACTGATTCACCAGCCTTCTAAATCACACTGTATTTGTGTTTTTACCTTGAAGACATGGAAGGCCTCAAACTGGATGTTAGGACTCTTGTCTCTGAGCAGATTCATCATCAGCTTGAGATTCTCAGGCTTGCTGATGTAGCGCGTCATCACCGTGAAGTTATGTCTGTCCAGTAATAGCTCACCCAGTAGCTGGAGGATGTTATTGGAAACAAAGATGTTAGGGAAATCTGTAAGATTAATGTTTTGGAGGTATTTTTTTGGGGGTATCTGTGCTTCGCTTAGTTTAAATATAAAGTAAAAGCCCAACCTTCAGAGACTGCCGCTTGGTGACATAGTTCTCAGAGTGCAGCAGCTTCTCATAGTCTGCAAACACCTGCAATTAAACAAGAAAATCTTCAGGATATATATCATATATATTTTTTGGACTTTTATCAAACTGTGTGATCATTTTCCTCCAACTAAATGAGCAACTTTAAAACTACTGAGGCCTTGATGTGCACAAGTTTAACTTGTATAACAAAGAGGAAACGCATGAATTGGGAGCTGTCATCTGGTTCCTTCACTTCCTCTGAACTTGCAACATTTTACAGTCCATTTCCTCCAAACATCTGCGTCAATGTAAACATGTCCAAGTTTTGAAACCAGTGGATCAGTCTCATAAGCACCACAATGAGAAGGGTATGTTTAGTTACTGCACAGCATATCACACAGGATAACATGTGAGGCTGTAACCGCATCTGTCAGACCATCAGAAACCAGTCAAAGTAAAAGTATTTCGCCCTTAGCAACATCTCCTAGCAGGCTCCCCGGCTACAGACAGACATCTGTTAACATAGCTGCTAAAAAGGCTGTTCTGTGTGGGGGTCCTCTGAGTGAAAGGGCCCCTCTGCCTGGGGAGGCTGACAGCATAAGCACAGCTTTGTATCCAGAGCTGTTGTGACATAAAGAGGGATTTTCACCGATTCATCTTCACTGGAACTTTAAGTGCATTTAAAACCAAACAAAAAGCACACTTTTTTGTGTTCATGTATGGTCTATTAAATCATCTTTGCCCCGGTCATGTGAAGAAATGTGTTTGACATGACTGATCTCTGATCTGGTTATTTTACCTTATTTGCAGTCATATGGAGAAATGAGGAAATCCACTAAGAGGTTTCACCTGGTAATAAAGCATCAAAGGCAAACTAGCATCTACACATGCTCCGAAATAATGAGATTATATCTGATCGTAGAGTTTCAACCTGCACAATTTCTATAAAAAGGTGGGAACAATTTATTGGCATGTCACTTACAATGTATCTGCAAAGAGATGAAGAATTATTAGAATTTAAAATAAAGAGATACTGAACAAGAAAACAAGGATTTACTGTAATAAAACCATTAGTGAAGTGAGACGGAACCAAAACAATCTCAAGCCATCGATCTATTCAAATATAGATATAAACAAATGATTTTTCTGAAATATGGGGAAGAGGAGCCTTAACAACTACCTGGAATAAAACTATCATGCAGTACTGTATATTGTGTATTTAATATTCTTCCCATTAAATCCAAGGGGATTTGAGGGTAATTTGACCTCAAATCAACATCATGTTAAACTGAACATGTTACCTTGATTATAAATAATAAATAATTATTTAAGTATTGTTTCATTTGTACCCCTAATAGCTTACTGAAAGTTTTTGTTACAAATATTTTAATAATAAAAGAATAGATATTGATTTTAAATAAGTGAAACAAAGCCCAAACAGTTTACTTTTACAGTATATGGCCATTTAATGAATATTTCCATATATATTCAGGAGAAATAATTTAAATAACTGATATGAATAGGATTACATTGATTATTGGTTTTGATTTTGTTTGATAAATTTTTAATTAATTGCCCAATCCTCTCGCAAATATATACAGATTTATCTCAAAAACATGTGAAAATATATAAATATATTTGGAATAAATATTAATAGTATTTTATACATACCTTTTATACTCGTATATGAATAATTAAGTAAATGGTTAATATAATGTATTAATAGCAGTTGATATTATGTTTGATCTATATAAAATCCAACTATGAACTTAAGAAAAGGGGTGTGACTTATAAGGTTTTTTAAAAGTTTTTTTTTTCTTTGTTTTGCCATTCTTTTATTTATGTTTCTCTTTATTTGTTGTTTTATCTGATTCAGTTTTAAGTTCTTGTTGGAAATAAAGACATGAATCAAAACACATAAAGTAACTCACAGCATCGTAGTTCTGTTCAAGGTATTCCGCCACGAGCACTTTATGTCTTGTCAGCAGATCCTAAAAAAATTTTTTTAAAAAACACACACATTGACTGTCTTAGCCTTCACAATGCTCATAATGAGGAAGACATTCAGTAACAAATGGGGTTTTGTGTCAAGTTTCAACTCAATCTGACTGCTGCGGCTCTGAAAACATTCAAATCTGCTTTTAAAAGCCGACATCCATCAAAGTCTGAAGAGCAGGTGTAGTCCTGGCATTTCTAAACAGCTTAGATCAAAAACAGCCGAGTTACCTTAAAGGTAGCAAAGGCGTCAGAGGCGATGTCGAAAGTAGACATTTCCACATAGTTGAAGAAGCTGTGGAAATGATCGGAATGAAGAACTATCTTGGCGAGCGGCTCGTGGCGGATGCACTCCCTCAGCATGATCCCGCAGTTCAGCGCTACCTGGGGTGTCTCGTAGCTTCAGATGCACACAGAGAGGGTATTGCCTCACTTTTTGTTATTATGCTGCAAACAGTATGCACTGTATGTGCGTTTCTCTCACCCTTTCAGCAGTATGAAGAGGACCTCTTGGTGGGAGCAGAAGTATTCAACAGTGGGGCTCCTCGTCCCGATCTGCCTCCTGAGGATGTTGTTAAAGATCTGACATACGTCCTTCTTACCCTGGAAACACACAGAGATAAAACAGCTTCATTAGTGGGGTTGAGTGCTTTTCCACTGGCGTTACTTTAATATATTTGTCCTCACCTCAAAGTCTATGACCTGCAGGTTTTCTACCAGCGATATCAACAGGCCGCTGTTGTACAGCTCCTGGGCCAGCTGGGCCACAGTCTCAGTGTGGGGCTCTTTATCATTGCTGCCGTACAGAATCTCCTTCATGGACACTAAGCACTTTGACACCTCCTCTGATGCCTGAAGAAAAGACAATGCAGGTAAGGAGGTAAGACTTTTAGGGGACTCAGCATGGAGGGATGCAATGACAATAACAGGCTTGATTTCATCAGTAAAAGAGGACGAAGAGAGGCTGATTTTATGTCTTTGTGTTAATGTGAGGGAGAGAGTAAACTGCCTTGACAGCGAAGTGTCAGGAGATGACAGAGCCAGGCTGTTCTATGCTCTAATTTCACAGAGGGCTGTCACCCTTGGGCCCTTGACACAAAGACGTTTACAGATACACAAAAGGAAGACACTGGTGTTGCCCACCTTGTCTGTCTTCTTGTCCTGTTTGACCAGGATGGCCAGGTTCTCCTTCAGGGTCCTGACAATGTCTGCAGGACTCTTGTGCGATTTACCAAACAGCGGCATGATGAGCGCACACACAAACGCCTTGGGACCTGTAAACACACCAAAGTGCAGTCAGTGAAATCAGCTAAATACAGGAATTACAGGAGGAATATGTTATTTTCTCAATTTTAAAATTCTGATCCCAACAAAAAAACGTAATGGTTCTGATGAGGACCTTCAGACGTGTCGTCACTGATGCTGTCTGACTGCTGTCAACACTCATTTTATTCTTCATTAACTCGTATGAAAGATCAACAAACGGCTACCTTCAACATCACATCTTAAACTCTTGCATTTAAAGTGAAATAAATAAATTAAACTTGCAATAAATTCAATTTTTGGCATTGTCTGGAGCTACTTTTCCCCCATTTTGTAATATCCAAGCATCAGCTGTTTGTCTTTAGCCTGTGTGTGAGATGAGTCAGGAGTAAACCACTGCTGAGACTCAGTTATGTTATGCTGTTGGTTATCTGAGATGTGAAGGCTAATTAGAGGGTGCAATGTGACAAAAGTGGGCTGCCCAGAGCTATATACGAGCAACCTTTTATTTAACTGAACTTTAAAACAAAAGTCTAGAGCCTTATTTAATTTCAATACCCAGCAGTATCACTGCAGGAAGAATGATACATACTGTAGGTTGAAAGTGTAACATGACATGCATGTATATATGTATACATATGAGTCTGTGCTTTTACAGACAAGGTTGTTGATGATAGTAAAGGTGTGTGTATGCTCATTGCATACGAGATGGGGGAGTCAGTATGGGTGTGACTGGATACATGTGTATGTATTTGAGGTTTACAATATATTGTAAGGTGTATCCCGGTGTGTCTTTTTTCTTGTTAAAAAGTGTTAATACATATAAAAGTCCATTTCTGTATCATGTTGTTGATTTTATTGATTGTTATTTTAATTATTTTACCAGCTATATAATTTTCCTGCTTCCTGTTTCAACATGTTTTGGGGACAGTGGCTGGAAATTAGGCTTTAATCAAGCCAGTTTGAATTCATAATCTATGAAATGTACAATAACTTCCATTGACTATTCCAAATAAATATAATAAAAGTGAGTATTCACTTGGTAGGGATGAACAATATAATCAGCCCCCTATTGGTATCGGCCTATATCGGGCTTAAGACTGAGTAATGGACATCGGGCACCCCATCGATATTTAACCGATCAGCCCGCTGTTTATGAAGTCTGAAAAAAAACAAAAACTTCTTCTTTTTTCTTAAAAAACTTCTTTTTTACAGACTAAAAACTTCTAAGGACTAGGGGTGGGAAAAATATATCGCAGTATTTTCATATGCTGATATCATATTGACATTTAAAAATGCAGTATCGATCTATTTTACCAATGAAATCTCGCAATATTTCATCATCCCATCACAAAATCTTGCAAGAATTCACAAAAATTTTGCAATATTTTCAAAACCTGATATCATATTGACATTTAAAAACGTGGTATCGATCTATTTTACTAACGAAATCTTGCGATATTTCATCGTTCTGTTATGAAATCTTGTGAGAATTCGTGAAATATCGTGAGATTTTGTAACAGAACTATGAAATCTCGTGAGATTTTGTAAGTAAAATAGATCAATACTGCATTTTTAAACATCAATTTAATATTGGCATATGAAAATATTGCCATATTTCAGTGTATCGATATTTTTTCCCACCCCTATTATTCAAAGTGTCGGAAGCGGATAACAAAACTGCTATTTGGAATGACTGCTAATTTTTTTCAGCTTTAACATTGGTATCGATATCGGTTATCGGCCACATTAGTTTTAAAATATCGGCATATCGGATATCGGCCAAAATTCCAATGTTGCGCATGCCTATTATTAGGAAATCTTTCAGATGACTGGTATTTATTAAAATAATACACTACTGCGCAAAACGTTGGGATCACTTTCCCATTGGATTTAATGGGAAAGTGATCCCAAACAGTGCATCTTTTCTGAGCGTGCTTCACATTAAAAAAAACAACTATGAACATAAAAAAACCTCTTTAACCAAAGACTTGTACAAGTAAAAAATGTTCATCTTCCTTTCAAAGGAATCAACACAGACACTTCTTATAAAAGACTGATGAAACTTTGCACTGAGTTTTATGTCTAACATGGAAGTATGCAGAGCTCTAAAAGTTACCATGATGATAAATGTTTCCATTTTCCCTCAGGGATAAATAAAGTACATTTCATTAAATAAAAGCAAACAGATCCAGCTGTACTTAAAGCCAGATAAAAGTAGGAAATTTTTATTTAGCTCTGCACAGAGCCTAGATCAGCTTACAAACAGATTTCACATCTGAAGTCAGGCAGGCTGCTTTAATTACTGGCTTGACAGTATATGAGCTATTTTTACATAATATCTGCAGACGCCAGTTGTATTTTGCCCTGGTGCTGCCAGAATGTCAAGTGTTGTTGTGGAATCAACAGTGAAAAATGTGTTAGTAGATGTAGGTTACTACAGTATTATGTTGCAGCCAATCTGAAGGCAGCACTGAAAAATAAATAAATTAATAAAATTCAATAAATTTTTGCTGGCAGCTGCAGGATGTAAAGTTAAAATGCCATGAGAAAGTTGTAGATCTTATTAATTTCTGACCAGGAGGAAGCCGGTGCTTTGACAAACCAGGTCATGTCAGGAACAGCCAGAGAACTTGTGACTGCTAATCCTGATCTGGGAATGTAAAAGGGCATTACTTTCCCCCCTTTCACCTCAACTTCCACCTTCATTCCTCTCCATCCATCACCGCTACACTCCTCCCTTTTTCCTTCCACCGTTAAAGCTTAAATTAATCTAATCCACTTCCCCTCTCCTCTAAACTCCCTCTTTTTTACTGCCTCCTCAGTTATTGCTTTAATAGGAAAGTACTGTACATAAACAAGCACAATCGTGCCTGAACTGGGACTGGACACGAGCCCTGCTTACAACGTGCACACATGCTGACTGGCTTCCTGAAAGCCAGAGTAATACGATTATTATTGAGGGTACAGAATCCCCACAAGACAGCTGGAGACCCAAATATAATAGGGGAACATCTGGCTTTACATTCTTCTGTACGGTGAAGACCAGAAACAATCTACTTTCCCCAGAACGTGACCTTAAAAGCAAAGCTATTTCATATTAAGTAAATACTCTGCAGTAAACAAAGAACTAAAAATTACACAGGGTTCAACACCCACAAAAACAAGAAAATAGCCCAAATTAGAATCACAAGGTTTTCACTTGACAAAGACAAAAATCTCAGCTGAGTGTATTCACTTTTCTCAACACAGCCTCACTGTTCAGGCCTTTAGTATGGGAATAAAACTGACTTTTTCGATTTTAATTACATGACTGTCTTTTGGTTGAGCAACATGTTTGTTTAACAAATTAAATCACAAGCAAGATGCCTCATAAGATGAGAAAAATTTGAAATATGTGGCCGGCAAATAGCTAAGGGTGGAAAATGTTTTGTTCACACGTCACCAGAGGGTCTAGCTGTGCTGAGAGAGAAAAGGCCATTTGGTCATTTTCAAGCTACAGATAACAAACAGCTTAGAAAGAAACAGCTTCAAAATGATAAATGGGTCTTAAGGCAAGAAAATATGACAACTGTTCAGCTTTTCTGAAGCTTTGTCACATTTTGTAGCATAAATACATTCAGGTCTCAGCATACACACAAACAGTTATCAGTAATTACATCATCAGCTGTCTGCACATTGTTGTTCTTCAATCTAGTACACACTGACCTGGTTCTTTATTATCCTGAGTAAGAATGAGACATCTCTGCAATCATATCTATGTGGATGTCATATGGACAGAGAAAAAAGTATTATTGTTTGTGTAATATCAAGTAAAACCAATCTATAGGGCACTTTGTTACAAGCAGCAGCCTGTTGCAAAGACACATAATGTGTTTCCGCTTTAAACAAGAAGGTTCCCAAGCGTGTGGAGAGGGAGATTGATCTGTATCATGTTCGGAAAGGTCCAGAAAGTATTCCAAGGAAGACAGAGAAGTCAGAGGAACAGTCTAGGGTAGGTGATATAGGATTGGGTAGAAAAAAAAAAGAGAGAAGAGAGAGAGATTGAGAGAGAGAGAAAGAGAGGGAAGGTTCCTCAGAGAGGTGGAGGTATGCAGCCTACGTCATTTCCAAGAATGTCAGAGGGACATTTGAGGAAGGGTGGAGAAGCAGAGATGAAAGATGGATCAGAGGGTCTGAAAACAGGGAAGTCAGAGAAATATCAGCGGAAAGGTGGACATGTACAAATGAAAATAGTATTTCCCAAAAAGTCAGGGGGCTATTTAAGACAGGGTGGATAGGCAAAAGTGAAAGAGGAGTCGGATGATAAGTGGGGATCAGATGATGGATAATCTGGTCTTCCACAAAACCACAATCCTGGTCCTCAAGGGCCAGTTTCCTCCAGGTTTTAGAAGTTTCCCTGCTGTAACACACCTGACTTAAATCACTGTGTAATTAGTAGGGATGCATGATATAATCGGCCCTCTATCGGTATCGGCCTATATCAGCCTTAAAACTGAATATCGGACATCGGCCACCCCACCAAGGTTATTATAGTTAACTAAAACTAACAAAAAAAAACCGAAAACTAAATTTTAAAAAAACATTTTCATTAACTGAAATAAAAATAAAAATGACAGTTTTCTAAAATACATAAGCCTTTTGGATTGATATGAAATCTATTTCTATTTAATCTGTTTACTTTGCTCTACCGGTTTTACTCTGAGTGACTTTCTGATGATTTTGAATGTCACACCAGACAAATACCTAGAATTTATGGAAAAAAGCCCCAAAAAACTAAAATTAACACTGAAACAAAAAAAAACTAAACTAAAACTAAGCAATTCCCAAAAATTAAAACTAATAAAAACTAGCAAACCTGCTCAAAAAAACCAACTAAAACCAGCTGAATTGAAAAACAAAACGTAGAAACTACCTAGAAACTAAAACTAATTAAAAATCCAAAACTATTATAACCTCGCACCCCACCGATATTTAACCAATCATCCCGCTGTTTCTAAACTCTGAAAATACCAAAAACTTCTTTTTTACAGACTTTAACACTTCTAAAGACTAGGGATGGGAAAAAACATCAACATACTGAAATATCGCAATATTTTCATATGCTATTGACATTTAAAAATGCGGTATCGATCTATTTTACTAACGAAATCTCGCGATATTTCATCGTTTTGTTCAGAAATCTCACGAGAATTCACAAAAATTTCGCGATATTTTCATATGCCAATATCATATTGACATTTAAAAACACAGTATTGATCCATTTTACTAACGAAATCTTGCAAGAGCATCTCACAGAACATTGAAATCTCGCAAGATTTTCTACGTAAAATAGATCGATACCGCGTTTTTAAATATCAATTTGATATTGGCCTTTGAAAATATTGCGATTTTTCAGTGTATCGATATTTTTTCCCACCCCTATTTTTCAAAGTGTGGGAAACGGATAACAAAACTGCTATTTGCAATGACTGCTTATTTTTTTCAGCTTTGATATCGGTATCAATATCGGTTATCAGCCACATGAATTTTAAAATATCGACATATCGTATATCGGCCAAAATTCCAATATCGTGCATTCTTAGTAATTAGCAGTCTGAGTCCGTGTCAAGTGTATTCCAGCAGTGAGACTTCTAAAATCTGCAGGACACTGGTCCCAGTGGGAGCTGGGTGTAGAAAAGGCCGACACAAAAGAGATATAGATGGTTTGAGGTTCAACCTGACAAATATCAGACGGGTATTGAGGGGAAAGTGAAGATGCAACAATGAGGAACATGCTCCACTTCCTGTTTCTTTTCCTGCTGATGTATTTTCTCCCGTTCTGACAGCATTTTCTTCCATTCATTTTCATTTCTTTCTTCCTGCACCTCTCAGTTTCTCTTTTCCCTTTTCCACTATCCTGATTTGCTCCTCCACTTTTCAGCTTTGCTCCAAACAGTTCATGTCTCTCACTTTCCGCTGGGCTGAAAATGAGCAGCAACAGGTCTTGCGGAGTGACGACTCCTCCTCAGAAACCTGGGATCATTCGGACAGAAAACAGAACAAAAAGCAGCAAACATCCACAGAAAAGCTTCAGAACTGTATTATCTTTGTTTATACTTTAAACATCGCCTTCTTATTTGCATATTTCAGTAAATCCCTGCACTCTTTCTTTTAATTTCACTGCATAAAGAAATAAGGAGTGTCCTAAGACTTAAGCACATTACTTTATCCATCTGCAAACTTTTGAAGTGGATCAAATTTTCAGGTCCTGTGTGTGTTTATGTCATCTGTTATGTACACAACTGCTGAATTAAAAAGAAAAAGAGCCAGAAGTACACCTTAATACCATGCCTTGAAAACTAATCCCGAACATTTTTTGATGAAGCAGTAACAAAGAAGCATGAAAGAGTTTCCCTGTAAACTGACCATATCAGGTCATGACCACTCCAGGATTTTAATATGTCTAACTTTGACATGCTGCTGCCATTCTTACTAAATGTTAGCAATTATTAAGAATAAGGCCCAAAGGGTCCATTTTAATCCCCTAATAACAAGTCCTGTAAAGCTTAAGCAGCTGGTTACTGTGAAACCTTCATTTCCAGTTGTAGCCTACTTAAGACTGACTAATGTTATGTAAAAGACTTAATCTGAAGCTCACTGGGCCTGAACACACAGCTAGCAGCTCTGTTTAAGTATAATCAAGCTGGAGAGCTAGAATATTGCCCCTAATATTATTTTTCATGCTGTAACCATGAGGGACTAAATGAGCTTTAAAGTAAAGATAAACAGAGCAAATGTTGAGGTGACCACAAACAGAAATGACCAAGGAAATCGTTTCATTAGGATGATTTGCCATACTTGACTAAAATAATGCAATGACAGAATAAGTTAGGAGCTGATAATAATCTGATTATTTCAGCTCTACTGTGAGACTTCCTAATATTCAGTTATGGAAAAGTGTCATGTAAATATGTGTAAATGAGTAATACATACAATTAACGTGTTAAATTACATTCCATTCTGCTTAATTCATAATTAATTAAACAAACACTAGTTCTTTAATTAATTTTCATACAAAATGTCTAAAAAGTATGGAAATTATCCATCATTGTACACTGATGTTTTTATTTTTTTTGTTTTTTTCTTTAATTCTGAGCATAGCATAATCATTTCCAGTCTGGGTGCTGCTTGTCTTGTGACATTTCAAAGCATATTGACAACCTCATTATGCTGGGACCTGACTGTGGCCTTGCTGTAAACACAATCACAGAAAACTTCCCTTGACTCTGGTGCAGATGGAGCAGAAAACGCAGACATATTCAGTCTGTAAGCAGATTTCTTCTGGATTATCTGTCCCCATAACCTTGACTTCTTATATATAGGCTTGATGTACAGGCAAACAACTAATAGCAAACAACTTCAACTTTTCACCTTTTCCAGCAGAGTGATCAGCATCCACTAGCTGTTGTACTGTAAACTACATTTCTATTAATCTTGTTTTGAAATGCACTCCTCATTCAGAACATAAAGCATTGGCTGATCATTTAATCATGCAACTTTGTATTTTGATCCATGACTAATACAGTTTTTTCATGTCTCCTCTGGCTCTGACCTCATCAAATAGCACAGCTGCCAGCTGGAGCATCAGATTAAACCAACGTCCACTCCAACTGCACGCAAGTGGGTGGCTCTGATGACTAATCAATGACATTCAAAGGTAGTGATCTAAGCCAGGAGCTGGGGAGATGGTCAGGTTGTGAAAAATGCCACATAATGAAAGATGTCATTCATTAGGGCTTCAGAGAATGTAAGAACAGAGGTCATATCAGGATGAGAGGCGACCTGTCATGTAACTTCTGCACACAGCTACAGGAAAAAAAAAATTTGAACAGGTTAACATGGCTTTAGCTGCAAGTATAAACATCTAAATGAGTTATTTACTATCCACAACTGTGTGGTTGGTACTGCCGTAAGCGTGTGTATTACCTCAAAAACAGTTTTGAGTACTTGTCCTATATTCTTTTCTATGCCATAACACCAAATATGATGATAAACAGAAAAAACTGCTCCCCATAAGGAATGAAGCCTTTGTTGTTTCAGAAAGTAAAGAATCCGTTGTCTTTTTGATGAAAATATAGGTGACTTCCTATAATTTTCCTTAAAGGACAAATCACAGTGATGACACAAACAGAAAGGTAGTGGCTTTACTGTACAGCAGCAACGCTTTGGAGTTTCTTAAATCCTGAAAAACATCCCTGTTTGCTTTAAATTCTATTCATACAACAGACTGAGCAACAATGTCAGCTAAACATGCTCATTTGTTGAGATTAATAATAATGTTCCACTTGACTTTGATGGAAAGGAATAATACCAAAACTGTCCTTATGCCTCAGCAATGCAACTTGACTTAAAGGTTGAATATGGAATACGGACAGAACAGCGACATCACGTGTGTCTAGGTTTTAGTTGCAACGGCAGAAAAACAACTCCAGCCGTTTGGGTGCCAGGCTCGCTGCCGATACGCAAGTGACCAACAGTCTGCAGCATGTCCAACAAGTAACGCAGAGGAGTTTATAACTGACAGCTAACGTTAGCCACATTAGCAAACAAGTTGGCTTACAGATCCAGGAGGAAAGTCGCCATTTCTGTGTTTTGACGCCGTGGAAAACGTTTATGTGGGTCCATTTAGTGAAGTCTTCACCTAAATTTACTCCAGGTTTTGCTCTTCTCAGGTCACTCCTCCTCAGAAACAGATAATATCTCCAGAGCTCTGAAGCAGCTGCTTCACTCGCTGTCTCCACTGTTTCCCCCTGTACCAGCCTAACTGTGCCCAAAATATTGTTGCCACACAGAGATCGTAATGACGGCGTGTATTGGCTAATAGATGTAAATATAATACCATTATCGAACCCGTTAAAATTTATTTTATTATTATTTTTGGGCTAAACATAATTTTTCTAGGAAATGTTGTACTTTCATTCTGTACACACCCCCCAAACGACCTGTGGAGGTATTTTTTTAAATATATATATAGCTTTTAATAAAAATGTTCCATATTCCACCTTTAAAGCTTTATGCTTCTGACTTGTTTTGATGGCACAGTGGCACTGGCATGTATTATATACCTTCCTGAAGCTGTCATTGCCCAGCAGCATCCCGAGGCAGAGAAACCAAACTATACAACTTCTTTTTCATCCTAGGGCATGATGTTTCAGCTCCATTTTGCTTAACAGCATCACGTCACATGCAAGCAATTGGATATCAACACATTGGCTGTTTTGAATACACACCATGGATGGTGCAGCAAAGAAGACATTATTGGAGGAGGTGAGGAAAAGAGAGAAAGGGACAGAGCAAGAGGAAAGGCAAGATCAGCATCAGACTAACTTTTACTTGCAGGTTTTAAAACTGGTCCTGAATTAGTTTAGTTTAGAGTAGCCAAAACCAGCAGCATATCCAACCATTCATTTCCTTCAGTACTGTAGACTTTTGGGTCTGTAATCTATCCTGTGAAACAGGCCCTCCTTCCAAAGATCTTTTTTTCTTTTTTTTTTTGTTTTACACAGGTGGCAGCCACTAATTCTAACCAAGTTTTGAATCCTAACATGCTTGGTGAAACTACTAAAAGTACATAAAGTATTTATATCTCATAGACATGATCATGTGAGAATTAAAAAAGAAAGTTTTGTCAATTTAGAGGTATTCAACAGTCTTATAAGATCAGTACAACTGAAAGGTGGTATGGTAATACGATACAAAACCAAGTTGGAACTGAACAATAAAGTGTCAGATCTTTACCAGCCAACACAAAAACGTACTCGTACAAGGCTGCTTCAATTATGCGCAGGGCCATCATAACTGATATTCTTAACTGGTGTCAACTACAATTTGAAATGCTGCTGCATCTATCCTGGTTTCCCCAAATCAAGGTAAACTGAGGTAACTACAGTAACAAAAGGTTGAAATTGTTATTAAACTGTCAAAATTAAGGAACCACAGGATCACTGAATATTTTCCCATAAAATGTTCACAGTGGCTCTTTTGATAAACATTTCTTCAAGCTATTTTACTCTTTTAAAAGTTTATGCAACCATATTTTACAGTACATTGTGTGCAATAATAAGATTTTATCAAAAGTTTGTGACCATTGTCCATAGTTGCACTTGAGGCTAAGTGTCAACAGATGCAATCTGTCTCTCTGAGATGGCTGAAAGGATAGGGAAGTGATGTTTCATAAATTTATCATCATCTCTATTTGACCTGAAGAAGCTCTTCTGGATAAGACAGAAATGTCTTCAAGAAATCGAGTCCAGCTGACTTAACTCAACCTATTTTGGATATCTTGGTGATTGAGAGAGCTTTAAAGGACTTTGAAATTATTTGGTTAAAAGTTCAGAATATGAGATTTTTAAAAATGATCAAAGTACTTGATAATAATAATAATAATGAAAAATCTATGATCACACATATTTATTAGGCGTGGGCTTTGCATAAAAAATAAAAGGCTTCAACCATTTCAGGATCAGTTAATTTATCAATTTATTAAGTAAAAAAAAAAAAAAAGATTCTTTGTTTCCAAACTGTCAGTAGGGTCAACAATTATTTTGACACTTCCAAGATTTTTTTTAGATTAGTAAAACAATATGAATTCGATTTGAAAGGCTGTCAGCCAAAATCCAGTTATAATGTGTTCATAGTATTTGATGATGGCACAAAACAAGAGTTAATCAATTTATGACGACGTAACGAGCTTCAATTATTTTGTTTTGAAAGTCATTACCGGAAGCGGAACAGTCTTCCTTCAGGCTAGCCTGGCGCTGCTCGTCTAAAGTAACATGAGAGGGAGGAGAGAAAAAACAAAAACAAAAGCAAAATACATACTTTGTTTATGTAATGCTGTAGAACAAAAGATCCCACGGATTTATGCGTTTAGAGAAATGAGAGCTATTGACGCAAACGCAAGTAAATAGCGCATAAGGCCGCATTAACTGTCCCAGACAATGTGATTTAACAAGGCTACACCCCTCTCGCCTCCGGCCAAACTCCCTTTTTGTTTGACAGATTTCCAAAGCTAACCACAGTTGTCTGCATCATTGCAGAAACAACTGCTGAAGGGGGGGGGTCTCATGTACCAACAAAACAGACATTTCAACGTGCCACCCCCTGCTGAAGTTACAAAGTCTGTCAAGGGCAATAATATCATACCATAAGGTTAACTGGGAGCTACTGCTCTTCGACTGTATTAGCTAGAAATGATACTTACAGTGAGAAGATATTTGGTGTCTTTAAATGTCTTCACCGCTTCTGTCCCGGTTCACAGCGCAGCCAAACCTCCCAGGTAGGCGTCTGTGTTCACGCCAGGGCTGTTTATTAGCAGGAAAGTCAGCTAAAGATGTGAGCGATACAATTTAAAATGTGTGGAATCTGTTAAGAAGGCAGTGCAGAATTCCATCTGGTCGCTCTCCAGTCGTCTGTGAAGCTAGCGCGAACTAAACTTTGAGCTTCCGGTGAAAACTTTCACATTAAAACCTACGGAAATCATTTTTGAGGGGTAAAACTGGTATGCGACGTTGTAGTCCCAATTAAAATAACTACCACAAACAGAAATTACATTAAATATATTATTTAATACAAAAAATTATTCATCTTCATGTCCTCCCTCTATTAGAGAAGCATTTTAGATTTAAAGCGCTAAAAGATGTAACTTCCTGTAGTGGCTACATCATTTCTGCCAACTTGACTAATCTGTATCTTTCCAGCCGCAGCTGAATCTCGTTCACATCCTCTCACTTGAATTCCTCCTTACAACCTTTCCTTGTACATTGCAGCATTATTTTTTTTATCATTAAATGTGTATATATGTAATAATTGTCACAATAGTTATATTTAAGATAACTCTGTTAATATTCTGTTTATGCTTTTCGACAGAAATCGGGAAAAATAAATGCGCAAAGGCATGAAGGTCGGATAGAAAACTTATTTGAACGCACCCCATGCCAACTCATGACAGTCTAACTGAAAAGGCCCATTGGAGGCGAGACACCACGTGGTTGAAACTACCCATCCGAATCAAAATAAATATGTAATTCTATTATTAATAAATTAATTTAATGAGAAATGAGCCCAATTAAACAAATGTAAGTAATAATGAACAAAATTAGGACAGAATCTGATAAAAGAAACCATCTCAGACTTTATTAAGGCTGCTTTTCATTTTACATACAAGTCAGAATTACATATTTACAAATATACAGATATGTCTCATAATAACTTTTATTTCACCACCATACTCAGTCGATATACAATAAGAAAATAAAGACAGTGGTTGCTGCAATGTGCTGCATAAAAACAAACAAAAAATATAACCCTTTCTCATCTTTCCAGCCTCAGAGTCGAAAGTACAAATAACTTTGTAAGATTTACTGTGTGACCACGATCAAACACTGACAATTTTAGTGCCCATGTCAGGTATCTCCAGAGGGCAGAAAATAAACTCTCACAATTTTACAACAGATAAAAAATATTTGTCTTGTTCAGGAGGTTTACATTTGGGGCCGTGAAGAACATGCCACAAAAAAGTGAAGAGACAAAGAGACTCACAAAAACCATGATTCTCTTGACAGTATACATGCTCTTTAGGATAAGAGTGTGAGGTATAGAAGAGACATCTATACAAGTGTAACATTTATCAACACATAAAAGGCCAGAAACACTGTAAAGACCTGCAAAGTAGTTTCTTCCTTATTCTCTACTTTCACAGTGAGGACACTGAATTAAGTCCAATTTCACACACTAAAGTGGCGTTGGGCTTGCTGATGAATACAAGATATAAACAGGTGGGGTTGATTTTAGTGCAACAAGTCCTGCACTTTCCTGTTTAATAAAAAAGGAAGTGTGTTTTACAGCGCCCTGTGGATACAGTAGAAATCCTGGGTTATAAAAAGCATGTTTACTCTTAGAAAACAAGGAAGAGAAAAGGTGTCATTCAGCATTCAGAACAGCTCATGTTCCTAAGAGGAAATTATCAGCTTGTCACTTTTTTTTTACGATTTTCTTTAAAAAAAAAAAAAAAAAAAAAGATATTTGATTGTGATCAGCTACATTATGTTGTTAGATTAAAAAAAAAATGTTGCTATCAGGCTGGAGGTGCAAACACGTTGAGCAGGTCTGAGCCCCCGGCTGGGCCGGCTTGTGGAAAAGTGGCCACTGTCACATGCCTGAATGGGGCTGGGAGCAGAGGGAGAGGACAAAGCTTGCTTTTGTGCAGACCAAATATAGGTGAGCACAGTGACACAACAACAAATATATATGCAGACTATTGAGATTTGGGGAAGCTGGTTTTACTGCCACAAAAAAAAAGACTTGTGGTTTGTGTCTCAATAGGTTTCCTGGTGTACCAACTTTCTTTTGAAACACACAAATAGGCAAGAATGTGAAACACAAAGACGTTTAGCCAACACGTGCAGGTATGCAGTCACACCTGCCTGTCCACGCGACTTCTTGGGTTTCCTGAGAGGTAAGTGCAGCACAGTTTAGAGGCGAGTCATCTTTAGAAAACAAAGAGGTTTCAAAGATGTCAAAGCTGCCGTTCTTTGAGTAAGTGAAGTGCAAGACATGCGACCACCAGGTAGTGCTGTTGTTGACATTCGCCTGGAAATATATTTGTGTTTCGTTTAAATATGTGGGAGGAATGCAGCGTCATTGTGTCACACAGGGCTCTGACACCCTCTGCCCCGTCCAACACAAAAGATGACAACATCGAACCTGCTCGGTTTTGCACCAAGATGCACTGAAAGCCTTTCTCTTGTTGCAGCCACCTGCTACTTTTCACAGTGCACGATCAGTGTCTGACACTAAAGCCGATGGATCATGTGAAATACCTGCTTGATAGTATCTGTGAGTTGCTCCAAACAAGAATCTGCCGTTATGCTGCGATGCCTTTCTGACTGGTTTGGTTTCAGCAGTCCTGCGTTTAGTGAAGATATTCTTCATCTGTCCACTTTGATGCTACATAATTCCAGTATGGCACTGAACACCTGTTCAGTTAATTAAGACTGAAGACATTTAGCCTCTTGGCGTTTTCAAGCAGACCCTAACAGGAGGTGGTACATCACATGACTTTAATACCAGTGTTTTGGAATGAATGACTTGATGGAATTGCCTGTGGAAGCTATCTACGATCCAACAAGCTATGAACTCTCAATGAAAAGAAAAGAAAAGAACAGCTTAAGTCCTCCTGTTAGTCTGCTTTTGTTTCTCTGATTCCAACTGGAATTTCTGATTTAGATTGATTGATGGAGATTTGTCGGCGATCGTGAGTCAGGGTTTGATGTCGGAGAAGCTGGTGTAGGACTCGCTGCAGCTGGAAGAAGTGCTGAGGTTCCCGGAGACGCTGCCATCTGCAGGACGAACACACGAATAACAAACAATGACTTCTTTATTCCAGTTCAGAATAAACATCACATCATGATGACACGTTCTAGGACAGATTAAAATGGACTCTTTTGAGGCTACGTAAGCTACCTGAGCTGCTGAGTGATTGGGATGACTTGGACTCTGAGATGAGGCTGAGGAGGTTTGCTGCAGCCACCCAGCCCTCCTTACTGCTGCGAAGGTTCTTCACAAACCTGCAGAAGATTAAGCAGGCTTTACTCCACAATGACACATGGCACATAGATATAAAAGAAGTTATTTTTCCCTGATCTGTTTCAACTTTAAACCCCCTTTGCATAACTTAATATGTCCAATACAGTTTCTGCCAATGTAATTTTTTGGCAAAATGCAACAAAATCCTAAATCTTGAAACTATAACCAACTTTTTTGTATTGAAAAATAAAGAAAATAAGTAAACTTTGATGTCAGGGACATAAAGGAATAAAAATTAGTGTGTTAAAAGTCTGATTGTTGTCTGATTTTTTGTTTTATCCACACATTTGCAACAGGAGACAGATGTGGAGACAAGCTAAACAAGCTAAACATTGTTGGAAAATTGTGCAGAATGAGGTCTGGCATTGTGCTGCTATTTAACTACTTATGTCCTAGGAAAATAAGTCTTATTGATGACAGCATACATCTTTACAAAATTCTAATATATCGGTTGCTTCATAGTATTGCCTAGGTCATATTTGAATGTTTTACAGGCAATGAACCACAATCAGAAATATTAGGATAGTAAAGTTAGACAGATATCACAATTTAGACAAAATATGACTGTTTTGTTAAAGGGAATGATATTCCTCTGGATCAAGAGTACCTTTCCATATATAAATAATAACCACTCCACCTTAATGCCATCACACATGTTGGCTTTTACGCCTTTTACAGATAAGTCTGCATGGTTTTTCTTATCTTTAACATGACATTTTCCCCCCAAACCAATGAGTCCAGTGCTGATTATGGTGGCACAATGGTGTCTAATGCAGCATTGCCTGAGGATTTGAGTGTTGTCCTGATCATTCTTCCTTGTGGAGTAAAGTTTAATTTGGTTGTTCTGTTTCTCATTTGTAAAGCTACCTTTATGTGAGTATGGTTATATTTACTTGACCACTTTTATAAGCTTACTTATTCATTTTTTAGAGTTTTGGATTAAACTGAAACTCAGAATTTCATTGCAAACTCAGAAACTAAGAATTTCATTTGTTCTCTTTGCTTAGCTGGTTGGTCCCTAACAAGTTGGACTGATTTCCATAGACTTCCTGAAGCTTCATAATATCACGCACTACAGATGCTCAAAAAACAAAATTCTTATTTTTTTCCACTGAGAAACAAATGTTCTTAACTTTTTGGTGATTCTTTAATTGAATTTGGGACAAAGTAGTGAGCCACAACTAATAATTGTAACGACTTTTGTGAAGTCTGAAGTCTTTTGTGAAGGCTCCTTTTATACTCAATCCTGGCACCCTCACCTCTCATCAGTTATCAGAATATGCAACAAACTTTTCTGTTTCCTTTGCCATCAAACACTGTGTTCATTTATGTTTTCTAAATACCATCAAGTTGTCAATGAAGATCCTTAAACCATCTCATTTGTATTTTTGACAGTTTACGGTTCAAACAAATTAAATTACTGTTTAAAGTTTTAGTTGCATTTTATAAAACTTTTCAACTTTTCTGGAAAATGCATTTGTTCAACCAAAAAGCATGATTTCAAATCTGTTTAACTTAGCTTCTGAATGATAAAGAAAAATATTCTTTTGGTTTAAAGAAGGAAGATGTTTACCATTGTCCCTCCTCTCCTTCCCTGATCAGCTGGACCATGTCTCCACTCTTGACAGACAGTTCCTGAGGTCCTGCCTTCTCACAGTCTGCTACTACAGTGTATTTCCCTGGAGCCTGGAAGATGGAGAGAGTTTTATACGTATTAAAACCAGACAACGAATAATTGACAACATGCAGCAAAATAAAAAGGAACTGTTGGGAATTCTTATAAATTATGCATAAATCTTCACCAGCTTCTTCACTACTTCATCCTCTGTGTCAGAGTTCATGGGGTCCTCGCCGCTGGAGTAGCCATCGTTCTCCTCTGAGGCGTCCACTGAGAGAGATGCCTTGTTCCATCCTGTAGATCGGAGGATGTGACGCATTAAGGAAGGTAAAGAAGAAACAGAAACTTGATAAGAGACTCCTCAGTGGATTAGTAGGTATTTATCAGTCACCCTGAGACTGTGACATCCAAATGCTTCCTGAGTCAGTAATTTGATATCAGCTCTCAAAACTAGCTCCAATATCTTTAATGCAAATATTAAAGTCTACAGGGAAGAAAGCATGAAGGAGCAACATGTTTGTCATTGACAGCAGGAACAAACTGAATGCCACAGTCACATAAATCTCCCATTAGAAGCACAAACCATGACAAATTGATCCATTACACACACTTAAAGACACAAAAGTCAGCCCAAACTCCCAGAGAAGATGAATGTTGATAGTAGATGCAAGAAACACACCAGAAGGACTTGAGTTCATTGTGCAGCTTCTCTAAATGTCTCGGCAAAAAGTGAGTTATCATGTCAGTTTTTAACACAACAGCCCAAACACCAGCCAGAAAAAGATGAAGAAGTAAAAAAAGATGATTGATTCATGGTGAAGCTTACATCTTAGCACTTAAATTTGTGTTTCAAGACTTAAAAGTGTCTTTTAAGCCCTTTACAAGGCAAAATTACTTGTAAAACATAATATTTCCTCTTCACCTATGTGAAAATCAATCATGTCCACCACAAACAGGAAACACCAGCTAAGGCTGATCCTCAGAGCAGCTCTCTACCTTGCCGCTTGCTCTGCAGCAGACTAGAGGTACTCATCCATTTGACTCTGCTCAGAGTGATGTGTGGAGTCGGCTCTACAGAAGAAGAAACAGCCGGCAAGTCAGTCGCAGGTCATAGCTGGTCAGCCAGTGAAGTGAAGCTTTTAAGAGTGATTTCACAACATTCTCTACTGATTTTTTTTTTTTATTGATTGTTGACCAGAGCTGAAACTCAATCAAACTCCGTATCGTTTCCTTGTTCATTCAGGAGAAAGTTTTAGTAAAGCATTCACACACTTTCGCAGTTTATGACTCAACCATTCTGACACAGACAGAATTTACTCAGACAGTGGTTCCCTTGAAAAGAAAACAGAGAATCTCCTCAAACGACAAGATACCAAACATGAAATTCATGACAGACCTGTGGATGAAGGTTACCATGCGGTGCACAGAGCATCTGCATGCTTCAAAATGGCATTTAATTGCTCTAAAGGTGGATAAACATTGAAAATGACCTCGCAATGAATGATGAAATTTGATGATTCTGATGATTTTTATTGTGAGAAAGCATGTAGTTACTAACATGTCACATCTGATTTTATCCTCCTACATGAGATGCAGGATGGTGGGCATCCTAATGATAAGCAATGGGAAAGTGAATGGTGGCTTCTAAAATCAGATGGCCTTTATAATGGGACAGAAATATACCTTTAAACCCAAACGGTGTGGGGTCACTCTTGACCGAGTGGCGTTTGGAGGCGTGCTCAGGGCTCAGAGCTGAGCCTGGGCACCGAGGCAGGAGGGGAGAAGAAAAAAGACAAGAAGGGTGAGGGGAAGGTGCAAAAGCAGAACTACAAGAACCCGATATATTATCAAAGATTTAAGCCGGTTTAGAAGTTTGTAGGTCCTGTGATTAACTTTCTTTTTCTGTTTTTGAAAAGGCAAAAATATACACCCTCAAAAGCAATGACAAGTCTGCACTTTCACCACTAGGGGGCAGACTTTCTCCAACACAGAAGCACCAACTGCTACTGAGGGTTCAGTTCATTAGTTAATGGGCACTGGATAAAAACTAAAATGTAGTTGTAATAAATTTAATTTATTAGCTTCTAGGATGTGTGTTACTGCTGATGAACACAGGTTTTTATTACTCTAAAAAGTGTTTAGCTGTATGCCTTGCTCATAGTTGCTAATGTTACCTTTGGGACTTTTGAGATTGCTGAAGCCCTGCAAAGTGAAACGCTTTTTAGCCACTGAGGACCTGTCAGTGGTCGGGCTGGTAACAGTTTCATCTGGAAGCAATGGTTTGAAATGAGAGGGATAAAAGGAGAGAGGAACCCATGGAGATGAAGGTGAGGAAGAAAAAGAGGAGAGGTTGACAGAGCGGCTTCAAGTAAAGAGAGGAAAACGTTTAACTGACTAAAACAAAGTTTAAATGTGTTTTTAATTCGAACAAATATTCACCTTTGTGTTTCGGGGAGGAACATGAGACGGCATCGGAGGTCGGGCTTGGTTCGGCCTTCTTCTCCTCCTGCTTCTTCTGGTTCTTCTGAGCGCTGCTTCTGAAGGGGCTGGAAGAGGCAAAAAGAAGAAAACCTCAACACAAATGCAAGCAAAAGTGCAAAAGAAAGCATGGCTTTCACTAAACACGCATCACAAACCTGAGGGAGATGGAGGTGTTGTTGCTGGTGGGATTTGGAGAAACAGTGTCTGAGCTCTTCTGCTGGCTCGCATCTGAAACATAGACGAGTTCACTGCAGCGACAAGCAAGCCCACTGTGGTAAAGACCTTACATAGATATGCAAACAACCCTACCTCTGCAGGCTTTAAGCTGCTGAGTCAGAACCTTACGGATCTCATTCACCCATGCTGTTTTAATCTCTGGTGTTGTAGCCTGAATATAAAAAGCAACAGTTTATCTCTTTGTTTGTTCCTTCCTCCTTTATAATATACAGAAGAGAATTAGGGCCACTGAAGAAAAATATAAAAAAAGTTCTGAGAAAAAAGTCAGAATTCTGACTTTTTTTCCAGAACATTTACTTCTTTTTTTTTCCCGGAGATTTTTTTTTTTCAATGTCTGAAAAAGTCAATTTCCGACTTTAATATCAGAATTCTGACTATTTTTCCCCCGAACATTAAAAAAAATATATACAGTATATATTCACAAAAATTGACTTTTTCAAAAAAAAAAAAAAATTAAAAAATTTGGGAGATTTTTTTTCCTTTCTGAGAAAAAAAACTCAGAATTCTGACTTTTTTCAGAAATTTGAAAAAAAAAAAAAAAATCTCCTATTTTTTTTTTTTGTATTTTCTGGAAAAAAGTCAGAATTCTGACTTTTTTCTCAGAATTTTTCTTCTTCAGTGGCCTTAATCCCCCTTTGTAATAACAGCTTGTTAATTAAAGCTACAAAGCTGTGTTTTATTACCTGGACAATAAAAACTTCTTCTCTGGAATTGCACCAAATCTCAAACTTTTTGTTGTCTCCTTTAGCGTTCTCTGTGATGCCCACAGCACTCATCTAAACAAGAAAGACAAACAGATTTAACTACAGTAGAGACCTTGTGCTCATGCAAGCTGTACTTTTACGTGGTTGCTATGTGCTTACACTAAGGGAATGTTTGAAGCTGTAAGACGGAGCTTTCTCGTAGCCCTCCCCGTTTTCTTCTCTCCTCTTGCAGAAGAGCAGGGCCTTGTCGTGCAGGAACAGGTGCCTCTGCATGGGCTTGAACCTTGCCAGGTCCTTCACCTTAGCATGGCCTTTCTTGTGCTCTGTCCACACGCTAAAGGAGCCCTGCATGAGCAGACGACCCAGCTCTGACAGATTACCCTGAAAGGAGAGCAAGATATGGTCTGCAAATGTAGCCGCAGCCGTCACATTCACCACTCTGATGGATGTATTCTTGCTTATAAGTAGCGAAAAAAAAGGATGCATCGAAGAAAACGATATTCTTGGCCAAGCCTTCAAGCTACAGAATCAGCTACACTGTGCAACTTCACCAACCTCATATCCTGTGATGGCGATGAGGTGCATGGAGTCATTGACTGCTTTTAGGATCCCCAGGATGGAAGTGAGAGCCTCTTGCAGGTCATCAGAGCCATCACAGCCCTTACTGTACTTCAACAGCTCCTGCAAACATAACAAAGGAGAATGAACTCAATCTCTCTTGTCTATTTTCTTTTGACAACATCAAGTCCTTAAGATACTTTCACAACTTCACTGAAACTACTGAGCTTAAATGTTTTAATTGAACTTATTTAGAAGGAATCACTGTGCACAAGGGATACAAGCTTTCCACATACACATATAAATGCATATAAAGTAGTGATGCACCATTAGGGCTGAGCGATATACCGGTATGACGAAGATAGGATATTTACATGAGAGAAATATGATATTTACATATGCCATTAAATCGCGATATTAGTTGTGCAAGTATTTTAATTTTATTTTTTCGTAATGATCCGGCTGCACCTTGATGAGCTTTTGACAACAAAGGTGTCATCTGTCTGGAAGACAATCCTCCCCAAGACTTCTCCAAAGAAATCATAAATGGTCAGCCAACTATATTGAATTATTTCGATTTAACAAACATTTCTAACCAGTGTTTTGTCAATTCCATCACTGAAGAGAAGATATTCCTTTAAGATCAACATGTTTAAATACTAAAAAAAACAGGGGTTTGATATGAGGTGAAAAATTCAGACAAATTAGGGTAAAAAATACCGGTATATATCGTGTATCGTCATCTAAAACAAATACATTGCGATATGATATTTGGTCCATATCGCCCAGCCCTATGACTATACAATAATATCGTGCATCTGTAATATAAAGTACATGCACAGGCCTCACTTTAAGCAGTAGCTGGTACTTCGTGATTCTCTGGACAGGTTTAAGGAGGTAGGAGTCCAGACCAAGTTTGTGTTCCAGCTTCTTCTGGCACTCCTGGTTTGCAAAACAAAAACAGTTCAAAGAAATTGAAAGAACTGCTGTTGTACGCCACTTGAAGGTGAAGGTGTCGTTACAGACACGAGGCTAACCTGGAAGAAGGCACAGTCGGAGCATTGTCTCCACAGGCTCTCAGAGCGAGGTTTATTCTGGCAGTAAGCCTCATAGATCTGCAGGTCCTTCATCTGCAGGGAATCAAAAGTTCTCCAGTTGCTGATAGAAGCAGTTTATTGAGGCAAATCTTTGGTAATAAGTCCAAAAACTGAAGAAGTCAGGAAAATTTGCTTACCCGTTCTAAAAAGCAGCGGCCCACCAGTTCTGGGTAGTCAGTGTACGCTTCCAGCTCCTTTAGAAATGTCCTGCAGACAAATACACTCAGAATGAATCCACACAGATACAGTTGTGTGAAAAAGTTTTTGCCCCCTTCCTGATTTCTTACTTTTTTGCATTTTAGTCACACTTAAACGTTTCAGATCATCAAAAAAATTTAAATGTGAGACAAAGATAACACAAGTAAACACAAAATGCACTTTTTAAATGGAGATTTTTATTTTTAAGGGGGGAAAAACATCCAAACCCACATGGCCCTGTGTGAAAAAGTGATTGCACCCTAAACCTAATAACTGGTTGGGCCACGCTTAGCAGCAACAACTGCGATCAAGCATTTGCGATAAATGGCAATGAGTCTTCTACAGCGCTGTGGAGGAATTTTGTTCCACTCATCTTTGCAGAATTGTTGTAATTCAGCCACATTGGAGGATTTTCCAGCATGAACCGCCTTTTTAAGGTCATGCCACAGCATCTCGATGGGAGTCAGGTGGGGACTTTGACTAGGCCACTCCAAAGTCTTCATTTTGTTGTTCTTAAAGGCCTCCTTCCACTGAAAACCCATTTAACTTGCTCCTTATGAAATACGGAGGGTTTCCCCTTGTTTACTTACACATGCTGACTTGCTAGCGTTGCGTTGCCCCCAGTCGGCTGTGCTTCCTCATCACAGAAACAATACGAAGAAAAGAGCGAATCGGGAACAGCCTTGCACTTCTACGTAACATTGCAAATAGCGTATCCCACGTGGGGTTTCTATCTGTCCATTGGAAGGCAGGTAACCCTCCACTACACACTAGAAGTAAAGACTGTAGCTTCGGAGTTGAGAAGCTAATTAGCTAACTGTTTGTTAGCATGGCGGAACAAACTTGTTTGTCGGCTCTATTTCCTGTCTGTAGCGAAATAAGAGCGGAGGGCGGAGCTTCCTTCATACAGTGATGGGAGCCAGCCAATCAGACGGAAATTCATGAGAAGGACCCGGAAAAGCCTGCCGTTGGACCACAAGCCTCTCTTCTAGTATACAAATACAGCTGGATACTAAGCAACCCAGAAGGTTTTTTTAAACAGAAACGATGCAGAATGCATTCAATAATAATGGAGAACACAGAAATATTAATGAAATGACCACGGAAGTACAACTTTAAGCCATTCAGAGGTGGACTTGCTGGTGTGTTTTGGATCATTGTCCTGCTGCAGAACCCAAGTGCGCTTCAGCATGAGGTCACCAACAGATGGCCGGACATTCTCCTTCAGGATTTTTTTGGTAGACAGCAGAATTCATGGTTCCATTTACCACAGCAAGTCTTCCAGGTCCTGAAGCAGCAAAACAGCCCCAGACCATCACACTAAAACCACCATATTTTACTGTTGGTATGATGTTCCTTTTCTGAAATGCCGTGTTACTTTTACGTCAGATGTAATGGGACCTACACCTTCCAAAAAGTTCAACTTTTGTCTCGTCAGTCCACAGAGTATTTTCCCAAAAGTCTTGGGGATCATCAAGATGCTTTCTGGCTAAACTGAGACGAGCATTTATGTTCTTTTTGCTCAGCAGTGGTTTTGGTCTTGGAACTGCCATGCAGGCCGTTTTGCCCCCCAGTCTCTTTCTTATGGTGGAGTCATGAACACTGACCTTAATTGAGGCAAGTGAGGCCTGCAGATCTTTTGATGTCATTCTGGGGTCTTTTGTGACCTCTTGGATGAGTCGTTGCTGTGCTCTTGGGATTATTTTGGTCGGCTGGCCACTCCTGGGAAGGTTCACCACTGTTCCATGTTTTCACCATTTGTGGATAATGGCTCTCACTGTGGTTCTCTGGAGTCCCAAAGCTTTAGAAATGGCTTTTTAACCTTTACCAGACTGATAGATCTCAATTACTTTGTTTCTCATTATTTCCTGAATTTCTTTGGATCGCAGCATGATGTCTAGCTTTTAAGGATATTTTGGTCTACTTAACTTTGTCAGGCAGGTCCTATTTAAGTGATTTCTTGATTGAGAACAGGTGTGGCAGTAATCCGGCCTGGGTGTGGCTAGCGAAATTGAACTCAGCTTTCCAAAGATGTGATAAAACACAGTTAATTGATGTTTTAACAGGGGGGGCAATCAATTTTTCCCACAGGGCCATGGAGGTTTGGATTTTTTCCCCCCTTTCTAATAAAAATCTTCATTTAAAAACTGCATTTTCTGTTGTGCTATCTTTGCCTCACATTTAAATTTGTTTGATGATCTGAAACATTAAGTGTGACAAACATGCAAAAAAAAGTAAGAAATCAGGAAGGGGGCAAACACTTTTTTTTACACAACTGTATATTTGAAAAATTACAACAAGTCTGGAAATATAAAAGATAGCCAGAAAACACATGGGTATACCTTTTATGAAACTGGTAGATTTCTGACATATTGCCAAACAGGATGTCCTTCTTGCTGTGCAGGGTGCTGGGGATGAGGTGAGCCATGGCGGGGTTGTCCATTTCCGCTGCATAGCCCTGCAGTTTGACATCACATGACCATTTAAAATAAGTGAACGCTGGAATAAGTCACGCACTCAACTTACCAGCCTCAGTTAACAGGACTTTAAGTGAATAACAGCTCTCACCTCCAGAACACACAATAGCTCCTCCACATACGCTCTCTCCGTCTCCAGCAGCTCGTTCATCACATGGCTGGAAACCATGGAAACAAAACAAACTAATGTTTCAGTTTATCAGAGTTATACCAACTACAGTTAGGATAGTTATTTAGGTTGCTTCCAGTTTATTGCATTTTGATCCTTGGTACTTAGGATGACCTTTGAGCACTTACCGCCGAAGAACTGCCAGATTTTCTTCCTCCTCTGAGAGAGAAGCATGTCTTGTGCCACCATTATGTATGGGAGACTCCACCTGGAAACATACACAGCATGCAAACACATTTTTAAAAAATGTGAAATTCTTAAAACATCTGTAATTGAATAAATTTTTATCCAAATTATTAGGGATTTGTGCCTCATTTTCACTGAAACAATAACCATGCATTTACCTTTCTGCAGAGGGCACCATCTGCAGAGTATCTCCTCTCTTTTCTTTCTTGAACTGTAATGTAAATCATCACCATTAGTCTCATTTATCCCTCTTTTCTCCTTTTCTCATCACCACTACCCAGGTAAATTTTTACATACAGTCGTCCTCGAAATTATTCATACCCTCCAATTAAAGAATGAAAAAAATCTGCTGCCAGTGAAATAAGATGAAATTAACAAAAGTAATGATAAATAAAAATTCTATGAAAATCATGACATTGATTTTGAATTGTGGTTAGAAAGAAAAATTAAAAACAAACACAAAAAAAATAAAACGAGTCAACAAGCATGAAAGGGCTCTGAAGCTAAAATTTTGTTGAGCTTTGAGACAATTACTGCAATCAGGTATTTTCTTTAACGTCCAATCAGACGTCTGCAACTGTGGACAGGTATTTTGGTCCACTGTTCATGGGAAAGGTGCTCTCATGTGTCTAGGACAGTTTTGTTCATTCGTTTTTTTTTTATTATTATCATTATTTCCTACCACAGTTATAAATCAATATCTTATTTCATTAAATTATAATTTTATAAATTTTTATTTATTATTATTTTCTTTAGTTTCTTGTTTGAATTATTATTGTGAATTTAGCATTTTATCCAAGTGGACTGAATAATTTTGAGGACGACTGCATGTATATAGTTTGATTGGGATTTACTTGGAGAGGAAAGCGGAGACTTGACTTCGGGTCTTGGAGCGACTGGTTGGACAGGTCTTGTCTGTTTGGCGGCAAGTTTCTTCAGGCTGACACGTCTCTTCTCAAACATCTCCTGGACAGAGCTTTGCTTCTGGAAAACTCGCTCTATCTGCTCCTGATGGAGGATGGAGACCTCTGTTACACGTGGCAGTAAAATCGCAGTGCATCAGAAAATAAAGTGTTGGATGAGCAAAACTTGAAGTCCACTTCTTGCTAACCCTGAGCTGAGCATTGAGGACTGCCTCATACTGGCAGCAGATGGCGCTGCGGTCTGTCAGGGTGTGTAACGCTGCTGTATCCAGGTATCGCTCCAGTTCCTGCAGAGCTGCTTCAGCTCCATCCTGAGACTGACAGCGGTCCACAGGCTGGCTAGCCAGCAGGAAGATGCCTTCCTCACACCACCGTGATGCCTGCAGGAGAAAAACATATTTGAGCTCTTAAAGGTGATGCTGAGGAGAAACATTTGCTGAACCTGACTCACACTCTTACCTTCTCCAGGGCATGGTGGAGCTCCAGAGCCCTGAGCAGGAGGCTCTTCTTGCTCCGCAGAGTTGAGCTGATCTCCTCACACACTCCTCTCAGCTCGCTGCATTTCGGTCTGATGGAGTCCTCAGCATAGTGAGAGTTTTCTATTAGCCTGTCCCCTTCACTGGCCAGAGACAAGCCAAGGTCCATCATGTCCTGTTGAAATGCAAGTTAGATGTTTATTCTCAATATTTAAACACCATCAATCACGATGTATAGCATCAGTTTCTCCTTCACTCATCTTACAGAATATAACAAAATATATTCTAGGGATGCACAATATAATCGGCCTATATCGGCCTTAAACCTGAGTATTGGACAGCGGCCATCCCACTGATATTTAACCGATATTTAACCGATCAGGCCACTCTTATTAAAGTAAAAAAAAAAAAAAAAACTTCTTTTTTACAGACTTTAAAACTTCTAAGGACAGTTTCTTTCAGGATGTTCTCATCCTGATACACGGTCATTCGTGTAAATAACCACATGTTAGGGCTGGGAAAAAAATATCGATACACTGAAATATCGCAATATTTTCATATGCAGATTTCATATTGATATTTGAAAACGCAGTATTGATCTATTGATCTGAAATGCATTCATTGAACCTAAAGTTTCAGTTAAGAAAATACTTAATTTTTCATTTCTGAGCCTAAAAGGAAATAATTGAGTGGTTCAACCTTTAGCCTTTATTGAAATTGACTAATTTTGCCCTGATTTGTTTATTTAAAAAAAAAAAAAAAAGATGAAACTGAGACATTTTACCATTTGTAGAGAATATCAGCTTATTTTATATCTTATGGCGGCAACACATCTTCAACAAATTAGTGATGTTTACTATTTGTAGCATCTTAAAAAAAAAAAAAAAACTATCTGTAAACTTCTGGCATGTAAGGAGACCAGTTGCTGCAGTTTAAGGAATGTTGTCCCATTCCGGTCTGATGCAGGATTCTAGCTGCTTAACAGTCTGAAGTCTGAATAAAGTCTCTCTATCTGTCTGTCTGTCTCTCCATCCATCCATCCATCCATCCATCCATCCATCCATCCATCCATCCAAGATTATGATTATCCAGTTCTGATCTTTGGTGTTATTCCCTGCGCACAGAGATTCCTCGTAATTCTCTAAATCCCTTCACATTAAACACTGTAGATGAGGGATCTTTAAAATCTTCACAGTTTTATATTGAGGAACATTTTTCTAAAATTTTTTCCAAGATTTTTAAACACCTTTTAGCATAGATTGTTCAACCCCTGATCATCCTCACATCCTTGTATTCCTAGTGACGCTGGTGACTTGCTGCCAGTTAACCTAATTAGCTGTCAAATGTTCCTCCGGTTGTTTGTGTTGCTGCTATCAAATTCAAAATGAGCTAATATTTTCCACAAAGACGTAAAATGTCTCAGTTTTAACATTTAATATGTTGTTTATGTTCCATTATAAATTATCATAAAATATGGGTTCCAGAAATTTGCAAATGCTAATTTACTACTTAAATTAGTTAAGTCCCTAAATCTATAGATGTGGTGTATCAGTAGTTGAAAATGTTATATTTGTTATTTGTGCATTTGCACAAAAAAGAAATTCCAATGCATGAGCTTCAGTTAACTCATCCATTTTCATCCAAATCAGAGTGAGTGCACCCTGGAACATGACGTTCCTGCAGCTGTTTGCATCATCTGTATGACCTTTAAGGATCCATCAAAGGTCAGGGTGCTCATCATATGTTTTCTGAGCTACGTGACCTGGATAATGCTGTTTGTTATTGCTTACACAAGCTTTGTCCTCATGGCCGCTGAGCTCTCGGAGGACGTGCTCAGCATGGGCGGGGCTTACGCTCACTTCAGAGAAACCAGACAACCTCTCCGACATCACATCGAGCTGTGCGCGCACCTGAAGCACACACATGGTTAACACTTTGATCTGTTTATTGCGTGTCTAAAAGGTGTAGCACAATTTCCCGTGATGAAACTCGACTCACTTCACGGAAGTGCAGTTCAAAATGGCGGAGCTGCAAACACTGCTCCAGCTTGGTGCGGTGACGCTCCCAGAAATCATCAAATGCTGTCTCTGTTTCATCTAGCTGACCCAGGAGTCTGAGGAGGAGGAAAGTAAAGAGAAATGAAAAAGAGGAGATTTATTCATGAGTTCATTAATGATTCATCCTCTTTCTGTGTATAAATCCATCCCTTTACCTCTGTACAGTAGCTAAGTTCTCCAACTCATCATGCGTCATGTTGTACTCAGGATCTGTCTGCAGAGGCTCATTGATGCACTCAAGCAGGCGTCCTCCTTGAGACAAAGCCACCTGCAGGTCCTCCTACAAATAAAAGAAGCAATTTTCATAAATCTGACATTAAATGCTCCACTAAATATCCATGGCAGAAAGAAGGAAATCATCCTCAACCTTCATTTTATCCTTCTTCAAAGTGTGTGTGTGCAGCAGGTTGGTTGTGGCCTCAGCATCGTTTGGTAACTCCGTCTCTGCAAGCTCAGTTCCAAACGCCTGCAGGGTCTGAGCCGTGGTCTTCACCATGAGCGCAAACGCCTCAATAGCCTGAGGAAGACATTTGAGGATTTACAAGAGTTCAATATTCAGTTAAATATATATATATATATATATATATATATATATATATAAAAAAAACACAGTCACTCTCAAAATTATTCACACCCTTCCACTGAAGAAAAGGATAAATTCACAGTAGTAATTCAAGTAAGAAGAAACTAATAATAAATAAAAATTCACAAAAATATAATTTAGTGAAATCAAATATCGCTTTTGAATTAAAGTAAAGTTGAAAATTATATTTAAAAATTTTTTTTAAAAACTGTCCCAGAGCACCCTGTTCATGGACAGTGGGCCAAAATGCTTTTTTATCATCATCATGCTTATTTACTTGTTTTATTTTTCATGTGTTTGTTTTTAATACTTCTGTTGAACCACAATTCAAAATCAATGTCATGAATTTCATAGAATTTTTATCTATTATTACTTTTGTCAATTTTACCTTATTTCACTGACAGATGATTTTTTTCCCATCTTTAATAGGAGGGTATGAATAATTTCGAGGACGACTACTGTATATGATGTGGGTGTACATACAGTGCGGTGTGAGATCCAGCTCTCATGACAGTATTCCTGCGTGCCTCCCAGTTCTGTGGTCAGCTGTCCCGGGTCGATATACGCATGGAGCTCCGTCACCGAACTCAGCATCACCACCTGGTGAACGCATAATCACATTTGATCTGATTATCTGAAATTTAATCCTTAAATGCAATCATAAAAACAGAAACAAGAAAAACAAGGACTTCAAAATGAATCAACAAAGCTGCAGCAAGCTAGACCTGATGGAGCAGAGTCTTAAAACGACACACACCTTCATTTTAAACTCATCCTTGTTGAACTTGAAGAAGAAGTCCGAGAGAGTCCGCTGAAATAAAGTAGTGGGACGCAACACCAGAACCAAGTGCAAGTTCCTTAGAAATGAACCCTAGGAGAAAAAGAATGTTTATGTTTTAGTGGTAAGAATGTGAATCACTTATCTTCATCAATGTCAATAATTTAGCTTTTTTTTTTTTGTTTTTAAAGAAAACAAAGGATTAAAGAACAAAACCATGAATGAAAAATATCGAGGAAGATTCAACACAAACTCAGCATCTCTCAGCCTTGCAATGACTTCTTAAAACATAGGTTTTGATTTACTTTACTGGGCAAAAAAGTCTGTTGCATCAACATACTCCTATTAAACAAGAAGGAATATTAAATAGCCTTTAAGTTCATGAGCGCAAATTGCTCGCCAATCTAACCAACCACAAACCATGAAGATATCATTTTCATAATTTAGCTTTCTGTGTTCAATTTTGCGTTTCATGTTCAAAAATTTTTTTACTTTCTTTGTTTTTTGGCCTTTTTTGAATACAGAAATGTACCTCATTTGGTCATTATTCATGTTTTTTAGTGTTGTTTCTGCCAGTCTATTTTTTTTTTGTTGTAAATATTCTGCTTCTGCACTTTTCACTTTATCATGTCATTTAGCTCATTTTATTTCATCATTTTTCTTTTTTTGCTTCAGATTCCTCTCATGCTTTCTCTCTTCTGGGTCATTTTCCATCTGCCTTTTTTTTGTATGTTTCATTTTCATCAGTTTGTGTCCAATTTGATCAAATTTGTGTCTTTTGCGTTTATTTTGAATGTCCTTAGGGTTTGGGGTTATACCTGTTAGCAAACGGTGTCAGATTTAAACTGTTTCACATATCTTTGAGCTTGTGTCACCTTTATAAATATTTCTATTTTTGTGTCGTTTCATGTCTTCATGATCATTTTTGCATCTCTGTGGGCATTTACAATCAGTTTTTTTTTTTTTCTTCATTTGACTTTTCATTTTGGCCATTTTGCATCGCTAGTTATATTATAGTTATATTACAATCATATTAGAAGCCTTTTTGTCTCAGTTTGGACATTTTGAAAAAAAAAAAAAAAAAGAATCTTGCCTTAATGACCATAATTCCTTGCACTCAGAAATCAGTCAGGGCTTCTTCAGTTGCCTCTAATTGACAACACTGCAGTAAGACTACTTATTGGTGCAATTAATAGCATATCACATCTGTGTTTGCTTCCCTTCAAGGCTTCCTTTTCACTTTCATTAAGATTTCAAAACCTTGGAATTCACCTTCAAATCCTTAAAGGTACAGTATGTAAGAATTACTGACATCTAGTGGTAAAGATGGGTATTTGAAAGAAAAGATGTTTTCTTTCAAATGAATTCATTTTCCAAGCACTGTTGTGAATGTACGGTGGCCGATAGAGGCAAAAATTCTCCGAGACATAAAGATGTTTTCATCTGTGAGTGGATCCAGGGGTCTCGGTGTAGCTATGACTGGACTATGAGTAACTACTTTTAATGTCTTTTTAAGGCATTACTGATCCCAAACAGTCTCTAACTCTCATTAAACAAAGCTCATACTGCAGTTCTATAGTTCAGAGGGTTCTTTCTTCACAAACACGGTTTTGTCCATTCAGGGACACCGCAGTAAAAATAGTGGAACGAATATGGCAGCCTCCATATGTGCACCACCCAACAAGTAGATATAAATGACTCATTCTCAGAAAATAAGCATATAACAGCTATTCTAGTGCAGCAATTACACATCAATAGAAACACAGTTTTGAATGATTTATCACATTTTTCTGCCATTGACCTTTGATTTTTTACATGCTGTACCTTTAAATGATCCTAACATACATCTTAGATTTGCTGACCTGGTATGTGCCCTCCCGACCACTGAGATCCACAAATAGAGCCCTTTTCACTATACCAAGATTCAAGTTTTTGTTACAGCCTTTACATTTCTGAAGTTATTTATACATTGAAGTGAATTCTGCCCTTGAATTTGTGTTTAAAAGGGGCAGCTGCTGAATGTGAAGCTGAACCATGAGCTGAACTGGCTGTAAAACCATAGCAGCCATCCCCTCTGCAGCAATCCTGAACCTTGGATTAAATACGGCATCATCTAAATCGCTTGCATTTCAACACAGTACTTCCACACTGCAGTCCTGTGACTTTGGGAGTAGCAGCGGTTTTCATGTTCTGCTTCCACGATAACCAGTTTCAAAAGAAAAAAAATAGAGGAGGAGCCTTTACAAAGAAAGGAAACAGCCCAAGAGGCCACTCTGCTGAAAGACTTTATCGGTTATGGCTTCCTCTGAAACCCTGAGTGAATTGCTCCACCCTGTTAGATGTGATAAATCAATGTATAGTGACATGTGTGCGCACACACACAAACGTGCACAAAACAAGACCAGAGGCATGCTCTGAGATCTGAGACAAGCCAATGACATGAACGGTTCAGCACATGAACAATATGAGGAATAAAAAGTTAAAAATATAGCATGGAAAATAAAATAATACAAATTTGATATTTTTGCCACATATTAATAAATCACTTAATGCTTACAAAAGACAGGTTCTATGTTCATTTTCACTTCTAATTAATTAGTTATATTCAATAAATATCTTGCTTTTTTTTTTTTTTTTTTTTTTTTTACACGAGTTGCATTAAATTTAAACATTAAATAAAGCTTGTATGAGGAAATACTTTCAACCCACTACAAAATGGTGCACCGCTGTTTAATTAATTATGATTAGAAGATCACATCTATTTAAAAACGCACTACAAATGCTTTGACATATGAATTAAGAATATATTACATGACTTTCATGTGGTCTAGAAGGAGGCAGGGGCTCTTACATGCATACTTCATAGTCATGAAATGCCTTGCTCTCTATTGCCATGGAAACCGTGCTCCCAGGAAAACGCATAGAGGAAGATGCGCAGAGAGAGTAGATGACAAGACGCAACAGAGAGTGATGATACAGAGAAATCTGAAAGCTTGAAAGAAAAAAATGGGGGAAAAAAACCTCCGCTCTGCTCTTCCAGTCATTTATTTTTGGCTCCGAGCAGAGACACACTCTGCCTGCTGTGATGATGATGAAGGACAGCCAGGTTGGAAAATTCAATGCTCATTCCGCATGGTTTCTTTCCCATTTCCACCCAAACTGCTGGCATATTTTTCAATAACATAACGAGCTATTTTCTGCTCCTAAATTACACCTGCGCACTAAACAGCTTGGGAAATATATTTATGACTGAAGAAAAGCACAATTAATGCTACACAGCCAAAAAAGGGGATTGTATGTTTAACATGGAAACACACCCCATTCAATTTAAATGCAGTGCTTTATTAAACACAGCTTGCAAAACATCTACAACCTGAAGTCATTAAATTCAATAAACCCTGAGAGGTCTTAGTTTCATTTGTAGTCCTGCATTAACATGACAATGCGCACGCTGCTCGCTGCATCCCCACGACACACGGACACAGAGAAATGCTAATGCGCACACGCTTTCTGCGGCCACCGGCTTGCACTCGTCTCTCGCAGATAAAAAGCGCACATTAATAAATGATAAGGATTTGAATGCTGACCAGGCTGATTTATATTCTGTCAGCGAGGAAGCAGGCAGGAAGGATGGGCGGACAGGGAAAACCTCTCCTGGCATGTCCTCTAATGACAACCACATTGTTCTCCTGGGAGACGGACAGGCATCAAATTAAACCACCTCCCTTCACGTGCTCAACCCCCCCCTTTCTGTTCTTTAATGTTTGGACATGAGGAGCGTCCCATTTCAGCTTCAAGCGTGACAGCAAATTCGACGTTGCACTTGCCGTTTTAGCCGGTATTAATTGTTGCAACATATCCAGGCCTCTTGTTTGCACCAGCTGACAGAGCCATCTGCCTCTTCACCCTGCAGCTATTCTCCTGGTTGTATTTATTACTGGAAGATGGGCTGCAACAAAGATGGAAGTGTCCAGGTTCTTTTAAAAGCTTTTGACTGCAGGGCAGGTGGATTCAAAATGATGCATTCTTGTATTATGGTGGATCTAAAGTAAGAAAGGAGTAAATAGAGATGGCAAAGTAGGAGCCTGTTGAGATGAGATTGAAAGCATGTAAGATTTATGCTCTCTAGGTCATAGAAGTGGGGCTGCAATTCTTAGGTCAGTCTGATCCTGATAAGTCGTACATAAAAAGGAAATCAGACCAAATGATCAACGGAGGTCAGTTCATTTCATGTCAACAAGATTAATCCATCCCTTATCTTAATTTATGCTGCACATGAAATCTAAAGAAGTACTGGTCTTGTGAGACAAAATCAGAATGAAAGCATCAGTGCACGTGTTTCCCACTCATCTCTGGCCACACCATTTTTGTCTTTTTCCACCCTTTCTGCCGGGGAAGCAGCGAATGATAGCACGTGCCCTTGAATGGCCTTGGTGAAGGGTGCGTCTCACGGGAGGACGGACAACCTTCACCCTCCAGTAAGACTGTGTGTCATTGGCTGGTGGACAAGGCAGGGAACATCCACCACAGCGAGAGAGGCCTGAGGGGGACAGGATGTGAGACACTCCTCTCGCCACCTGCTCTTCATGGCTTCAGGTTAAGTTAAGATGCAGTCGGACTCAATATCCTCCTTTCATAAAACATGAAAAGGAATTAAAGCTGAGGTAGCGTGTCCTGATTCTGGTTCACCTAATAACTCAACAAAATATCACAGTTTATTTGCATTACTCATTTTTATATTCATCTATTTATTTTTAATCTTTTGAAACATGCAGGGGGAGACAATCACACCATCTTCTTTGTTTACATCCAACACTCAGATCAGCTTTTAAGGCCAGACTGTGAGCAGGAACATTTGAACAAAAATAGCTGAAAAATTAAAATACATGCTCCCTTTTCAAAGTGAAGAGGATGACTCCTGAGGGCACAAAGAGAGAGAGAGTTGTACAAAAGGAGAATGAAAGAATAAAGTGATGGATGGAAGAGGGAAAAGGGAGGGGGGTTGTAATGAGAGGGAAAGATAAAGGGAGGAGGGGAGCTCCAGCAGAGGAGCTTCTGCTACCCTGCTGATAAACTCAACTACTGCTCTAAATGATGTTATTTTAGTTTGAGACATAAATCATCACAGCTTTATCGTCGCCATCTTTATCTTTTGTTGGTTTAATTCAAGAGAACAAAGACTGAACACAAGGGATGCACAATATTAGAATTTTGGCCGATATCCGATATGCCGATATTCTAAAACTTATGTGGCCGATAACCAATATCGATACCGATATTAAAGCTGAAAAAAAAAGCTGTCATTGAAAATAGCAGTTTTGTTATCCGTTTCTGATGCTTTGAAAAAAAGGGTGGGAAAAGATATCGATACACTGAAATATCGCGATATTTTCATATACCAATATAAAATCAATATTTAAAAACCAGGTAGCCATCTATTTTACTCACAAAATCTTACGAAATTTCTTGAATTCTCGTGAGATTTGGGGACAGAACAATGAAATATCGTGAGATTTTGTTAGAAAAATTGACTGATACCGTGTTTTTAAATGTCAATATATCAGCATATTAAAATATCACGAAATTTTCGTGAATTCTTACGAGATTTCATAACAGAATGATGAAATATCGCTAGATTTCATTAGAAAAATAGATCGATACCGCGTTTTTTAATGTCAATAAGATATCAGCATGAAAACATTGCAAGATTTTAGTGTATCAATATTTTTCCCACCTCTAGTCTTGAAAAGTTTTAAAGTCTGTTAAAAAGAGGTTTTTGAAGAAGTAGTTTTGGGGGTTTTTTAGACTATAGAAACAGGGGGCTGATCAGTTAAGTATCGTTGGGGTGGCCGATGTCTGATACTCAGTTTTAAGGCTGATATAAGGCCATACCGACAGGGAGCTGATTATACCGCGCATCCCTACTGAACATAAAAGGAAAGACCATGGCAAAATATTCAGGAAGCATTAGTTTCAGTAAAGTCTTAAATGTGCAGGTGCTATATTTCTATTTTTACATGTTGTTGTTAGTTTGTGAGGACGTAAATGTCACCTGAGAGTTGCTGGGAGGTGGATTTTGCTGTTTTTGGACAGGAGAGGAAAACGAACAGGAAGAGTAACAGTTTCCCCCGATGTGCTAAACTGAGCTCGCCAGCTGCTCGCTCCGGCAGCTTTAAGAGTGTAGTATTGATCCTTTCATTTAGCTGTTAAATAATTCATATTAACACCAACCAAATGGTGACAACATGTCAATCAGTTGCTCATAAATACACATGTTTTGGACTGATCCTTATGCTGCCTCTATGTGTAGCATTAATACAGTAAAATGATTTTTTTTTTTTCAAAAGCTACCTTAGTTTAATCAAAGTTGATTTAACCCCTAACACCTGGATTTATTGACAATTAGATACAAACAATATAAATATGTGGGGGGGGGGGGGGGGGAATCAAGAGCAAGGTACCAAAAAAGTTTAACTATACTTTTTAGTTATTTTAACATTTTTCATTGAGCTCTATTCTGGATTTATTGTTTTATAAATTATTTTATATATAGTTTTATAATTGTTAAATATATGTTTTTCTTTTCAGTATTTTTTTTTTTATATCATTTTCGTCATTATTATATTAACCATTTTATTTTCAAGCTTTGTGCTTTATGTGTATGAGAGTGTAAGATAATGAATGATTTGGTGTGTTTTTTTGGTTATGTTACATATTTTGTTATGTGAACGCTTACTTTTTTATAGTTTGGTGTTGAAATTTGATATTCAATTATCGCAGATATTCTGTAAAGCTTTTTGTGTTGCCCTTTGGTGTGAAAAGTGCTGTATGAATAAAATCCAATTTGATTGATGTCTTATTTATTACCTTTATCATTCATTTTTGTGTTGGTAATATCTGTCTTTTAAATAAGTGTTGGTATTAATTTCCAGTGTACAACATAAATGACATCAACACTGAAAGATATTAACCTTGTGGATTTTGTTGCTTCCATTTCTGAGTCAAACTGATGTTTTTTTGTCATGTTTTCTTTTATTTGTGTACTTTTTATTAAAATAAACTTATTTCAAATCAATTCATTAGTAATTTGCATAAGTTCAGTGTTAAAAAATGTTAATTGAATACAAACTTAGTTTCTGTCTTTTCAATGATCATTTAATTAATGCAGCTTTGCAAATATTTTCAGTATCAAATCAACCCAAAATGAAACTTTTTAGATTTTTTTTTTTTTTAAATGACAGTTGTGGTTAAAATAACTACATTTCAGAGTTGGCTTGTTAAATGTTGCTATCTTGGTAATAGCAGAGAGGCAACTACTAGCTGCTTCTATCACATCAATTAAACCCTCAGTCCATTAGGACCACTTTTAAAATGTGCGCTGGAGAAATTGACTGTAATAATGGAACATACTTACAGCTGATGGAGGGTCTCGAGTGTACAGATGTCATGCCTGTGTACAGGTATACTATAGCTACGAGTCTCATAAGGGCTTACTGCCACTGTGGGGATAGCTTTTTAGAAACACAGTGGAAAAACCATTAGGCCTAATCATAATCAGTGTCCAATTAACATGAATTTGCATACATTTGCACACATCTGACATGGTTTACAGTGTTTTACAAGATGAGTATCCAGACAACAGATGTGAAATGTGTGGTGAAGCTTCGCCCTCATTCAGGCTGGGCTGTTTAATAATGTTCAGACACAATGCTCCCAAGATAATTCAAACATCAAGGGCTTTATAGAGGACGCAGCAGCCAAACATCCGATGAATGGCATCATGGGAAGCCAAAGGAAAAAGCACTCTGATGCCATTTTGAAGACAAAAATCTCTAATTTTTAAAAAAATAATTATTTAGTATTGATTAAAAGTCAAAGAAAAGTTTAGAGAATAAATGAGAACAATTCAATTTATCATTAGGCTGCAAATGTCAGTTATTTTTATTGTGTTTTTTATTGGAAAATTGCTGCGTGATAGAAATTATTTCACTTTGAATTTTTGTTGTTTGAAATACAGATAAATGTGCATTGGTTTGCCCGTTTCCTCTCAGAAATAAATTTCACATGTCTGAGAAATTCCACAGTGCAGATGATTTGTCTCTATTAAAAGTATTAAGGCTATTTGTTGATAATTACCTAAACTTTGGTTTTCATCAAATAACAGGAAAGGACTGCACCATTTGTGGCATTTGAGGAAAATATGGAACCACTATTTTAAAGCAACATTTGCTGCTATGCTGACATTTCTCCCACTTAAGCTTTGCTTATTTCAGCAAAGCAATCCCAAACCACATTTCAAATATGCTACATCAGTACAAGGTTGTAATAATTGTTTTGGATTTTAAATTAGTTTCAGTTTTTATTTAGTTTTGACTTTCTTTTTCAGTTCAATTAGTTTTATTTAGTTTTTTGAGCAGGTTTGCTAGTTTTTATCAGTTTTTATTTTCTGGAAAATGTTTAGTTTTAGTTTAGTTTGTATGAGTTTCAGTGTTAGTTTTAGTTTTTGGGGGATTTTTTTTGCCCGCCAATTATACTGTTGTCTGGTGTGACATTCAAAATAATCAGACAGTCACTCGGAGTAAAACCGGTTGAGCAAAGTAAATAAATTAAATAGAAATAGACTTCATATCAACACAAAAGGCTTATGTATTAAATAAATTTACAAAGACTAAAACTAACGCTGTTTTTACAATAACTTTAATTAGTTTTAGTTTAAAAAGGTATCTTTAAAAAAAAAAAAAGCCATTTTTATTTTAATTTCAGTTAATTTTAGTTTTCGTTTCTTCTTTAGTTTTAGTTAACTACTGTATAATAACCTTGCATCAGTATTGAGCTGCATGGTAGTTAGCAAGAAGGCTCTTGGGTGTAATTAATTTCTAGAGTTTTCACACTCTTCTCCATGCTGGGCTCTCTCTAGGAACTTCCCCCAGAAGTGTAAAAACATGCATGTCAAGTTGATTGGTGATTCAACATGGTCCAAGTTGGTTGTCTCGTTTGTCACCTTGTTAGCCTTGTGATAAACTGTCGAGCCATCCAGGGTGTATTTCCCAGAAGTAGCACCCATGACTCTGAAGATTACAGAGCGAGCTTAGAAGACGGTGGGATGGATGCATCTGCATGGCTCCACATTTTATGGAATAAAATATGGAGCTCCGAGCCGCGGGCAAATGATTGACAGCTGATGTACTCTGGGCTAAACGCTAACCGAGCTAACTTGAAACGAACAGGAGCTAACGAAGATTAGCCCCCAAAGCGCTGGTGTAAAGGTAAGACACGCTTAGACTTGCTATTATCTGACTAAAATCTAACGTTGTGCGACTCTGCTACAAACTGAGACCTTACTGACAGCAAACAAGGAGCTAACTGTTAGCCACCGGTCAGCATGCCACGTCAATCAAAAGGACACGCCCTTAATTATCTGTAATTTCATGATTAAATAATATCTAAACGGAGTTTAGATGTTTTATAACGGAGTTATAAAAATAAATTCACCCCCCTCACAGTTGACATGACGGTAAACTTGACCTATTAAACCTAAAATGATGTTTTGAACCAGGCTGTAAACATGTTTATTTCTGCTGTGAAGTTGGCGTTTTTTAACATGGGAGTCTATGGGGATTTGCTGTTTTGCAGCCAGCTCCTAGCAGATCAAGGGAACTACAAAAAATGACTTCTTGCAGGTAGACTCATAGTTTGCCACCGGAAGTTGTCGCTTGGATCCAACCCATCCTACTTTTTTGGGATCCTTCCGGTGGGGTCCCAATCTTGCCAATCGAACCATAAAGAGTGGAGTTTGACACACTGCAAATCCATTGATTGGTCAAAAGAGTCATCACTTCCTGTTTTTTGTTGTTTCAACCAAATCCCAAGAATAAAGAACACAAACTGAAGGATGCCCACTATTCTTCTTTGTTGTGGTAATTTTACTTTTACTCGAGTACATTTTGACCCAAGTGATTTTGGAAACCTCCCCCATTTCTGAGTAAAACAAAAAATGAAAAGCAGGTGGAGAAATATCGGCCTGAACTGGTTTTATTCCAAACATTACGAATCGTCAATCTCTGCTGTCGGTATAGTTTGGTGACTTTCGGCGTAACGCCCACTGACAGGAAAAGCATGGGCGGAATTCTCTGATGATGGCTGATGCTGGGCAAGAGATGAAGATGGAGGAGGCTGAGGATTGCCGTAGGAGAGGAAAACCTTGGTCATATCTCAGCCAGCTCTTTGTGTTCAAACACAAACAAGGCAATAACTTCATCATGCAAATACAGACAAATTTGTGTAATGCTAGTATTCAGCAGGCAGAATATTCTCTGGAGCATGGCACTTTATTTCGTTTCTTGAATAAAGAGTCAGTGTGCTCATTTGTTCAATAACACAAATGAATTCATGATTTATGTTTGCTATAGAAAGAAAAACAGAGCACAACATTTTCACCTTGATACTTTGATTTAGTTTGATTTTCTCTCTTCTGTAGTGTTGTAAAAGTTTATCAAACACAGTTAAAGTTGGATTAAATTTAAAACTAGCCTTTTGTCAGCAAAAATTCGTAAGTAACAATTTTTTTTACTCAAAGTAAATTTTACATAAAGTGCTTTTTTACTTTTACTCAAGTAGATTTTCAGATTGGCACTTTTACTTTTATTACTTTTAAGTAGGGATGTATACCGAGTACCGGTATCGTTTGGTACCGGTTCCTAATCTTAACGATACCAGGGTACCGTTAAGATTCTGGACTAACGATACTCTTATTGATACTTTTTTTACATCTACCTAACCATCGAGTTATCATTACGCAGTCAAATAATCACAATGATGGACTAAGACAGACACAATTCCCTTATTCTCCCAGCTGTCCTTCACCCATTTTTATGTCCAGGCTTCTTCAACATCATCTGAACAAATATTCTCCACCACTGGATCTTTTAACATCTTGTAATGTCTTTATTATTTACTCAAAATTATGTTATAGTATCAATAAGAGAATCGATAAATACCGGTATCGATAAGGAGTATCGATATTGGTATCGGTATCGATAAAATCATAACGATATACATCCCTACTTTTAAGCAAAATAAAGATACTTTTACCGAATTACAATTTTTCAGCCGCCTACCAGGTAAGGATATAGTTACCTGTGGAAATGCATCAAATGCAAACAAACCGCGCCAAACTGGCCCACCGGTGGAAACAGGGCTTAAGAAAATACAATAAAAGAGCCTCCAAACTTTTAAAAAGCTGTAATCAGTTAGTTTTATTCTTTTTTTTATCTTCTACTTTTTAGTATGATTTTGATTAATCATTTTTGCTTACTTGATTTATTGAAATTATTCATTTTAAGCTGTTATATCAATTGTTTTAGATTATTGTAATGTTAGCTGTATTTTTTTTAAGCCGTTTTTCTTCGTGGGAAGCATTTTGTGTTGCAGTTGTGCTTGAAATTTATAGGCTAAATAAAGAAATGACTAAAATTATTACAACTGTGAAGCAAGAATAATTTCAACTACTCATTGGCTCCCTACTAGGGCTATACTTGAAGAGTCCCTGTCCCAATTTATTTGAAACACATTTTAATTTGGAAATATACGCAATAAAGAAAGAAATTGTAGAAAAAAAAACATAATATCAATATTTACTACTTTTGCCTCTGTTTTATTTCATAAATAAATGCAGAGTTAAAATGAGTGTATATCCTGCATTTTGTCTGAGAAACAAAAATATAAACAGGGAATATTTCCTCTCCTTTTTCCTTCTTTATGACTTGGGGTTGCTTTTACAAGTGTAGCTTTTAGTTAAAATGCTGATTTTGGGGTATAAAATCAAAGCATATCACAAAAGATCTGTCAGATCATTTCAGCTGTGACCACTGGTTATTACTGTTGCAGCATTAAACCCCTCAAATGATATAAAAACAAGAAAAAAAAAGAAAATAAAAGAAAAAAGGAAAAAGAAAATAGATAACTGGAATAAAATAACACAATAATATATCAAATAAACTAATAACAATAAATACATTGCAATGACAAATAAATAATATGAAAGTAAATACATAAATAATAGTAAAAAAAATGTAATAAAGAAGTTTGATTAATTAGATAAAAATAAATCACATTTAAAAAAATACAAGAGCTGGTTTGTGGCAAAACTGGAACAGTAAGTCTGCTCAATGTTTAGGGTCATTGCTCAGCTGATTAGTTTCTCTCCCGTGTACTTTTTGCATGTCCCCTTTAAATCCTTGCATAGATCGCTTCTCTTTCTCGCCTTCACCATCACTTTTGTACTCCCTCTTCAACTTATCACACAGACAAGTGAGACTTTTTTGCAGTTCACAAAGTAGGCTAATGGAGCCCAGATCCGAGGCTGATAGTTAAAAACAACTTCAGAATTAGACTACTGGCTAAAAATGTGTGGCTTCTATTTAGGTTTTGTGTATCTCATTGCACACACATCCACACATATGTTGACATGTTGCGAGACTTCATCAACTGAAGCATAATATGCTATTTTTAACTCCCCTCTTCATTTCAACATCCAGAAACACACAGATCGCCAAACTCAGCACAACATGCAGCTGATGAATAAGAAGTAGCACTAAACCATGAACAAACTGCGGATATAATACCGAAAATACCAAACCATCTATTATTTTCTTCGGTGAGACTACAGATTACACCCTCAGACAGCTGACACCAGCAGCTACACCCACAGGTCGGTGTTAAAACAAGCATTAAAACACACAAACTAAAGCTCGCGCTCCCAAAACAGCTATTTGTGGTTACAGGAGGTGTTTCATCAGCAAATGATGCACACAAACAAGCCGGTCCAGTGAAAACCTGGGGCAGTTTCTCCACTCTCTCTTTATTTCTCATAAGCACACATGCAATAGAAACAGGTTCTTACTGCGATGCGATGCAGGGTAGTTCTGACAGCGGCCCATCGGTCCAGCCGTCGGTCGATGACCAGGATGAAACCCACTCCTGATGCTGCGACGCTGCAGGAGATAAGCATACTCTGTTATCACCGCAAAAAAGCACACTTTTTTTGTTTGTGCGTCTGCTAGATAAGCAGAGGGTGGGTACTGCTCGAGTCAATACCGAGCAAGTCTAGACAAAAGGTCAAACCACATGAAACCAGAGGGCCTTTTTGCTGCATGCTGGTGTGTGTTAGTTGGGCCAATACTTAAAACCTTAGTGACATTTTTCAGGGAAAAAAAAAACACTAAAAAAGACGTTCCTAGAGGGGAAAAAAAGAATTGCTACACAATAATAAGGTTGATATGCATGTTCTTCATGTTTAAGGACATCTAGGGACCCCAGTGACTGAATTCCCAGAGTCAAATAGTTTGTGTCTGTCACTATGCCTGAGTATATTGCAATAAAACAGAAGAGAAATGTGATTTTTTTTTTTACTTTGTGTTTTTTTTTTCTTTTTTGACAGAAGCTATGCTAACAAGCTAACAATGATTTCATTAACATGGGTGCCATAAATCACCTTGAGCAACAAAATAATTTCTAAACAGTCACGTTTGTTGTGAATATTAAACTGCAACAGATGAAAATAAACATTCTTCTGTTTTATTATTCTTTTATTTGCCTAATTTTTTAAAACCCTTGTAAGGTGAATCAGGCTTAAAGGGTTAACATACCGGAGCTCCCTTTGGACAATTGCATAACACACTCATACTCTTGTAAGTTGAGCAGCTCCTTGATAAACACTTAAAATAAAACACCTTCTTCTGCATCTGCTTCACGCTTTAATCTAATGTTTTGGGTACATTTTCAACAGATTTTAAACAAATTTAACATAATGTTCAGTCTAAATGAAGAGTTCTCGGTAACCAGTGACTGCCTGTTTGAAACAGAACATATTTAAGCTTTGTTTTAACTAATATTATCTTGGTTCAGTATTAACTGAGTATCGTAGAGTCTTCATTGGTGAAACCGATGGATCCATGTTATGAGAGTCAAAATCAGCACTACTGAAGGTTAAAACGTTGCAATCAACTGCACGTGTGTCTGCAGTCATCATTTGCCATCTCCAATGATGAGACCCTTCTGATTACCATGGCAACCTTGGCTCCGCATTAATATGTGTGTGTGTGTGAGAAAATCCTGCCATTAATTCCACAGGCCGGGCCATATGTAGCAGCCTCATTAAGCTAATGTTCGTGTGTTACAGTGTGTGGCGAGTGCATGTGTGAATGCAGCATTTTCAGCAAAAGGTCCTGTTGGACAAACTGACATGCATCCTGACAATTAAACACACAAATAATGCGGTTGAATATTCAAGCACAACACACACACACACACAGATTGGGAAGCCGGCATACAAACACAGCTGAGTCGGTCCTTCTGGGTGTCACTATTCACCAATTTTCCATCATCACACACAAGCACACAGAGACACTAAGATGATGTACCGAGCGAATGCTGCAACAGCAAATCCTCAATCCATCTCTACTGGAAAAAATATCCAAACCACATGAATGAAGATTTTAAAATCAATCTTGATATTCCAGAAACACAAAAACAAAAAAACCCTCAGTATTCCATTGTTGTCATCCAAATATAACGTGTTCATCCGGTGTTTGTGGCTCGCAGATGGAGAGAGGTGACCGTTCCCATCCTTGCAGAGCATCTCCCTCCTCTTTTTCCTCCTCTCCCCGCTCCTCCACCAGCAGCCCCCCCCGATTCCCCACCCCTAGCCAATTACAGCCGAGATTTGCAGCCTGCTGCTTGCCCAAAGCCAATCAGAGTCGAGAGTGCAGCCGACTGGCAGCGTGGTGCAAGAAACTGGTGGGGAGAAAGGGGGGGAGGACTCAGAGGGTGGTTGTGGGGGGAGATGTTATATATATGAAAGGTGATGAGCCACAAAAAGACATATTGAAAAGCCACCATGTCTCACTCATAGATGTAATGATGCTTTTTCAGGTTTTCTACTCCCCTTAATTATGGGTGGAGGAGTTGTGAGGGGAGTGCAGTGCTCAGCAATAAAGGAAAGGTGAAAAAAGGGTGGAGAAAGGGAGGAATTACAAAAAAAACATAAAGACTGGGTGTTATACTGTATTAAAGGAGGAGTGGTTTGACTTCTTATAAAGCTTTTCTTCCCAAGAGGGTCAATGCAACAACTTTCCTTCAGTAAAAGTTTGCAAATTTCATCTATAATATATCTTCAAAATTCAGTCTTTTTTCCATCTCAATTCCATGTTTTCTTTAAATCTCTCATTCCCTTTAAGTTGCATTTCTTTTAATCATTTATGGGTCTCTCCTTGAGTCAAGCCTTTAGTATTGTACTGGCATCTGTTGGCACTGCAGGGTATTACACATCACTTCACTTCCCACAGCAAAATAACACTGCAGTAAACCAGCATGAGCATGCACGCTCAACACTCACCTGGGGACGCTTGAGAGGTAGTCCAGCACATTTCGGAGCTCCCCTTCCTCTAGCTCGCTGAAAGCCGGGAACTCTGGGAAGACGATGATGGGGCTGCCGTTCATCCCGCGGCCCCCTGGAGATGCAGAGGTCAGGGGAGAGGTCACAGGAGGGTCAATGAGACATCCGGGCTCAGTGTCAACCTGGTGATGCTGATTTTTTATGATTGACCTGCTGGCAACTGGATGGAAAATATCGCCTTCTTAACCCTTTCGTAATCCTGATTCTAACCAACAGGAATATAAAAAACTATTAAATGTCCATTCTGAGTCAGCTTGATTTATTCTTTAGCTTAATTTCTATAGGAATAAACCTGGATTCATTGCTAAATTGTCAGTGTACAAAGCAACTGGACCAAATTTGCCCTTTTAAATGCTAAAAATCCCAAATTACATACAGACTTTTACTCATAATTGGAATTTCACTCTGGATCTGATTAATATTTCAAGAGAAAGACATCAGCATCAGTATCTAAAGTATGAAATCAAAGGGGCCCAACGAATGCGCACAATCACAAAGTTGGCCTCATGTTTCGCTGGAGGGTCAAGTTGCACATCACATCATCGCGGCCATGCATTATTCACTGAGCAGCCATGATCGCCATAGCAACCCAAAACAGGGTCCTAAGTGTGTGCTTATATGTGCACATGCCTGTTTCACGTTGCTGTGTGTGCATTTGTGTGCAAGTGCTCGGCTGTGATTGTCTGTGTGTCTTCTATCTGGGTCAGCTTGTCATCAGGAACTGACAAAGTGAAACTTTCCCTGCAGAGGGGCCAACTCTCATCTTCATGCAGAGTAACCAGGCTCTGGGATCTTACAGTTTAAAAATGGCTTGATATAAACCCTTTTTTTCCCCCACATGGATGTACAATCTCTTCATGTTTGCCTATAATGGGGTTTTCAGCGATTTAGGGAAATGTTTTGGGAGTAGGAACCATGTGGCATGTAGCGTGGCTGCATCTTCTGCATCAGTTGCTACTATATTTGTGCTCTATAGAAAAAAACTGTACCCAATTTGAAAAGGAAAAAAGGAAAAATACAAAATGATTAACAGGGATGCATGATATTGGAATTTTGGCCGATATCCGATATGCCGATATTTTAAAACTCATGTTGCTGATAACCGGTATCGATACCGATTTTAAAGCTGAAAAAATAAGCTGTCATTTTAAATAGCAGTTTTGTTATCCGTTTTCAGAAACTTTGAAAATTAGGGGTGGGAAAAAACATTGATACACTGAAATATCACAATATTTTTATATGCCAATATCAAATCGATATTTAAAAACGCCGTATTGATCTATTTCACTTACAAAATCTCGCAAGATTTCATCGTTCTGTTACAAAATCTCACAATATTTCATGAATTCTCACGAGATTTTCTAACAGAACGATGAAATATCGCAAGATTTCGTTAGTAAAATAGATTAATACCAAATTTTTAAATGTCAATATGATATCAAGATTTAAAAATATTGCAAAATTTTCATGAAGTCTCGTGAGATTTAGTCACGGAACGATGAAATATCGTGAGATTTCTTCAGTAAAATAGATCAATACCGCATTTTTAAATGTCAATATATCAGGATTTGAAAATATTGCAAAATTTTCATAAATTCTCACAAAATTTTGAGATGGAATGATGAAATATCGCGAGATTTCATCAGTGAAATAGATCGATACTGTGTTTTTAAATGTCAATATGATATCAGCATGTGAAAAAATTCTGATAATTCAGTGTATCAATATTTTTCCCACCCCTAACCTTTAGAAATTTTAAAGTCTGTAAAAAGAAGTTTTTGAGGAAGCATAAGTTTTTATTTTTTAAGACTTTAGAAACAGCGGGCTGATCGGTTAAATATCAGTTAAATATCGGTGGGGTGTAGATGTCCGATAATTAGTTTTAAGGCCGATACCAATTATATCATGCATCCCTAATGTTTAAGGTTAGAAAACAGATAAAAAATCTTTAAAAGTGTCTAGAATGAGAAGTCTTGTACAGAATTACTCACAATCACAAGAAGTCCAATTACACACACAATATTGATCATGTCTGAAACAGTTTGTAAAGAAAAAATGTAATTTTTTTTTTTTTTTTTTTTTTTTTTTTTTTTTACAAAACAACAAAATATGGAAAGTCTGGCAAAATGATTTGAAAAAATATCCAAATGATTTGATATATTTAAGTGATTGAGTTCTTAATGATTTATTTCAATAAAAGACTTGGAACTGCTGCTAATTCAACTCATACAGTTTGATGTAAAAATCATGTACACACCTTTTCTTGTACAGAAAATCGCATTCATAAAGGAAAAATGCCCTTACTTCACATATTTCTCAGACTACGCATAAACACAGTAAATCCTGTGGTAAAAATTTTTAAAAACTGACTAATCTAATCTAAAAACAAACAATTGTGACTAGGATAGTTTAGAAGCATGTTCTTTTTTCACATTTTATTTATTTTTTTTATCCACTTTTACTTAATGTTGCTATGGTTACAGGTATAATCTCCACTGGAAAGAAGAATTCAACAGTTTTGTGAACATACTGCATCTGGACCAGATTAAGTGCCGTTTTTTTCAGGGGAACCGATAATACTGGCCAACCATCATTATTGGCCAATATTGGCATTAAAGTGTAATATCGGTAATTATGAGTATTTGTTTTTAATTTTTCAATGACAATTTTTATGCAGCATGCAAATACTATCCATCAAACTCTTTGCAACTTCTCCTCTCACTCACAATGTCAAAATATGAGCGACATAACTTCTCATTTGCCTGCATATATCAGTATCAGAAATTAAGAGTTAAACAACATGCAATATAGCGGTAAAAAGCAGATGTCGAACATCCCAACTTTGCAGTTTTGTTTTGTTTTTTAAAATTCATGCAAAATTGATTTCGGGCTGCACAGGAACTACATCACAAAAAATAAGCTACAGCTCCAAAAGCAATCTGATTTGCTTTAATCTTTTAATTCCAACATTTTTTAGCACAAATTCCCAAAATGTCAGATCTAATATGATTTATTTGGGGTCACTTTCCATCCCAAATATAACCTCTTTACTTCAACGTAAATCTAACAAAATCATTTAAAGATGTTTCATTGAATTCAATTCATTGAATCGGTTGAAAATATTAGATCCACTTGCAATGTCAGCTTTATTAAATGTCAGTTGCTTCAAAGAGATGAATCAAACCAACCTGGCAAGATGGCAAACTGTTTCTGGAGTTCAGAGCCAATTTCAGCCGCACACAGAGGACCATCTTCCTTCTGCAGAATGTCATCTAGACAGAGAGATGGAGAGAAAGAATTATTAGAAAGCTCCATGCACACTAATTAACATAATGCATAGCTGGTGGCGATGGTTCTCAGCGCTTTGCAAACACAGACAGCTGACTCCGCTTTGGATATCAGAGCTGCGCAGCTTCAATAAACCGAACAAAAAGTAAATGCACCGTTTATTCTGTTGGCTGATGAGGCCTGGCAACCATTAAGAAGTTTAGATTTGACTGGAAAATCAGGCTGCTTGGAGCGCTCTTGTATGTAAATGTATAACCACCTCAGCTGTAAACTTGGGGGGAGGAGAGGAAGTAGGTGGAGGGAAAAGGAAGACATAAAGAGCAGAGAAAGTGAGGTAGAAAGGGGATGAAGTAAACAGCATTTGGATTTCCTCCTCTCTCTGGTCAAGCTGGATTACAGTAATCTCATTCAGCCCGCTCAGACATGTCGAGGCAGAGAAAACGCATCCCCCATCCTCTTTCATTTGGTTGCCATGTGTGACCCATGCATGCCAAACTCGAGCATTCGCTCGCCAATTGTGTACAGTCATGTGGGCATCTGTGAATGAAAACTGAGAATGCTTCGGTCATCTTCGTGTGTATGATGGAGGATCATTATGAGGGGTGTGTGCATGCTTATAAAGGCTGGCACCGAGTGTCGTGTGAGGCGTAGTGGTGAAACTGGCAGTGAGAGGTATCTATTAAAATGTAAGTGCAAAGCAAACAAACTGTCATTTTAAGGAGATGCCATCTCCTCAAATAGTCTCATAGAAGTGATTATTAACCATTCCACATGAGTTTAAATCCTGTGAGGAGTAATCTTTTAAACTTAAACGTCCAGGAAAGGAGAGGTCTGGATCAGTGAATATAGATAGAATATGATTTTTAATTCCTATCACCGACTGACAAACAGCTTTGTAAAGACTTCCACTTGTGTAAAGCAACCAAGATGTGTTTAGAGTTACTTGTAGAGTTACTTTGTAGTTGCAGTTTTTTAGTTTTTGTCGACGTTTTTATTATTTCTTTAAAAGTGACTTGAAGCCAGCCTCATTTTGTGGACATTTTGAGTATCTGCTTACTGTAGGAATGTCCACAGTCTGTCTTCGAGGGCCGCTTTCCTGCAGGTTTTCGATGTTTACCTGCTCCAACACACCTGACTCAAATGAAATGGATGAAGCCTGAAGTTCTGCACAAAGACTCATTCATTTGAGTCAGTTGTGTTGAAGCAGGAGACAAAAAAAACACACACAGAATTGTTGCCCCCAAGGACCAGAGCTGTTCACCACTGGTTTGTTGTTTTATCCTGTCATTTTGTGTTAATTAAATACCTGTTTTTGGTTATTTTTCTATCAATCTCTCTCTCTACAGCAGCGTTAACCAACTCTGGTCTTCGAGGGCTGCCATCATGCAAGTTTTTGTGTTTCCCTGCCACAACACACCTGATTCAGATGAAAAGTTTCTCCAACTGCTTGCTGTGAACTTCTGCACCAGCATGTTAATGAACCGTTGATTTGAATCAGGTGTTGTGGCCGAGAAACACCAAAACCTGCAGGATGGTAGCTCTCGATGTCCGGAGTTGGTGACCCCTGCTCTACAAGTCTTTTTTTTTTATCTTCTTTTGTAGTAATGATGCATTTATTACTCATGTTTGCATCTCTTCCTTTCTATAATTAACTTATGTTTCTGGTCATTTTGCACTCCTTTTTTGGTTAATTGACTGACTTTCCAACTAGAAATATTCAAGTCAGATAAGCAGTAGTCAGACTTAATTTCGTTCGCAATCAAGAAGACTCAAGAATCTTCATGGATGTGCCTGATGTGAGTCTTGCTTTACTTAAAACCTGCAAAAATCCACCATATATGAAGGTGAAATAAGTCTACAGTCACACTGGCAGCTCAGTAATGCTATTTGCAGACATTCTGCAGCATGTTAACAGTTGTAATGCTGACATATTTAGCAGGTCCAGCGTTCATTATCTCGTCCATTAAAGCATTGCTGATCATACATCTTTCATTCCACATCACAGATATTACTTTTCAAGAGCTAATATTCAAGAATGAGACACATAATTTTCTTTTCATCTTAAATAATGTATATGGACAACCGCTACGTGTCCCTCTGCAGCTGCTCTATATGATGAAGAAATCTATGAGATTAAGCGCTTAGATCTACAGTAATACCACATAGTGTGTGTCAGCACACCGTCGGCTAGACAGTGACTCAGACTGCACACTGTAAGTCTAACGTCTAGTCTGCTATAGATACGATAGAAGATTGAGAATGCGAGCAGCTGTTTGGGGGATGTTCGGGATGCACTTGGCCTCTTTTATTTTCTGTCTTCATTATGACTAAGCAGGGAGGTTAGGAACACTGCCTGTCATGCATATGAGTAAATGCTGATCAGTGGCTCCGGATGTTCGGGGGTAATGTTTAGATGCTAAAACAGTGATTCAGGAACCAGTAAAAATGAATGCATGAGGGGGAAAAGGAAGCAAATGTGTGAAATGGAGAGACTAAAGGAAATGATTCGGAAACAGCTGGGCACATTTTAACCTGATCAAAGAGATGATTTATGCAACTCTGATGCAGGTCAACTTAAAAGAGTTTTAAACAAAGTCAACCTGCTTCTTTGTTTAGCAAAAACAAGAAAAATAAAACAGAAAACCCTTACCAAAAAGTAGTATATGCAAGTATGCATGAAGTAAACAAATTTTAAACTTTAAATAAGACAGTATACTTTAGTTTGTTGTTTATGTGCTTATCAGAAATATACTTAAAGTTCACTTTGCATTTATCAATAAATATAGTATATTTAGCCCATACTTTTGGATGATATGCTTAAATATTAGTACATTCATAGTACATTTTCACACATACTGGTATCTTTGTGGCATACTATCATGTTTTTAAATCCTATCTTGTAAGATTTAGGCGCTAGCCCTCTAACACATTGAAAAAAACCCCGTTCATATCATATATTCTACTTTTAATCTAATTAAAAGTGTACTCTGGTGTACTTAAAGTGTACTTTTTAATAGTAAAAGTAAGCTTGAAGTTCTTTTAAGAGTAAACTAACAGTATAACAAGAAAATTACTTTCAGTATACTTTAAAGTGTACTTTTAAATACATAAAGGTACAGTATGTAAGAATTACTGACATTTAGTGGTAAAGATGGATATTTGAAAGAAAAGATGTTTTCTTTCAAATGACTTCATATTCCAGCACTGTTGTAAATGTATGGTGGCCGTTAGTGGCCAAAATTCTCCCACACAAAAATATGTTTTCATCTGTGACTGGATCTGAGGAACTAGCCTACTTTTAATGTATTTTATGGCATTACTGATCCCAAACAGTCTCTAACTCCCATTAAACAAAGCTGGTACAGCAGTTTTAAAGTTCAGAGTTCTCACTTCACTTACATTGTTTTGTCCATTCAGGGCCATCATAGTAAAAATGGTGAGAAAAAAAATGGCAGCCTCCATATGTGCACCGCCCATCAAGTAGATATAAATGATTCATTCTAAAAAAAATAAATATATAACAGCTGCTCTAGTACAGTGATTACACATCAATAGAAACACAGTTTTAAATTATATATCAAATTTTTCTGCCATTCTACCAGTTTTTTTACATACTGTACCTTTAAAGTGGGCCAATTTAGTCCCAAGAAGTATACTTGTTACTGCTAGTACATTGATATCAGTGTACTTGGTAAATAAAAGTACACTTGGGGGGATATACGTTACTATACTTGAGTATACTTAATGACATGTACTTAAGGAATACTTCTTTTTGGTAAGGGAAAAGCTGATAAATGTTCCACACTTATGGATATCTGACATAAGGCAGACTGTGTGTGAGCAAGTGTGTCGCCACATGTCATAGTGTGTGTTTCAGAGCGCTGTAAGCTCACTGAGGCAGCTGTCAGTTCAGGATGTCAAATATAAGCTCCGACTGAGACTCCAGCTTTGGACTGCTGCCAGACATGTACAGCAGTCGTTGAGGCTGGATGGTGTGGGTAAGAAACAGAGAAGGAGACCATTGCAGTGTAATAGTCCTACAAGTTAAATTAGAGACACTGGAGGAACTATGATGTCATAGTTTACATTTAAAACGCAATTCATCTCACATGTGAAGTAGTCCAAAACAAGTCTAAGATTATAACCATTTTTTATGTAAAAAAGTTATAATTTTCATAGCTTTTTAACCTATTTCTCTATATTGTTGTTTTGTTTTTTTTAAATGCCAGAAACACTTTTTTTTTTTTAGAGTTAACTCATTAAAGCATTTATATTATTTCAAGAAAGATTTTCAAACATTTTTTTCCTGTATTTTAAGACACACTATAAAAACAAATATGGTAAAAAAAAAAAAAAAAAAAGAAAAAAAAACCTTAGAGTTCGAATATGTTTAGATTATCTTACAAACTTTTTTTTAACTACTGTAATTTCCAGCCAGATGACAGTTAAGCAAATGGGGGGAAAACTTTTTTAATTAAACTAGTATGAGTGTGAATAATTTAAGCTTCATAATGTAATCAGCAATTCATCTCATATTCCAAAAGGCTTCATTTTCTACATAAATATAACTACTGAAGCATGTTTAACAAAAAAGATCCAGGTAAATCTCAGCTTATTTTGACCCAATTAGCATATCTATAGTTATCTTTATAGATTTTTCTACTTTGATTTTATGTGATACATCAAGAGTAGACTTTTTTGTTCCATTATGCCTTTAAAGGTACAGTATGTAAAAAATCAAAGGTCAAGAAAAAACCACAGTGTATAATTCAAAACTGTGTTTCTACTGATGTGTAATCGCTGCATTACAACAGCTGTTATGCATTTATTTTCTTAGAATGAGTCATTATCTACTTGCTGGGCAGTGCACATAAGGAGGCTGCCATATTTGTTCAGCCATTTTTATTATAGTGTTCCTGAATGAACCAAACAATGGGTGTGAAGTGAAAACCATCTGAACTTTAAAACTGTTGTACCAGCTTTGTTGAATTGGAGTTAGAGCACTGTTTGGGATAAGTAATGCCTTAAAAGACATTGAAAGTAGTTCCTTGTAGTTCAGTCATAGCTACACCCGAGACCACTGGATCCACTCACAGGTGAAAACATCTTTATGTATGGGAAAATTTTGGCCACTAACTGCCACCGTACAAGCACCGTACAGTGCTTGGAATATGAAGTTATACGAAAGAAAACATATTTTCTTCCAAATACTCATCTTTACCACTAGATGTCAGTAATTCTTACATACTGTACCTTTAAAGATATTTATATATTTTTCTACAATATTTTTTTAAACAACTGACTAGGACAATTTTTTTTTTTACTTTTTTTTTTTTTTTTTAAAGGAATATAGGTCTGGGTGTGATAATAGCTGGGATATGCTCCAGCGACCACAGGCCACAACGCTGAATTGAACTAAACGGTACAGAAAATAAATGAAAATGATTGAATAACAGCAACATAAGTAACCTGGGTATTCTGTGGGGGAAAATGTAGAAAAAGTTTAAATATGTAATCAAAATTATCTTCCCAACTTTTTATTTCTCTTTTTAACTTGCTAATGTCATTTCCAGTGAGAGGACGACAATTAAGCACATGAAAAAAGCCTATATAAATTAAGACCTGGTATGTCTGCAAATGATTTAGCCTTCATTATGCAATTAGTTCATCTCATGTACAAAACAGTCTAAATTTGTCCTTATGAATAAAAAAAAAAAAGAGAGAAACAACTGCTATCGGTTGAAACAAGCTGTGGTTTGTGCATTACAGCAGTAAACATTGCAGATATATCAGACATTCAGGCGTCAGGCTGCTTTTCACTGCTGCTGCAGCCCTAAAACTCTGCTTTGTCCTCAGAGGAATGAATGAAATTAAACTATAGCGGCAGGGCTGCAAGGGAACCCTTTTACCCACAAAACAACACACACATACACACACCCATCAGAAGTGGGGCAATGCTGCCAAACACAAATAGTGATTATGGGGGGCCTAGAAAGAATTTTCCCCCCGCCCTCTTGTACCCTTCCCCCAGGCTCTGACACCCCTTCCCCAGTTCATTCATCCTTTTTCTCAAGGGCTTAACTGAGGGCTGAAATAATTCATGACCTGACAATCTTTACATTAAAACTACGTTTTGCATCATTAAACTCGTTTCTTTTGTGACCAGCTCACTTCTCCATGATTACCTGGACCCTGAAGCTTACAAAGTCAAGGTTCAATTCTGTTTCAACACAATTAAAACAAATTATATGTGATAAAATACATGCATCATTTTACAATTTTTATCTCATACGAAACGGATTATACATCACAATGCAGCAAATTAAATTGACGCATCTTCAACTTGACTATCTGCAGCTGAATTCTTGTTTCTACGTCTGTGGATTTAAGGGGGGGAGTGAAAGGATAGTGAAGAGGAGGAGGAGGGGAAGACGGCGAATGATGCAGTCGGAAAAAAAAAAGAGTAGAGGTGCTCTTGTCTCAGTGAGATGAAATGGAGGACAGGGTTTCTTTACACATGCCTACATATTTAATGTGTTGGCCCGGTGGTAGCTAATACTGTTGATGCGATCTCTCTGTGGTTATGGTCAGAGGCAACGCCACACTTTACAGCTGGAAAATATACACTTTCAGACTCCTGTCGCATGTTTTCTTTTGCTCCTCCTGGATAGTTTTTTGTTTCAAAACCAGTCAAATACCATCATATATTCAGCAGAATGTCAACAAACTTATTGTCAGGTCAGTGTTAGAGCAGGTGGAGGTGAAAACGTGCACCAGCAAGTTACAAGTTTAAAATCCACAGCTGTTTTTCAGTCACACTGCATCTGGAGGAACAATTAAGTGTATTTTAATACAAAACATCCCTTTGCTGAGTAGTTTTGAGCCTAAACCTAACCAAACCATAAGAATGGGACTGCTCAGGATTCGAATCCACGTCAGCCGTGTGAAAGTCCTGCAGCTGTTATAGACAGAAAGTAGTCCAACACTCATTTTCATGCGTAAATTTAATTTCTGTGTTGATTAATGATGATCTTGATTAGATTTCTAAACCTGCGTGCAATGGGCCGCAGCTTTAATTCTATTACATGAAACACTGTGGCCTGGAAAAGAAGCATGTGCACATCTGTGTTACCACATGCTTGAGTGTATAATTTTGTTAGCTAGTTTCAAGTTGAAGACTTAATTACAGGCACTGTTGCCCTGTCAAACCCCCACCCATATATGTGTGTGTGCATTTCTTTTACCCTTAATTTTATTTAATGAAATAATTTATGAAATAGTTTTGTCAGTTGTTGAGGTGGATGGTAGGAAATAGCTCATTTGAGTCCTAGATTCTTTTTAATGTCTATTATTCTCACATACATCATCCTCTTTTGTGCCGAAGTCATGTTCCAACAGGTTTTTGTTGCTAAACACACATTGTCAGTTCAAAGACAACAGCCAGCTGTTCTCTGCTTGTTAATGGCTGCCAGTGCTGGTGGCTGGTCAAAGTTCAAAGCTGCAAGAAGCTGGAGAGCTCTCTGATGTTAACTCAAACACTTATGAGCACACAAGCGGGACCCCGGCTGTGCATTGTGCAAACAAAAAACAAGCCTGACATGGCTGGACACACAGAAATGACCTCAGACTTACAACAACAAAAGGTGGTGAAGCTGAAGGAATGAATGCATCATCATGAGTGTTTGCTTTACCTTTTGTTTTGTTCCATGTAAAATTTGTGTCTGAGGTTTCAGGAACAAAGAAGCTTCATTTAAAACAAAACATAAGCCCAGTTTAAACAGATGTGTGCTCTTACAAGACCCTTTTAATGAAGCTATCACTGATAAAAGCTGGTAATAAGTAGAGGAATTAGAGATGAAAGAATTCATTGAACTTATGGTGGCAAGGATTAATTAAAGACACTTGTCCTTTCTTAGTTGCAGCAGATGTAGTTTAGCTACAGCAACATCTGATCTAGAATCAAGGGCCCTCATTTATCATTCATACTTACAGACAGATTTATGCATATTTAGGGTGTAAGACAATTTTTTTGCAGAGTGAGATACTGACCAACTTATACTTAGGAGCTGAAAAATTAATCTATTGCTGGTGTTTCAACATCCACATATGCTCTTTATTTAATAACTTAATTAGTAATGATGTATAGCCATGTGTTTGAGTCAAAATTTGCAAAAAGCACCTTGGAAACTTATCATGGCTGACATGAACTGCCACATTAAGATTTAGCTAAATCACTGAACACCAATCTGCTTGGTCGGAGTGCAGAAAGGCTTCTGAATAAAAAACGCTTCACAGAAAAAAAAATCTGTGAGATTCATGCTGTGATTTTAGACCTTTGTTACAGTACTAACTGCACAAAATGCTACTCCAGTGCATAACCACATGGAATTTTGTTCACTTGAAGTAGGAGACGAATTGGACATCATGGAGCTGGATTATTCCATCTTTCTTGGATGTTATAATTTCTCTGGACACCATATATATATTCTGATACCTCAAACAAGCTGAAATCAATGGTGAAAGGGATGTTTCCATATGTAAAATTTCAGTCATGAGCAGTTGTAGATATGTCAAATGTATTGTTAAAGCCACAATACTGAAAATTTGACAGATTTCCACACCTCTATCGACAGCTAATTCAGCTTTCTTCTTGCATCCCATCTCTTCTCTGAGCTCTCGCCAGCCAGTAAAAGTCAGCCTGATGTTGGCTTTTGTCTTCTTGTTTGTTACTTTCTCTTTCTTTTCCTCACTTCCTGTAATAATGTCCTCTTGTTTTTCTTTGCTGAATTAACTATGGTGCGCATTCAAAAAATCTAGTGTAGTGATATCCAGTTGCTGGTGTGTGGCAAGGTGGTGTAAAGCAAAATGCAGCTGTAACATGATGCTCTGGGTTGAAAAGGTACAGGTACAGTTTCCTTGCTTTGAGAAGCTGCAGGACAATGACGGCTACAGAAATGTACATAATAAATACCACTGTGTCATCAAAACCAGAAAAAAAGTTTGAAGGTTTGTGTCATTTTAAAGCACATTTTTGTTCTGCTCCTGTACTTTTATGAGTAATTTTTAGATATATGTAAAGCATTTTGTGTTGCATCGTGTATAAAACTTGCCATATGAATGAATGTGCACATGACTTGAATGAGTAAACTACAATCTAAATAGTGTTTGGCTGGCTTCAGTTTCAAATCCAAGCAATTCTTTATTTTTTTTCTCCCCATTTCATCTCCATTATTCCATGAAGGATAAACGAGTGTGATGGGATACTTAAAGGTATGTATCATTACTTTATAAGGTTAATTGAGGGTGTTTTTCATGGAAACATGTGGGATTTAACAGTTCATTCTTGTGTGTTCTTACATTTTTCCTGTACTTAGATTTAATTTTGAGCATTTTCTACATATTTTTGCAAAACCTTAAAGGTGCCATGACATCAAATTTCACTTTTCTGGGGTTTTGGGGGTATAATATGATCTGTTGTGCACTGATGAGGCCATGTGAATGTCCAGAGTGAGAATCAAAGTTCCTGTTTATGGTCTGTCAGCTTTGTTTCTCTGCTCAGAAACAGTTGAATCAGACAGCAGGCTATCATTCTACGTAGTTCTATCATTCTACGTAATTTAATTGCTCCAATAAGAGCACACTATCAAGTAAACAGCGCCCCCCTCTCTCTCTCCTAACGGCCTATGCACCGTCCGCTCCCCCCTCCCCTCCCTGTCTGATTCAGCTTCGTGTAAGGAGCTAGTAGTAACTTCTGTGCAGTCAGGTCTGGATTTTCAAACAAATGGATTTAAAAGAAAACTTCTGCAGCAACACTGAGGGAGGGGGCCACAACCTTGTCATTACCTGTAAGTTTATTTATTTTCTAAATGCTGTCTTGTCTGATAAACGTAGCTCAAACTGTCTGAACTGCCCATGTTGCTAGCAGTTAGCCTTTAGCAAACTCCGTCCGCAGCTTGACCTAGATTCTCCAAATAAGGTCATAGCGAAATAAGGTGTAGCCAATCAAAATGAAGTCAACGTGGTCTCCGGGTAAAGCTCCATATCATCACCGGACCCAACTGTATTACTGAGGAAGTGAGGTCTGGCGTTTCAAAACAATACTCCGCTGTAAAAAATGCCGTTTTTTTCTTTGGAGTATTTACATATGCAGTAATGCCAACAACATAAACTAGTTTTTAACTGCTATGTCATCACTCCTTTAAGGGAGACACGTCCAATATTCAGGCTTTGCTGAAGCCTTCAGCTCATCATCTGCTCCTCTGGTATTCGCCAAGTGGAAAAGACAGACTGGGAATGCAGACTTGAAGGCAGAAGGTTGGAGAAATGAGGTGTGTGTGTCTCTGGTGAGGGTGTGGTAGAAAGTTAAAAGTTGATCTGTTGGTATCAAGTGCCGACAGAGACACAGCTGTGAACTAGCTATGCAGGCGGAGAAGCAACGATCTGCCCGCTAGTCTCCAGCCATGTGTGTGTTTGTGTTCACACTTGTGTGAGGGAATGCAAGCTCTATTATATGGCATTAAAGTTGGGGTTTACCAAAGCTCCATCTGTCGCTGTGGCGCAACCACACAAATACACAGCAGCCTATATGCACAAACACACACGCTGTGCCAAACAACATGTGGGTCACAGGGCCAGCAGTGGTCTGGAATGTGTGTGTTTATGCCCATCCCCTCAACCAAAGCTTGAATTAGTGTGGCTCAAGACAGCCGGACAAACATTAAATTATTACTGATTCACATGACTTCATGATTCACTGGGTTCCCCTTTGTTTTCTGAAGCTACAGGTGTGAAACTGAAGAATGCCCAAATTCATTTAAGTCTTATGTTAGTCTGCTTATGTCTTATATACTTAATTTTCTGGAAGCCGCTGATAGTTATAATAAACTGATTACTGTTTATTTGTTGAAATGTGGCATTTAATTTGTGCATCACGCATTAAAATACCAATAAGCATTCCCATTTTCCTGTTTAAGTCCTATTTGTAATAAAGATCCGACCTATTTTTATGTCTAAGAAAGGCCAAGAAGGCAGAATCGATGCTCTCTGTACACACAGAAAGACAAAACAGTGGCTTCAGACTTGACTCGGTCACTGGCACTGAGCCCTGATTTACTGAATAGATGGTGGCATCATCATCTCAGCAAAACAACACACTACTGTCCCTCTGTCTGCAGTCTGCATGGCCGTCACAACACACAGTGACACGCAATCCTCAGGCTTTGTTCCCATTAAGCCACTGAAGCAAATCTGTATTCAGACCAGTCGCAAAAACTGCCAATTAGTGGAGTTTCGATTATCCAGGATGACAAAGAATTGATTTTCTGAGGGGACGAGTGAATGAACAAACAGTTTTTTCCAATTTGCATTTAGCATTTAACAAGATTAGCGACTGATTTGTACTTAGATGGGTCATTACTGCTGCTAATTGTCAATATGTTGCTACAAGGTGCATACAAGGCGTCAACTTGAACACTTTGTCACACAAAAGTTGCAACTCAGCCTCAATATAAAGCATTTGTGCTGCCATTTTTCAACAGTAGCTCTAAATGGGTTTGCTTTAATACTGCAGGAACAGCTCAGTTTAGTTACCTACTACTAATCTAAGAGGGAAAGAAAAAGAAGAAATAGAAATCAGTGGATCTGGATGCTGGTTTTAAGGGTACACATTTGAGAAACTGAGGATTGTATGTAAGCACAGTACATTAATCAAGCTTGTCAAAGACGCAAAAACATGAGGTGGTGAAGCATCTTTGGGAAAGAATAAGGCAGAAAACAGAGTTAAACCTTGCCACCTGAAAGTGGCCTCACCATTCAGTAATTTAGTCAACCAACCTTGATTGAACCTTTTACTGGTTAATGGCAGGACAGCATGTGAGATGCTTGTCATCTCTAATTTTACCACTAAATGCCAGTAATTGTCATACGCACTTCCTTTAAAGCAACAGTACGAGCTCCCATACTTGAAACTGCGATTTGCCTCTTTTTGATGACACACTGGTATTCATTATGCACATTCCTGGAGTGCCTAGAGAAACGGCGCTTTACGTCTTTTTTGTAGCCTAGGTCATCATGGGACAACACACTGGCTGTTTTAAATGCACACCATAGCTGATTCAGCCAAGAGGTGAAAGAGGACGTATCGCAGGAGTTGAGTAAAAGAGAGATAGAAACAGACACAGCAAGAGATAAAACATGAGTTGACTGGACGGAGTTTTACTCTCTGGTAAAAGCTCAGAAAAGAGGCAGGATGCAAAACAGGTGTCAAACTGACCTTAAGGGGGTGCCAACGTGCAAAGATCTGCATAGTTCAGTAGTGTGGCTTTAAAGTAACAGTGTATGACTGTTTACATTCTCTATAAAGGGCTCTTTTCAAGGATCATACTAAAAAATGTGGCTGGCATACATATAAAATGTGTTTGGCAGGCTATACTTATACTTATATTTCCACAGCAGAAACAGGGAGAGGTAAATCAGTGAAACATCCAGGAATATAAATGATAGTACGGAACACCAGCAGATGTGAATAACATTGGTGTAAACAGTCTTAGGAGGTGCTGGTACCTTATGTGAATCCAGACTTTGACAGTCAAAATATTTTGAATCCCACTACCTGCCCCAGAGGCAAATATATGCCACAGACCTGTGAATTCTCATGGGAATTTATGACTCGAGGAACTCCCAGATCTACTGGGAGCTACTGGGAGATCTGTGGTCCAGTTCACTGGACTACAAAGCATACCCTCGCAATCCTGTGGGTTTGAATCCAGGTCCTCCTCCCTTCCTCTCTCTGTCTACCATTAGAGGGGAAAAAACAGATGGTAATAGCTCAGCTGAGAGCAAAACCAGCAGATATAACAGCAGCCTTTTTTAGCTGCCTCTGGCCATAGCGACCAGTCATTACACTACACGGAACAAAGAACATGAAACCTTAGAGAGGCAGAGTGGTGAGGGAAAAAAATGGAAATGACATACAAAGAGAGATGGAGAGGGAGGCAGCCAATAAGCAAATAATCCAAGAGGACTGCGTTTCTACTTGCCCCGAAAGAAACCCATAGCTGCAGGAAAAAAACTCACACTATATTTGACACAATGACTTCTTGCGCCATAATTCAAGTCTTACAAAAGCCTCAAAGGTCAATGATATTAGCTAGAAAGGATTTATTACATCCACAATGCACATGTATCATCAAGTCATTTTTCACTGTGCACCATGTGACAGGGTTTCTAATGCATCACCTAATTTTAACAAAACCAATCCATCGTTGATATACATGGCAGAATTTTTGACATTCCCCAGCAGAAAGAGCCTGGCTATGATGGGAATCTGACTGGAAGCTGTCAGGAGGAAAAGGTTAACAATTCTCAAGAGAAAGCAACACTTGTCTTCAAAGTTTACTAGGTCATGTCTTGTACTCTTTCCCAGTAGAGCCATTTTGATTATGTGTATATTTTGAGGGGACGCTAAAGTAGATTCTTATGTTCAGGTTATTTTAGGATCTGAAAAAAAAATGGAGGTTTATCAGACAAGCTTCCTTTATTTAATCCATCTCTTGTGTTACTTCAGCTGGGTACCAATTTAAGACCCATTTAGTGATATTAAGCATTACAGCTAGTAACATTGAGTCAACCCTACTGACTTTAAAGACGCACTACAGAATTTTTTTGCAATTTTCTCAGTGATGCGCCCCCTATATAAGTACCCCCACCAGCAGCTTGCAGTAGTTGGATATTAGGCGGTGTTGGACATCCAATGGGTGTGGCCAGATAGGGTAGTTAGGGATACGGTTTAGGGATAGAGGTAAAGGATAGAAAAAACTTCTCAAAACGGTTATGTGGGCGGAGTCGGACGTCCTGACCCACCTAATATCCGATTCTGCATCGTCCTGCAAGCTGCAGGTGGAACCATCTCCTTATCGACGGTTAAACTGGCATCCATCCTGCATCCTACCTGTACTGTGAACAAACTCCAGCCTGTAACAGACAGTCTTATCTTGACTCTTGTCATATCTTTTGTTCTGTCCCTTCTTCTCTTTCTTTTCCTCCGATAGTGTTCTTGCATTTCTTTGCTGAATCCGCCATGATGCCTGTTCAAAACACCCAATGTGTTTATACAGTATCCATTTGCTAGCACATGACACAGTGCCCAACCAATAGTCAGGATGGGAAAAGTTGCATAGTGCAGTTTCTCAGCCTCAGAACGCTGCTGGATAGTGTTGCATCAAGGGGCAAACTCCGCCTCAGAACAGTGAAGCTCTCTTCCGCATTGTATTTAGTGTAATCCTCCCTTCATCCGCTAGGGGCTGGCTCCAAGAGCGAGCAAATCCCCATAGACTCCCATGTTAAAAACGCCAACTTCACAGCAGAAATAAACAGGTTTACAGCCTGGTTCAAAACATCATTTTAGGTTTATTGGGTCAAGTTTACCTTCATGTCAACTGTGAGGGGGGTGAATTTTTTTACAACTCATTCGTTTAGATGTTATTTATTCTTCAAATTACACATAATTAAGGGCGTGTCCTTATGATTGACATGCGGCAGACCGGAGGCTCCTAGTTAGCTCCTTCTTTGCTCTTAATAAGGTCTCAGTTTGTTACAGAGTCGCACAACGGCGGTGTTTAGTCAGCGAATTGCAAGTCTAAGCATGTCTTACCTTAACCATGCTGCTTAGGGGGCTTATCTTTGTTAGCTCCTCTTAGTTTCGTGTTAGCTCAGTTAGCGTTTAGCCCACAGTACGTCAGCTGTCAATCATTTGCCCCGCGGCCGCGCTGTGCCCATTTTAGTATTTTCCTGGAGTGACGACGTACGTGACACGGCAAGATGGCGACGGTAAGACACGCCCAACTGGCTTCACATTTCTCTATTCAGAAGAGACCGGAAGCTACGTCCAGTAATTATGTACAGTCTATGTGTTGCATTGAGAAATGCGCATGTTGGTGTGCCATTAAACATGTCTGAAACCATATTTCTAAGGTCAAAAAGTTACGTTGTTGGTCTTTAAGGTGAAAATAAAGAATTCAAACCCTTTCTTATGTCCAAAGTGTCAAATCCTGCTGTTTCATCAAGGCTACAGTCATTACTAAGATACGCAAAAGGGATCTCTTTTACCTCAGGATCCTTAAAAGGTAGAATCCGGAGTTTTCCTCCTGAAAATAAATGCTAGACTGGTACAAGTAAAATCCGTCTTAATCCACACCTTTGGGCCTCTACTCTTGTGTGGCGGTTAATTTATTTGCAACTCCCTTTCCCTCTGACTGTATTTCATTTTTTTCCCTTTGTTTTGGTGTGTTTGGGATGTTTCTGGGTGGAGATTTGCATATTTGTCTCCAACCAATGACAGAGCTAAGAGTGTAGCACCCTGTACGGATAAAGTCATCGACTGGAGTAGAAACCAGTCACTTGAATTCTCAAGACAAAAAAAAAAAAAAAAAAAGCAAATGCAGCAAAGAAAAGGAAGCACTCCGCAGCAAAAAGAGTGTTGGATAGTCCACCCTCGAAAACGAGGGTCAATATTGGTTTGGCTTTCCCCCGCTTCTAAGCTTTGAAGGAGAGGCTTGGACTGAAGAGCAATGCAGCCATTAGCCTGAGGGGAGGGGCTCTCAGTTTGAATAGTGTTTACAAACAGAAGCAGGGAAAGACTCCGGATTCTACCTTTAAAATTTGGCCACACGAACATTGGACCACGAGAGAAAATGCTGCACCAATGTTGCAGATTGCATCTGAGAATCAGCAGCAAGACATTTCCAGAGCCAAACAGGGTTGATAATCAGGATATGTTTCTTAGAATCTTACATTTGGTTTATTGTGCTTTTGTTTTGCATCCTTTTCCTCCCTCGGGGATCATTAAAAATTCATCTGCTTTATGATTATTGATTTTCCCCTCTTGCTAAAAGTTTTGTGTTGCTCCTAAATCCAATGCACACAGGAAATCTTAACTTCAGATTAAGGTTTCCTGCTTTTCTAATACTAATGCCCTGACTTGTACACATGGATCCATATCCCACACCGCCTTGCTGCAGCATACCTGATACTTCGCAACTCCTAATCTTGATTTGGCAAAAAAGGAGCACAAGGAAAGGTTGACACTGTGGTGCAGGTTATTGTGTTTGTGTGTGTGAGCAGGGTTTAAAGGCTCATAAGATAACTAACTCAAGCCCATCTGCCAGTAAAGCAAACATGCTCTCTTTCTGCAACACAAAACTAAACAAAGCACATTGTGTGCACACCTGTAAACGTTCATAGAGGGCCAAGAAAAGCATGACAGTGACTCTATGGATTATTAAACACGCTGCTCCTCTTAGGGCTGCCATCCCTTCTCACCAGAGGACACAAAAAAGCCAAAATAAATGAGACTGAGTCAACCAACGAACAGCAACACGCACAAAACAGAGAGTTGGGGGGGGGGGGGGGGGGGGGGGGGGGTGTTGACATTCAAACACTGAAAAGAGTTTTGTCCCAACGTTGCTCCCAACTGACATGAGGAAACACTCTGTTAATGGGATGAATGAGATTAACATGCTGTCAACGTGCTCCTCTGTACTGTACGGGGAAGGGGGCGACCTCACGTGAACACACACCTCACTTTGATAGAACCACAAGACCTGAGGAAACAAATGCACTGTCCACTTCATATTTGATTACGCAACTGTCTGATGGATTGTCATGGCTTCAGCAGGAAGAGCATCTTTGTGCAATGAGACTAAATCAATGTGGATAATAAAGTCAGGCTATGCTTATTCATTTATGTCATTCATGTCTTTGGACTCTACCCTGTCAAAAGCAGTTTAAACACAAACACATCCACTGCATATTGAGTTGGTGTCCAGGATGCATCATTCATTGTCACCAAAGGATAATTTATGATGATGGTGGTTTTGAAAACTCTTTTCTCATATGATCTACTATAAAGTTGCATTTTAGAATTGGGAAAATCCATGTTTTGGTTATCTTTGTTTGATAATACATAAAATGTCAAATACAATTACACCAATAAACCAACCAATAATGTAAAATCAGCACTAACAACCAAGGTTGATTCTGCTATGAAGGTGTGGTTCATTTAGAAGTTGTTTGCATGGCATTCAAGTAATCTTGGACCTGTTTTGTGGTACATATTTGGTTTATTTTAATACTTAAAGGATAACTAATTTCTAAGAGTTTATACGTGCATTTACTCACTGGTAAAATTTCTGTATCACTTCGGAAAATATTACATTGAGCCGCCCTTCGGTGTGCATCCATATAACGCCAGAGACGGGGCAGCCTCATTATAAGGCATTATCTGCAGCAAAACTCCTTCATTCATCAATACTTTAAGTAGAATGAACGAACGAACGAACAAGTATTGTCCTGTGGGTTCAGAATTAACTCTGCTAGTTATTGGAAGGCTTTCTCTACACTCTTCAGGCTGTGTCCACCCTGACAGGCGCACGCGCCGCAGGACAACTGATCGAGCAGCTCGCGACCCAGACACCACCAAACTGAAAACTTTGAACCGCTGAACTCACAGGACAAGAGCACTTGTTCGTTCATTTTACTTAAAGTATTGGTGAAACGAGGAAGTTTTGCTGCAGATAATGCCTTATATAGAGGCTGCCCTGTCTCTCCCATTATATGGATGCACTCTGAAGGGCAACTCAATGTAGTATCTTCTGAAGGAGTAAAAGTAATACAGAAAGTTTACGGGTGAGTAAATGCACATATAAACTCCTAGAAATAAGGTTCAAGTTGAAAAAAAGAAAATTTACTTTTTAAGTCACTATTTCATCCATCACCCTTTTCCTCCTCTTTAAAAGGCAATATAAGTGGTAAACCAGACTTAGTACTATGCTTAATACCCAGGTTTATTATCCATTTTGCAATCATTAACAAATAAACAGTGGAGTGGTTTATTAAAGAAGATCTCAAACTCTAAACTGACTCCATAAACTCACTTATTTACTGAGGTAAAAGAAAAAAAGGAAAAAGATGAGTTGTACTGAAAAAAAAAAGAAATGATAAGTTGGGACATTTTCTTATACTTCTACACATTTAGGGCGTATCCATTCTGCTACAGTTTGGTCAACAAACCTGGTCTACTTCCACCGATTGTACGATTCTTGTAGGGCGCATTCAGAAAGCATAGTCCGCGAGTCTCGGTCCGTTTGGGGACTTGGTTCGGTTGAGGGCGGGATGGTCGAGATCGCGTTCACGTTACACTATTGCTAAACGGGCCAAGAATGAAATCTCAGGTGGCGCTGCTTTCGGATTCACTGTAGGTGAGGACGAGACGCACGTACAAGAAGGTTCCCATGACTTCTATTTCCTCCACAAAGCAACATTATTTTTGTACGAGGAGCTGGATAGGAGCGATTAAAGCTTTTACTTCCTTGTAACTCCATGTCTGACCACGAGCTATCTTCATAAGTACTGCAGTCCCTCACGTGTGTTTTTGTCGTAGCGTTTACCCACGTTGTCCAACGTTTGACCCACATGCTATTTGTAGTCCACTTCCTGCGTTTGCAGGCAGACCGAGTCCGGTTGTTTGTTCCGGATCAAATCCGTTTGCGCATTCACAACTTCCCTAAACAAAGTGGACTTTCCGAGCAAACGGACTCTGATTCGAATCAAAAAAGCTTTGTGAATGCACCCTTAGAGTAGTGCGGACCAAGCAAGTAAACTTCAGTCCACTGGAAGACTGGGGGTCTCTGTGCTGGCATATTCTTACAGTATGAATGTCAACTAAACAAACTATCCAGTAAAGCAAAGAGAGTTCACGTTGCAGTTTGGGGAGCTTCTTTAAAAACAAACCACAAGACTGCATATATTTATATTGCTCCGTTGTTTAATTGTGGCGAATGAGCCAGCTGATGTAGGGATTTCTGTTTTCGTTTGTGTTTAATCAATTAGCTTTTCTACATCCTGCTTTTTTCCTGGATGTCAAATGACATCCAGGTGTTTTGGTCTGTGGCCTGGTAAAGTCAGCATTAGCAAAAACCCAACCAAGTGAATGACAGACATTTCTTAGCACAACCAGCTCACTCAATATGCTGCGAGTGCATCTTTAAAGGATAACTTTTTTTTTCCAACCTGGACCTTATTTCTAGGAATATATACGTGCATTTACTCACCGGTAAAGTTTCGGCATCACTTTGAGTCCTTCAGAAGATATTACATTGAGTCGCTCTTCGGTGTGCATCCAGTAACAATGGCAGAGATGTGGCAGCCACTACATAAGACATTATCAGTAGACTAAGTAGAATGAACGAACGAAAGAGGACTATTGTCCTGTGAGTCCAGATTTAGATTTCCATTATGAGGATGTTCTAAACACTTTTCGGGGCCGCGCTTTGACAAAGCACGATTCCGTATTACAGCTGAGAAGATCAGCTTGTTGCCCAGACAACAAAAACACAATTTGTGAAACTCTGAACTCACAGGACAATAGTACTCATTTGTTCGTTCATTTTACATAAAGGATTGATGAAATCAAGACGTTTTACTGCAGATAATGTCTTATATAGTGGCTGCCCCGTCTCCGCCATTTTACAAGATGCACGCCGAAGGGCAACTCAACGCAATATATTCCGAAAGACTCAAAGTGATGCAGAAACTTTACCGGTGAGTAAATGCACGTATATACTCCTTAAAGTTATCCTTTAAGGCCATTACAAACTTGGGTGTTAGGTGGAGTTTTTGCAGCCCTGAATGAAGCAGAAAGTTTTCATTTCTGCTTTTTGGCTGTTGCTAAGCTGGATGAAGTGCTGAAAAGTATAATTTATACATGTGGTATAAAAGACACGAACACCGCCCAGCTAGAGCAGTATGAAATAACTAGTTTAAAACTGACTTTGGGTCAAGTTCTTGAGGTGGCAAGAACAAAGCTAGTTTTGTTCGTTGTTTGGGTGAAATAAAACAGTGTTTAGAGTTCTTTGTAAAATCACAGCAGTCGCCCTCTATTGGTCATTTGAAAGAACGAGCATTTACCTTATTCAGATATTATGTCTTACCTGTCAAGCAAACAATTATCTTTTTTAAAAAATGCACAGTTGTGGGAAGTTTAAAAACCCCAGCTTTACTTAAATACGCTTTTAGATCTGAGTGGATCTTCTGCTTTGGCTTCATCTTTAAGACCCCAAGGCTACATCTGTGGTTTAAACCCAATCTGAGTCTCCCTTCTAAAACTCAAAATTCTTAAAACCTGCCGGCCGTTCTACTCTTGCTTTCTTCAACTAATGGAAAAGTCTGCAACTTCTAAAGAGAAGGAGCAAGACTTGCATAGACATGAGGTGGATGTGCCTAACATACTCTGGCTTTGCTTTAATGCTAAAGCCAGTTTATAGTTCATTAAGCAGACATTGAGCTATAAAAAATGAGTGAAAAAAACAGTATAATGCTGTTCTTAAGGTCCTTATCTGCACTTACACACACGGAAAATCACCTGCAGAATTCCCACAGTCTCATTTGACTTCATGAAACCTACTCGCACACTAACAAAAACAAGCGTCCACTCACTCGTCTGACACACAGAACAACACACACACTACCTGTCATCATCTTCAGCTGCAGCCACAGCCTGGTGATATCGTGGCAGAGTTGAGACACTCGGTTCAGAGCCATTGTTTTGCCGCTGCATGTATGCCCCCTTCCTTCACGTGCGCCAACACACACACATCCAAAACAGCCTCACACACAGCCACACACTCTGTCAGAGAACATCCCTGTGGAAGTTCAGGCAGTCCATTCCTCTGCAGCCGAGGACTTCAGCTGCTTACTGAGCTGTCACTGTGCAGCACAGACCCCCCACCACACTCACACACACACACACCATCGCTGCATCTGCCAGCCAGGGAGGCGGAGCTTCAGATGGTCCGCCTCTGAGTTCACATTTCACAGTTTCCACAGACATTTAGAGAAAGACAAGAGTAAAGATAACTTTAGCTGCAGACTTCTCAGTGGCTTACAAAGACTCATAACTGCTAACGCATTATAATTATACCTTTTTACTAAACTACATGAGCATGTTGCACCATGCAAAATAAATAGGCTTTGCAGTCTTTGTCTTTCGTGCTTTCAAAACACTTATAAAACCAGCTAAAACGTCCAAGTTCCATCCCTCCCAAAACCTTTCAGGCTCCACATTATGCTAATGTTTAATAATACAGTGAACTATTCAAAAGCAAGACTCATTTTAGCTGTTTTCTTCTGCGTTTCTCAGCCTGCAGTCAACAAGCACACACACAAAGCACACACACAAAGCACACACACACGCACACACAAAGTCAGCAATGGGACCCATTGTGCCACACACTGGTGAAAATGTGAACAGACCTTCAGGAGATCCATTCAGAAAAAAAGCTGCCCTGCTGAGAAAGACACACAGTTTTCAACAGTTGTTTTATTGAGCGTCACCCCAGTATTGAATGCATCACTAGGACACATCCCTCCTCCTGACTGATCACAGATGATGCGATGTTGGTTGCAGTTTTCAACAATTTCCTCTGCATATCAATGATTTATCCTGATTTGCATGCTGTTGAGGTAGTCTCATGATAAACTGTTGTTTTATTGCTCTGCTTTTTAATCAAACTATGACACTGTGCATGAGACACCTCCTCTTCTGTAAGTTGTTTGCAGGTCTCCAGAATTTCCTACAATCCTTTCAATATGCCTGAGCAAACCAAAAACTTGATATATTTCAGCATGGAGTGTTAAGTGTCCTTAAAAAGAGAAAACTGGACAAATGGGAATAAAAGCAGCTGGAAATCTTTTAAAAAATATGTCCTTTTATGAGAGAAGGAATCCATTAAGACCTGAAACAGGACCTGAGAAATGCATCCAGACCTTTAGTTGATCCATCTACTGCTAACTGAAGCCACATTAGAAATGGTGGCTGTGAAGAAGCTGTTCACATTAAGAAGTTCTTAATTGCAGTTATCATATTTCATACAGTTTCTGAGATCTATTGCATCACTTTATGGTTAAAAAAAAACAAAAAAAGAAACATTGCTTAAAGCCGTGTTCCATACTTCAATCGATCGATCAATCTTTATTTATATAGCACTTTTCATATACGTATAATGCAGCTTTGTATGAATATGGGTGGATATCTATGCAGTTTGCAACAAACCTCTTCTAGGCTTAATTGATTTTATAGATGCACAATATTATCAGACCAATATCGGTATCGGCCAATATCTGCTTTAAAACTAAATACTGATATCAGCCAATATAAACTTGATGTTTGCCCTGATATAACTGATCAATATATAACAGGCGCTGTTTGATGACAAACCTGCAGAATGTTTTGTTTGTTTGTTTATTTATTCGTTTAGTTTTTTTTTTTCTTTTTCTTTTAATCTGCGGAGCGGGAACAACACAACGGTGCGTCCACCGTGCAACATTATGACGCCTCCAGCAACTACTTCATATACAGCAGATGCTGCAGAAGTATTTTTCTAATTTTGCAAAAGGAATTAATATTGCATCATTTTAGCTTTAATATCGGCATCAGTTATCAGCCAAATGAGTTGTAAAATATCAGCATATCAGATATCGGCCAAAAGCCCAGTATCGTGCATTCCAATTGTTTTTGTTTCCTTTAATTTCTTTGCTTTTATTCACTTCTTATTCATTCATTTTATTTCTATATAATTTATTCCTCATCTTTAGTTTTCTGATTAATTGTTATAACTTATCTGATGTTTTATTCTATTTTATTTTATTCTAGGCTTTTTGTCTTTGTTCATTTTTGCCAAGATTCTCTCCTTATTGTTTTTTGTATAATTGCAAATAAATTCAGGTATTAACGGTTTAAAGGGCTAAAAGTGCTTAACAAGTCTGGAGTTTTATTCCTGAAGACAAAAAAACTTGTCTAAGAGGATAAATATGGTTATACAGTTAATGTTTTTCAAGCTTGTACAAACTCTGTTTTTACTTTATATATTGTATTTCTGTGCCAATAAATCATCGAATCACCATCCTGGTTTCCTGGTGAAGAGCATGTGCTTTTAGACCAAGTAGGATCTTCATCTGCAGACCTCCCCGTGATACTGCTGACAGGCACAACGGGGATAATCCATGCTTACATGTGAATGCACACACAAGTAATAACAATGGCACCCCTTCCTTGTGTGTCAGGTCTCTACAATGGAATTTTTTTTTTTTTTTTTTAATTTCACAGACTTATGAAGCTAGCTAGACACTTCACGTGCATATTATACCTAAATTCCTTATGTCGAGGCAAAATTTAACCCATTCAATCCAATCTGAATGAAAATATTGAAGTTTTCATCATCAGAGCCGTTTTAGAGCTAAAACATTTAAATGTTTGAGGGCAGAAAAAGAAGGGAAGTGATTAAAAGCAACACGATAAAAGATGTCTGCGCGAGATTAAGAATTAGATTTAGCCTGAATATAAAGATGAACGTCTTAATCTCGTCTGAAATCAGATTAAAAGATGCAGACGCATTGGCACGAACAGGATTTGAAGAGATGTTTTTCATGAATGTCCTTAAGACTGTTTAAATTTGTTTCACATGCCAACAGCTGTTTGAAAATGCAGGCGTGTGTGTTCTTTTACCCGACATCAGATGCAGATCAGAGCACGTTGGCTGTGGGACAGGAAAAGGCAGAAGATTTATTTAATGGCTCATTTCCTTTCTCTGGTGATTTATCTTACAACTGTAATGGCAGTTTTAACCACTGCTTATAGATTTACATTTCCACCCGGAATAATAAGTATTATTAATGGGAAAGTTTCACCAAAATACTCCTGAATTAATTCAATAAGAAACAGGAGATTAATAACCAACTTTTCTCTACTACGTTGCAGTTAGAGAAAAATGACAATAATCAAGCTGAAATTTTCAGATTAAGACTGGCATTATGGACAAAAATGCCTTGTGCAAATAAGAAAGGAAGACAAATGTGCATCATAATCAGCTTTTGCAACAAAGATCGTTTCTTTTTTAGTCCATGCGCTGAAATTTGAGCATGCTCAGCGGGAGGCACCTTTCAGTTCCTCTGCAAACTTCAATCTATCAACTAAAGAAGTTGGTTTTCTTCATGACATTTTGAATTATTGGTGTGGTATTTCAGTTTTATTCTAACATTGCATTCTCATTTCTTTTCCTTGACATGGCTCTAATATTCCTTTTTATTCTGACTCTGGGTTTATTACAACAGATGTCATATACAATTGTCCTCAAAATTATTCATACCCTCAAATTAAAGAAGGAAAAAAAAACTATCTGTCAGTAATATAAATTGAAATTGGCAAAAGTAATAATAAACAAAAATTCTATGAAAATGATGACATTGATTTTGAATTGTGGCTTGAAAGAACACACAAAAAATAAAAAGTAAACAAGCATGATGGGGCTCCAGAGCTAAAATTTTGTTGAGCAACACTTTGAGGCGATCACTGCAATCAGGTGTTTTCTGTAAAAAGACGCCTGCACCTGTTGACAGGTATTTTGGTCCACTGTTCATGGGAAAGGTGCTCTAATGTGTCTGGGACAGTTTTGTTTGTTTTTATAAATTCTTATTTCTAACCACAATTCAAAAGCAATAATTTATTTCATTAAATTACAATTTTGTAAATTTTTATTTATTATTAATTTCTTTAGTTGCTTGTTATTTAAATAACTGTTGTGAATTTAGCCTTTTCTTTAATTGGAGGTATTTTGAGGATGACTGTATGTGTTGTAACATACATCTTTTTTAAATTTCCATTTAAAAGACACACAAAGGAACTTTTAGCAGTTTCCCCCTATTGACGGCTAAACTAGCATCCATCTTCATCCTACCTGTACTGTGATTCACTCCAGCCAGTAAAAGAGTCTTATCTTGACTCTTGTTCTGTCCCTTCCTCTCTTTCTTTTCCTCTCTTCATCCGGTAATGTTTCCTTGCGTTTCTTTACCGAATCCAACATGATGCGGGTTCAAAACACCCGCTGTGTTCATAACTGGTTCATATCCGTTTGTAAGTGACACAGTGCACAACCAACAGTCATCTGCAACGTCACGGTCCCATCCCGGATACAAAAGTTACATAGTGCAGTTTCTGAGCTTCAGGACGCCGCTGGGCAGTGACGGTTAGAAAATGCGTATGATGAATGTTGGTGTGCCATCGAAACCAGTCAGAAACGCATATTTTTAAGGTTCAAAAATTACGTTGTGTGTCTTTAAACCCACACTTTTTATAAACTGTCCCAGTCCCCTAAATTAATCATTAGTAAGCTGCAAGTTAGTCCAGCATTTTTACATATAAATTATACCTCTGTTCTACGTTTATTCTATAATAAATGGCTAATTTACAAAGTCTATTTTAATAGCAAAGGAAAATCTCTAAACAGATCTTTCTTTTAATAGAATTACAAAAAAAATTTTAAACAGTAGGCAAGTTAATCTGGAATACCCATATAATGTATTTTATCTTAACCCTTTAAAGTTTACAGTAAGAAGAAAGTGAGAGAAAAGGGTTTCTTTTTTTTCTTTTCCTTGTGAGAGTAATATGTAGCATAGTTTTTTTTTTTGTTACAAATGGTTGAGACACTTAATTATTTTGTAGGAACTGCAAAATAAGACATAGGACGCCTACTTTTGGGATAATACACACAAACCAAGCGGTAGAGATGACTCAGGAATGTTAATTTTCACAAGTTCTTCTTTTTTCAAACTCTTTGAACCCTGAAAATTTTGCAAATGGTTGAGGGGCGCAAACTGGAGCTTCTCTTTTTAAAAGGAGTCATAAAAGATAGATTTATTTTAGGACTTCCTTTTTTTATATTTTGGAAGCCAAAGGCCTTACAGTGGCACACAATGAAACACGTGCATCTGTTTGTGTTTACATGGGATGTGGAGCAGACTTGAGCGTGTGCATGCGGAAACCTGTTTGTGTACGTGTGTGTGTGCGGGATGTGATGCAGACTGCAGCTAGAATAGCTTGCAGCTGAGGTATGAATTTGAGAACATGTCTTTGTCTGCAAAGAAGAAATGGTGTCAACTCCTTCCGCTGCACGATCAAACACTATTGGCCTGCTGGAGCGTAAACAGGAAGACACCAATTGAGAAATGACTCACACTCTAAAACGAGAAGAGGCTAAAGTAGGAGGATAAAAACGTGTGAAAATGTGTTTGTCTTAAGTGTAGCTACACTTAAGAACACAAATCTAATCATTATCAGTTCCGGTCCTACAATTTATCCCACATTTGTCTTTTTTTTTTTGGCAAAACAGACGCCTTCAGGTTTTTCTAAAATAACTCTATAAATAAGGAGAAGCCTTAGCAAGAGGTCAGCAGGGCAATTTTCTGTTTCCGTCTCAGCACAGTTGACCAGTTAACTCCTTTAATGTCACATAGACTTGACGGAAAGCAGCCTGGACAGCTGGATGTTAAAGACACTGAGGTGTCCTGTTCATAAACATGAGCAGCTCTAAATCATCACAAAGAGACGTCTGTGGAAACATTTCTCACTTCACAGAACATAATGTACTCAGATTTCTTCTAGCTCTTAAAAAAAATTAGATCTAAGTTTGATTATGATTTGTACTCATGAGCTGCATTGCACATGTTTAAGAAACAGATGCCAGCTGGCACCTGAAGTTTTCTCCAACAATCGTTTAATCTGCCATATCAGCCTTTACAGTGGCGGTCCTACTATAACACCTCACCATTCCTGGTTAATGGCACATCATCATTTACCATTCTCACTAAGAGCTAGTTATCAATATTCATGATTTGGGTCTGATTCCCATCGATCACCCTCAAACCATCTCTCCTGCCGCTCTATCTGCATCCACACGTTAATCCTTTACTGGCTTTGGCCACATTTAAGGTACTTCTGTGGGGTCAGATTGTGGAACAGTATGGCAGAGGAGTTAAAATAATTTACATTAAGAATGTATTTTAATAGAGTATAGGGCAGAAATGGGATCTGAAACAACATTAAACATTCACACTGTTCATTCTGTGCTTTATTGTTATGTTATTTTGCTTGTTATTGTATTGAGATTTTATTTCCATTGTTATTATGTCACTAACACTGATGAGGAGGAATGTAGATTATGTATTCCTGATTACAAAATGTGTGAAACATGGGAAAGCAGGAAATGTAAGGGAAGAGATATTGACATGGGGGGAAAAGGGGGGTGGAACTTGATAAGCAATGGCTTCATCCCACGCCTTTTGAACAGCTGTGGATCTTACAACATGCTGATTTTTCTGTATATATGTATATTACTGTTCAAATAAATAGGGATGCACGATATCGGAATTTTGGCCGATATCCGATATTTTAAAACTTATGTGGGCAATAGCTGATACCAATATTGAAGCTGAAAATAATAAGCAGTCATTGCAAATAGCAGTTCTGTTATCCGTTTCCAACACTTTGAAAAATAGGGGAGGGAAAAAAAATTGATATACTGGAATATAATAATATTTTCATATGCCAATATCAATATTTAAAATCAATATTTAAAAACGCGGTATCGATCTATTTTACATACAAAATCTCACAAAATTTCATTGTTGTTACAAAATCTCATGATATTTTCTGAATTCTTGCGAGATTTTGTAAGAGAACAATGAAATATTGCGAGATTTTGTTAGTAAAATAGATCAATACTGCATTTTTAAATGTCAATATAATATCAGCATATGAAAATATTGTGAAATTTGTAAATTTTCGCAAGGTTTGGTAACAGAACAATAAAAGATTGTGAGATTTTGTTTGTAAAATAGATTGATACTGCGTTTTAAGTGTTAATATAATATCAGCATATGAAAATATCGCCACATTTTTGTGAATTCTCACAAGGTTTCGCAACAGAATGATGAAATATCGTGAGGTTGCATTTTTAAATGTCAATATGATATAAGCATATGAAAATATCGTGATATTTCAGTGTATCAACATTTTTTCCCTCCCCTAGTCCCTAGAAGTTTTAAAGTCTGTAAAAAAGAAGATTTTGAAGAAGTTGTTTTGGGATTTTTTTATACTTAAGAAACAGCAGGCTGATTGGTTAAATATCGGTTAAAAATCGGTGGGGTGGCCGATGTCAGATATTCAGTTTTAAGACCGATGTAGGCCGATACCGATAGAAGGCCGATTATATTGTGCATCCCTACAAATAAACAAATGAATGAAATTAAATGAAAGGTTATACAAAGGATGGTTTTCAAAGGTTCTCAGGCTTTGGCTTGAAAACAAACCTCACATACCAGTTTGGCTCCACTGGGACAACTCTACTGTCAGTAACAAAGGCCCTAAATGTAGCTTGAGCAACAGTACAGCCATACAGCCATGCGGTCTAACACATGACAGGCCACTAATGCTTGGCTACAGAATGACCAGGATGTCTGCACTCAGCTATCTTAACTCAGTTGAAGAGGTTTATGCTCCTTTTAGACCACTTCATTCCCCTCAGGAACATCGTGTTGCACTGCCATCCCTTCACACAACACAGCCTCAGTCCACACTGCTCTCATTTGTAGTTTTATTAAGGTTGATGAGCTACCAAATGCCAAAGCAAGGACATTCTGGACTTTCAAAAAAATACTGAAGACTTGTCCATTTCAGAATAACTGGCAAATCCACACATACTTTTGCACTTTGTATCGATGCACCTGCTCTAATTGAGCTCATTTAAATAGATTTAGCACTAAATTTATAGGCCAGGGCTTCTGACACCACAAAAAATAACTATGGGTGACATTAACATTCATATTTAAAAGAAAAAAACACATCTATTGTAGATATAGCTGGCTTTTCTCAAAATGTATGCAGGCCAATTCACAATCTTCTCATCGTACCCTTGACATTGTTATGTAAGACATAGTTTAGGGCCACACTGAGAAAAAAATTGAGGGATGAATCTTTTTCTTCACTTGGAGAAAAGTCTTGAGAATAAAATCCAGTTTTTAAGATCAACTCAAACTGCAAAACATGTCTTTTGTTAATGAGCTAGTGACCTTATACTTCAGAGTGGGCAACAACAAAATTCCTTCCCTTTTGGTACATAAACACAGTATTATGACAAGTGTTCATACTTTGAAGAGATTGTGTCAGAAATTGCATCTATTCAGAAGGAAAAATCATACAAAGACGTGGCTGCATTCCTGCAAGCACACAGTCTGTTATAGACAGATGCAAGGGTATCAATGATTACACCTGCATGCAATACAGAGACAATATGTGGTATCAGAAGACCCGGCAAGACAGATGATTAAGCTGTTCGACCTAAAAGCCGTGGAACTCAAGCGTGCATGGCGTTTGAGATGCAGGGATTACCACAATAAAGGTCCCAACGCTCCACAGCATGTAGATTCTCATGATGAACTGAAGCTATATGGCATTCCACTCAACTGAATTTCGACTTTATTCTTAAATTTTTTCCTGAGAAATGAAAAACAAATTCATCCTCCAATTTTTTTTTCTCATTGTGGCCCTAAAACTTAATCATAGCTCTGACATATGACGTAGATATAGAATAATTGCCAGTATTTTCGCACAGCCTTGTTTTACATGACCATTTTTGATAACTTCTTCATCACACAGCATCTAAGAAGAAATGTTATCATAGTCCTTTATCTAATGTGGGTTCATCATTACAGGAGAACAAGATAAATCACAGGTTTGTCTTTAATAAAAGGCAGATCATTGCAAGCTTGTCATAAATATGGGGGAATTCTTAATTGAAGGTATTTAGTAACTGACCCACATTAATGTATACACCTCTACACACTGACATTTTCAAGTTGATCTTACAGCTTCTGTTATTTAAAAAAAAATTGTAAAACTGGAAGAAAACATTCTAAGAAGCCATCTCAAATATCCGTTAGACATGACGGCATAACAATATTCATCCAACACTTAAACTAATTACATTTTTACGGTTTTACAAGATGCAGAAGTCATCGAGTTTCCCATAACTGGATGTTAAGACCTTGTTGACACCAAGTCCTTAATCCTACATGTTCTGATAAAACCTAATAAAGCAAATTACCAGGATGCTCTTTTGATAGCACACACCTGCACATTTTACAATGTGTGTCCAAGGCGCATGCAGTACCAAACACAATGAAAACTATAATTAGAGTCACAATTCTTCAATAAAGTTTCAAGAAAAGATGGCGTGTTTTATTAGATTTACACTCCATCCTAATCTTTTGATTAATGTGACTCATTTCACTTGGGTACATCAGTTGGACTCAATTAAACACTGGAACAGCCAACCTGCACATCCAAGAGAAATATAAACAAACAAAAAAAAAAAAACACTAAGGACAATGATCGAGAAAGAAACGAGTGTATGTGTCACGGGAGACCACTTGAATTAGTCATGGGGACAGCAGTAGGATGGGAATGAGTTGGAAAAATAGAAAACAGATCAACAAAACCACGAGACTGCTTGTGAAAGAGGAAATATTGCCACTAAAGGGGAAGACAGAATACTGCCAATAAAGCTTATCATTCAGGGGAAAACCACAGGAAGGTATAAAGCAGCTGACCATTACAAAACCAGGGGATTTTGATGGTGCATCATGCTTTCGTTATTTGCTATTTTTTGGCTTTCTCAACAAAAAACTGCCCTTTCTACTTAAGTAGCTCCAATTATTTTCAATAAGATGCCAAATGCAAATATGTAATCCTTCTAACATTAAAGTTTAACTAAAAAGAGAAAAAAAGAAAGCAGAATTGATTAAAAAAAAAAAAATCTATTAATAGCCCATCCATTCTTTTAATTTACTCCTCATCATTGTATCTTTCTTGATTTAACAAGCTGTTTCTCCTCTCTGTGGTACCCTGAACCCAACGTAACATCCCAGGTCCACCATTATCTCTGACATCCTTGAATGCTAGTTGGATATTTATAAGCGACAAACTTTGGCCGAGAAAAGTGAAGCTGACTTGGAAATAGGAAAGGTTGCAGTTCACCCCTCAGCCACTAGGGGCTGGCTCCAAAAGGGAGTCAATCCCCATAGACTCCCATGTTATAAAGGCCAATCTCACAGCAGAAATAAACATGTTTACAGTGGTTCAAACTGGTTAAAAAAAATGCAGATTTATTAGGTCAAGTTTGCCTTTATGACAACTGTGAGGCGGTATTTTTCTTTTTTTTTATAACTACTGTAATCCGTTTCTTTCAGGGATGTCCTGATACCACTTTATTGCCAACCAAGTAAGTCTGAGTACTGACATTTGAGTACTTGCCAATACAGAGTACCAATACGAGTAATCAATAGGGAAAAGTAAGAGGCTTTTTAAAAAAATATAAAACAAAGTATCTCTGTGTGCTCAGGTGTGATGCCGGCATGTTGATGTTCTATTAGCTTACCACATTTACAACTACCTCGTCAAACAACAGTTGGACTTCACAGGAGCAGAAATAAAAGCTTACAAGTTGTTGGAAGCTTATAAAGAGCCGATCCAATGCAATTGTGGTTTGCTGTATTTTAGCCATGATTTGTCATCATTTTACATAGAGATATATATTCAAATACCAGCCCACCAAAAATATACTTGGAAAGTGTACAAAACAGAATTAGCAGGCAACTTACCACAGGCAAAGTGAATCCTGTATTGAAATAAGAGGTTAAGAAAATGGATGGATATACGTGAAAGAAATGTAAATAAGCTTTATTTCCTCACAATCCCTGTCACTTGTATCAAACTACTTTTGAACAGACTGATATGCTAAATAAAGCCAGAAATGGCTTTTACTTTTTAATGCTTTCTTTTACTTCTGATGAAAAGCATTTTGAATTGTGTACATGAATTATCCTATACAAATAAACGTTCCTTCCATAATTTCAAAATTAAATATCTAAAATGTGTGAGATATTAATAAAATTCATCTTCTTTGGCTGAATGACCTTGTAGAAGTTGCGTCCTGTCTGTGGGTGGCAATACTCACTTTAATTAGCTGTTAAGTTTACCATAAGAATGTGGGACGTAATGACAAAAGAAAGCTAATGTCTAACTTAACATGTCACACAATCTCCTCTCATTTATACGTAAGAAAAACATCAACATGGCCTTTGCTATTATGTTTACATCTACTGTTAATTCACTTCAGTTTGGCGTATAAGAGCCCTTGTACGTACACACACACACACACACTGGTGTATAACACGAGATGCTTTATTAAGCCTTCTGTCAATCTCACACTTCCATCTTCCCCCACTTGTAAGCAAGACCTTGAGATACCTGATCTAACGAGTCATCTGAACCCAGAACAGGCATCTGCTCCGTTCCTGGCCAAGAAGCGTGATCTCAGACTTGGAGGTGCTAATTCTCTTCCCAGCTGCTTCGCACTTGGCTGTTAACAGTCCCAAAGTAAGCCGAGGGTTACCACTCAATGAACCCAACGGGACTGAATCATCATAAAAAGCAAAAACACAGTCATGAGTTTACCCTGGGACCCAAGCTGTTGCTCTGGTTCTGCAGGCAAAATGGTCCAAAGCAGCAAACCTGGTGTCCGGTAACACCTGGAGCACCCTCCATACTGCCAGGGCACTGCCGAGGACATCATCTCAGAACACAAAGCAGATAGTCAAGTGACCCGAACATAATGTTACACCAGTACATAGACCTCAGTATCCTGACCTTCAGGGGGCAGCTAATGAATATAAATAAAACGTGCTTAAATATAAAACTACAAAATATATTTAATGTCTTATCATTAACACCATTAATTCCCCAAAAACTATGAAACATAATAAATCAATACTCCCAAGGAAAACAGGATCAAGAGCAAGAACACAGAGTGGCACAGATAAACAGATACTAAAAATACTTAAATCATGTCTAAATACAGACCAAAGCTCAAAGGGAAGGACCAGAATAGAACTGAACCATCCTTGACAGGCACCAAGATCTAAACATCAGCGTGCACATGCTGCTCCTTTAACCACATCCCGAAAGAAACCAGGCTCTCGTACAGTCGGATCAATAGTAGACAAATACTGTCCTGAGTGTATGCTAATGCAAACACACACCTCCTCTATTTCCTCTGTCATATACACACACATCATCCGCTAGGTAATAACGCCAACTTGTACTGTACCACCCTGAGTAAATAAGGATGCAGGAATATGTTGTAATATGCTTTCCCACATGCACATTGATCTCTATGGAAAGTACACTTTTTCTAATATACTTAACTTCAAGTTTAGTGAAAAAAGAATGGAGGATGAATGAAAATGGATCATTTATTCAAAAGAGATGAGGGTATGAGCAGCTGGAAAGATTAACAGATGGGGATAAAACGCACTCCAACAAAGGGTAAGCCGGGTTTATCTATGTTTATCTCACTCACTTTGCAAGAAAGTCAATAAAAAAGGGAAGTGCAATCTAATTCCATTTTCATTTGTATCTGTCATATGGGATTTTAAAAAATTGTCCACATGATGGAGAAAAAGAGGACACATGAGAACAGAAAAGGTTTATGGAAGGACACATTTTAATGAGGCTTTAAAACATTCACAAAAGCTGTTGCCACTAATTATGGAGGGTCTGAATGATCTAAATCTGGAAAAAATCTTAAGGAAATGTCTCCAACCTGATACTAATTGCAGTCATTTAAAGCATAAAACGGTTTTATTGAAAGGAGCAGAAATCCCCGACTGCCATGACTCAGATTTTCAGAAATATCGTTAAAAAAAAAAGGCAACAAAAATATTCAGAAGGTTAATGGAATAGAAAATTCCATGTGATCATCATGTGGCTCACAATATTGGAGAACAGTAGTAATTTGTATCCTTATGTACTTGCAGGGATGATTTAATGTAACCTCTAATATTGCACACATGAACTAACATTCAGTGTGTCATCAAGTCAAGCTTACGTTTATTTGCTGCTGTTGATTTAAGGAGAATATTCCAAACAAGGTAGTCAAAAGATTTCTGACAAGTCCAGTTTATGACATCTAATTTTAGCTCGCAGCTGTAATTTAGGTTTAAAGTTTCTGCCTTTCACAGCTCAAAGTTAATCTCTCACACACGTCTGCTAAACTTACCATGCAGCTGCTGACAGCAGTGGGTGTACGTGTAGTAGCTCTCCATCTCCTCCACTGAGATGGAGACAAATCTCTGCCCTCCACACTTTGGTTTTCCCATGCATTCCTTCATCCCATTCCTCTCCTCTCTTTCCTTTACCATCTTCATCTCCGTAGACACAGAGAAGAATATGACTTAACTCATCCTTCTCTCCACATCACAATTTCCAAGCCCTCGCTGTTCGCCTTTTCCGTGCACACACACCTGTCAAGATGTCTTTCATAAATACACCACTCCTGTTTTCTCTGCCCCTCCCTTCATGGTGAAAATCTGTGTACATACACTATATGACAGTGGAAACTGATGTAGAATATCATTTGTTCTTAGAATTATCTTTGCTGCTGATCAAACAAGAGTGCAGTTAAAATTTATTTAATGTTACATTAAAGTACTTTACATTCATATTGCATTAGATTAGTGTAATGTGAGATTAAAGTAGCACTTTATTACTTTAAAGGTAAATTCTTTTTTGTTTTTTTAGATTTAAAAAATGTGCATTTCTGACTTGTTTTGATTGCAGTGATATTTATAATGTACATTCCTGCAGCCGCCACTGCCAAGCAGCATCCCGAGGCTGAGAAACCGCACTTTACAACTTTGTGTTCCAGCCTGGAACATCACGTTACAGCTGGGTTTAGCTTTACACACTGCGTCTCACGCTAGCAACTGGATATCAACACAATGACCATTTCAGATAATCTTGTGTTTCTGTGATGAATCAAAACAACCAGTGTGTTGAGTTGCTGCCGTCTGACACGGTCTCGTAAAGGATAGCTCAGCTGATGTGCCAGGCTGGAACACAAAGTTGTAAAACGTGGTTTCTCCGCTTTAGAGTGCTGCTGGGCAACGACATCTTCAGGAATGTACATAATAAATGTCACTGTGCCATCAAAAGAGTAAGAGGCACAGAGTCTTAAGGTCTGAAACTCAAGTAGTGTTGCTTTAAAGTAAATTTCTTTTCTGGTCTTGCTCTTTTGAATGCATTTGCTACTGTGTGATGCACATTATGTTGCCTCATTGCATGTTAGCATGGCTTGAATAAGTAAACTAAGCAAAGAAAACACCGTTTGGTTGGCTTCAGTCTCAACACCAAGCAGTTCTTTTTTTGTGTTTGCCCTCTTTCCTCTCCTCTACTCCGGGAAGTTCCTTGTCATTTCTAAAAGGATGTGTTGTTATGGTTAATTAAGGGCGTTTCTCAATGCAAATGACCGTGAACAGGCATGAGAATGGTGGGTTGGATTTTTAAGGTCAAAATCTTATATGGTTTTACTTTTATGTTGAGTCAAAAAATAAAAAATGAAACATTGTAACAAGCTATAAATAGTACATAAACTGAGATAATAGTCCAACCAAAAGCATGACTGTCAGCATGCTAAGTTGCTTTGGTGACATGTCTTTAATCTGCATTACAATAATGACAAAACATTTATGGTGGCTTATTTTCTAAAGATTACGAGCATATAAAACACTGATAATCCCATACATTAAGAAACAGAAAAAGTATCCCTACAATCCAAATGAATCAGCTCCATGACCAAAGTGAGTGTCTTTATCCCACAGAAATAACCTGAAAGGCTTCTTCCGTTTGAGCAGATAATCTCAAACACATCAAACTCCTGTCCAACCAAGATTCGTCCTTTAACCTGCATGCTTCCCTGTGACCAACCTTGTGTGCACAAATATTGATCGGGCTGTGCCATGTGACTCACGTGAAAGTTCCTTGACCCTAAAATGACTGCTCTATTAAGCATGTCCAGAGAAAAACACACCTGCCTCTTGTCTACACAATAACAGATTCCCAGCTGTAACAAACAGAAAGACAATGCAGCACTCACCTGTTGTGTTAGTCTGAGTGAGTTTATGCTCTTTTCCCCCTTTACCTCGCTGGCGGACACAGCAAAGGCTCTCAGACATGGCGGCGAACAGTCTACAACTCTGCTTGTCTTTCTAATCACTTTCTTTGACTTTGTGCTCATCTGCTTGTTTATCACTTGTAAACACACACAATTCTGCTGGTGGAGTATTGAGACATGAAGTGAGTTATCAGTTAGCTTCTCGCAGGGGTTTAGATCAGGTAATCAGTTACCAAAGTCAAACACAAAGATTAGGTATTAGAGCGTGCCTCAAGGTGGACGCTCGTGCCCCTGCTGGTCTGCTCAGGTTAACACTCATATGAATGTGCTGCAAGGTATGTATTCACTAAGGTGTTTATATCAGTTAATTGTTAAAAGCTTATTGTTTTTGGCTTAATGCTTTGAGAAAATTGAGAAAACAATTATCCATAAGCATGCTGCTTTGTCTCTATGATGCTGCATCCCTGTTGCTTTTCAGATTACAATAGACCCAAATCACTTTCCTAATAAGCACAAAGTGAACTTAAAATGTTATTTAAACAGAAGCACACAAAAATAGTCCTAAATTAAATGTGCAATTCTCTTTCCACTTAACTAATGCAGATATATTTTAGAATCAGCAGGAAACTAAATAGTGAGGTGCCTCTATTATGTTCCCATAATGAGGCGGAGAGGGGGGTCTCCCTCTGGTGGTAGGAAATCCTGTCCCATCATCCTGTCACATTGATTTGAATAACAGACTCGACTCAGGCACACTGTGAATAATGTTAACTAGCACAAGACAGACTGAAATGTGGAGACTTGTGCCTTTAAAATCAACACTAACCTCTTCTCCAGGCTGGTCGATGGCTCCGGCTGTGATGTGCTTGTCGGGTCAGCAGACCAATAGATTCAGACAGATCGTGCAGTAGTTGAGACAACAACTCTTGCTTGTTTTGAATCAACTCCATAAGAGACATTATCTCATGAAGCTGTGTTTTTATATTATCTGAGCTTGTCCATGGAAACTCGTCCAGCCGCCTTACTTTTCCTCTCCTCGATTTTGGCTGCTGTGTATTTGTCTTGCGAACGTGTGATTATTTATCTCGCTTCATGTCAGCTCTGAGTTTATCTCAGGAAAAGAGGGGTGGAGGGTGGGCTGAGGCATAAATCCCCCTACAGCTAATTATCCCATCTTGGCAAGTGTGTGTACGTGTCTGTCCTACTGTATATAACAACTGGAAACCGACTCTGGACTTCCTGATTGGCATGAAGAAAAGATTTATGTGTATCTATTTGTTACACATCATGTTCAATTTCACATGCTTCAACAGCGACAAGCTCAGACATAAAACACAAGAATGCGCATTGGGCACATCAAGGCTGAAGTCTCACAAGACTTAATTTCACGGCTTAAAATTCACATACACTTCACTGTTAAATAGCTGTGCAGGACACAGAATTGTATAATCCATGTCATACACAAAATTACAATTGGAAATAGGCAGGAATGTCCCATCTTACCAAACATTCAATGGTGGAGAAACAAGCAGTTATCAGGAAAAGATCAACTCTGACCTAATTATTATCTTTATGCACAATTCTGAACATTTAACTTTAAAGAAAGTATTTCAAATTTAGTGCTTAAAGATGAAAATGAAGTAAAGAAGCTGATTCGTAGAGGAGGCTTTGTTGGACCTCTGGCAAGCTGAGCCACAGGTTGTATAGGCTACCTCTTCACCTGGGGCAAGGTGGAGACCCTAAACTCTTCACTGTGCTCAGCGAAAAGGGATGTTGGAGAAAATCCTCCCAACAGCATCACGCCGGTGCCATAACCAAGTGCTGAAATCCACTGCAGAAGCTACAAGCAAGCAGTTGGATGTGCAATACAAAGGATTAGTTGCATTTGTTGCGGCCCAAGAGTAACCAAGAGCGGCAGCAGGGATCCTAACAACAGCCTGGAATTGGCAGCTGCCAATGAACCTGGAGAAACTACTTAGATTCAATACGTTATCTCCACTCAGAGGCCAGACATTTATCTGGTCTCAGAAAGCACAGAAAACATAATCCTCGAGGAGCTGACAGTGCCATGCGAGGAGAAAACTAAGTGCAAACATCTGATGGAAGACAGCAGAACAGGACTGAAAGATGAGTTGTATACCCAATGGAGTAGTTTACAGAGAGTTTGTGGGGTACTCACTCCACAAAGCCCTTGCCGTACTGGGTATCATGGGAGGAGCAAGGAGCAGAGCCATAAAGAACATCACTGAGGCAGCGGATAAAGCCTCAAGATGGCTAAGGAGAAAAGTTCTGTGGGGACAAGTGAATGCCACCTGAACACACAACACTGGCCCAATTCCAATTCCTCTTTTCATCCCTACCCCTTGCCCTTCCCCTTGGTCCTGAAACTTGAAACGGAGTTTCAAGTGCAAGGGATTGAATTATTCCCCTAAGAAATGGGACAACCCTTCGAAATCCTCATGTGTCACCATAAGTCTTCTGTGGCGCAGTAAACCGACATCACAGCTGTTTCCAGAAGAGTTCGCAATGTTCGCAATGCCGTCTGCAGTACTGAATTGTCAAAGTCTTGTTGGAAGAGTTTGTTGGAAAAAAAAAAAAAGCCATCTGCAGCAGCAATAATCTCCCTTTCCTGGGCAACTGGATTATTTCTTTAGCTTGAGGCCAAAAAAACGTAAGAATGAAAGGAAGACGCCTTCGACTCAAACTTGTCGTTAATGTTACTTTTCAGACACGATCAGTTGCACGTAATGTTACAAAACTGGCAACTTTATTCACATTTCTAATAAAACTCTTTAATACATAACAGCGACCTTAAATGGCGATTTTCATATTTTATTTACAAAAAATACTTACATTTATACGTTTCTCTGGCTGCCGCTAACAATTTCCTCGCCCTTTTGCCCATACTTCGCATGAAATTGTGGTTTGTCACATACCACTCGTTTTCTAGTTTCCCCCTGAAAAGTCTCCATTTCGAGGGCCAGATAGCCCTACCACTTCCCCCTCGCCCTCGGTTTGAACCAGAATTGGGACATCACTACCCCTTCATATGAAAGCGCAAAAAGAAGGGTTAAGGCGAAAGGCTAGGGCTAAGGGGGAAATTGGAATTCACCCTTTTACTGGGTTTGAGTGATGGATAAAGATCCGAAACACCAGAGGACCCCAGGTTAGATCACTGATATGTTAAGATGCAGAAATAACAAATAAAATATTAAGTCTGGACCAATGAATAACTCCAGACTCATTTTCAAATCTTTTTGAAAAGCGAGATGCATCTATGCACCACATAATGGACCAAAGACAACATTTTCAGTGAGGCGCTAGCAGGCTAGAGGAGGGAAACGGTCATGAACTTCTAGAAAAAAAAATGTATTGTTTGACCTTTTTCAGTAAAAGATGGACTAAAGATGTTCACCTGATATCAAAAGAAGCTACTGAGGCACTGCTTCTTTAAAAAAACACAACTTAACTTGGCGCACCAACATTCATTATGCGCATTTTCGAGCCGTCACTGTCCAGCAGCGTCCCAAAGCTCGGCCGTGACGTGGCAGCTGACTATTGATTGCTAGTATGTGACGTGGTGCGCAAACGGATATGAACCAGACATGATCACAGCGGGTGTTTTGAACCCGCACCATGAATGGATGCTAGTTTAGCCATCAATACGGGGCCCGTCACTGAGAAAACTGCTAAAAGCCGTGTTGTGGGTCTTTAAAGTAACATTTTTTTTTTTTTTTTTTTAAATGAAAGTTAACAGAGGTAATGATAGAAAGTGAAACAGAGAGAAAGGAGTAAGGAAGAGGAAGTGAGAGAGGAGAGAAAACATGAATCCACTTACACAGTTCACTGGTACATCTGTATAGCGATCCCTAAACAACCAAGGTCTCTGTTGGAAAACAAAACAAGCAATCCCCTACAGGAGGACCTGCAGGTGGCTTAAATATCCTCAGATCATACAAACACACACAGAACTACGCAGAGAAGAGGTACAACCTAGTCAGCGCAATGGGAAGTAGAGAAGAGGTAAAACCTAGTCCTCGCAATGGAAAGGAGTGTCACAGTGTCATCATGCATAATAAAGGGTACTCCGTGGTGATACAGTCATGCAGATGCAGCCTCGTCTCTGCAAGGAGGAGGAAGCCCGCAAGGCTCACGACCCAGGTCCCCAGCAGCCACCCAGAGGCCCAGATCCCAGCTACCCCCCCCACCCCACCCCCCAAAGAGCGGACATGCATTCCCCGAAGGGCGGCAAAAGGCGGCCCCAGCCGGAGCCCCCCGCAGTCTGGGGGCCCAGGCCCCAGCGGACCAAGACCAGCAGCTGCCGACCCCACCGGTCGGCAGCTGCTAAAAGCCGTGTTGTGGGTCTTTAAAGTAACATTTTTTGATAATTACTGACATCTAGGGGTGAAGGTGGGAATACCAGCCAAATGAAAAAACACTAACTACAGTATATTGGTGGATGTTACATTTAAATGAGCAAACACACAGATTTGGTGTCACTCTGAAGAACTTCGCATTTCATAAGTGATTTCCACTTTGGAAAAATACTTTGTCATGTTTTTCATGTTCACCCACCTTAAAGACTGGAAATGGATTAGGACAGAACAGCGACGTTACATGTGCCTAGGTTGTAGTTGCAACTCCAGCCTCTGGGTTGCCAGGCTCACTGCCGATACGACAAGGGACCAGCAGTGTGTACCATGACAGCAAGTTAGCTTGCTGATCTAGGAGAAAAGTCGCCTTTTCCGTGTTTTGATGCCATGGAAAACGTTTGTGGGTCCAATTAGAGTAGGCTTCCCCTAAATTTACTCCAATTTTTGCTCTTCTCAGGTCACTCCTCTTCAGAGACAGATAATATCTCTGGGGCTCTAAAGCAGCTGCTTGACTTGCTGACTCCACCATTTTTCCAAATACCAGCTTAACTGTACCGAACATACTATTGCCCATTAGAGACCATATTTGGCAACCCACAACGGCAGCCTGTATTGGCTTGTAGATGTAAACAAAACGCCATTACCGAACCCGTTAAAATCTATTTTATAATTCATTTTCCTTGAAAATTTAATTTTCAAGGAAATGCTGTACTTTCACTCTGCACCCCTCCAAATGCCTCGTGGAGGTATTATTCTTTAAAAAATATAGCTTTCAATAAAAATGTTCCATATTCAACCCTTCGAATCACCTGCTGTTTCCCACTCTTGTGTTACATGCAAGTATGAGTCTCCATTTCTAAAAATGTAGCTCCACTATAAACCATAGTCATTACTGAATGCATGCCCAGTATCAATCCCCTGCATCTAAGTATAAAAAAAAACAAAGATGAAGAGTTACTAAATAACAACTTAAAGAAAAAAAAACAATGTAGTTCAACTTTTAACAAATTTTGCCTTTATCAGCTGCTATCAGTTTCAGCAACAGTTGTATGACAGCATACATTAGCCATGCCCCTAAACTCTTCTTTTATATCCTTTTCATTATGTAAACGCACCTGCTGTGCATATAGATATACTGTATATTGTTAATGTCAATACCAGTAAAGATGTTCCTTTGGCAAAAACAATTCAAGCATATTTTCTAATATCTCTTAAAAATTGTTGAAATTATGTTCATAAAGCTCCGCTTGATAAAGCAAAACTGTTCAACAGAATAAAGCAATCAGATTTCCATTCTGCTTGCTTCAATGCTGGACAGGACAAAAAGAAAAAAAAAAAAAAAAAAAAAAAAAAAAAAAAAAAAATTGTTGAAATTGAAGATTAACAATGTTTTAAGAGGATAAATCTAACTTTTTTTTAGGCATCAATGTACATCATGGCAGCTATGTTGTATTTCATAGGTTTTCTGGATCCATTTCTACACTATTTTAAATCATTTTTTTATTTTAAGTTAATCAATGTCATCTCAGAAGTATGCAGCTCCAACAATGGGTGCTTCTAACTGTGAAAATGTTGGATACGGGCTTTTCCTGGAAACTGTCAGTGATGGACCACAGGACAAAATTACACTGGAGCCATCTGCAAAGGTCCCTACCTCCTTTAGTCTATCACATTATCTTTATTTCACTTCATTTATCATCACACAATCACACAGACATTCCCACTTTCAAAGGTATCAGGCGACAGTGGTTGTGCACTTTTTTTTTTTAAATATATAATGTTCTGCACAATTAGATTAGTTAATGTATCAAGAGTGATTGGTCCAAATCTATGCACTCCGAGGCTCAGATTGCCTTCCAAACTAACCGCAGTGACAACAAACTCAATAACGATGACTATTTCTGGGTAAAGTCCCTCTTCTAACTAAGCCTTCTCGGAAATGGTAATAGAGACAGATGGATTGTAAAGCACCTAAGACAACATCGTATGGCTCTTAATGAACTCAAAAGAAGGTATAATGTAATTCTTCTAAGTTTCAAGCAACATTTAGCTAATTACATTTAATTAAAATCAAAGTATTCCTACACACCAATCAGACAAAACATTAAACCATTGGCACAATATTGTGCATGTGCTCCTCAAGCCACTAAAACAGCATTTACTTGTTGAACCACAGACTCCAGGAGATCTCTGAAGGTATTCTGCAGTATCAGGCATCAACAAGTTATGGGCAGATCCTATTAAGACCTGTAAATTGGCAGGTGGGGCCTCCTAATGTAAAGAATCTGTTTGGTTTTTTTTTACACGACATCTCTCGGCTGATGATCAGATTGAGATCTAAAAATCTACAAGTTTAGTTTCCTAAAACTATCCCTCAGATTTTTGTTTTGGCAACTGATAAGTGTCAAACGAACCAAAAAGTTGTAAGCTCTTAATGAGATTTGGTTGTGCTGCGCCAGATTGTTTTCCTCTGCTTTCTCTTTCCCAAGTAACCAATAAAGATACGATCAGTTATTAACTTCACTCATTGTTTTTCTTATCTTTATTTACTGTAATTTATTTACACGCACATATACATCATATACAGCTGCACTAATGAATTTTGGTGCCCCTCAACTATGTTAATTCAGCATTCATCTTGCATCTGTTTCTTCTCTGAGCTCCCTGAACACAATAACAGTCTATTGTTGACACTTGCTCTTTTATTTCTTTTCCTCGCTTCTTCCATTTATCTACCCTTGCATTTCTTCGAATCTGCACTGTGCACGTTTAAAACAGCCACTGTCTTGATACCCAGTTGCTGGAGTGTGACGTTGGTGCTGTAAAGCAAAATGCAGCTGTCACATGACGCTTAAGGCTGGAAAAAAAGCTGTGAAGTGCCGTTGTCGGTACCTTATGTGGTCTGGTTACCAGATCGGCTCGGGTCCTACGCCTGCTGATTCCGTCACACAATACAATTAGTTTAAAGTTGGCAGGATGTCCGGACAAATTACAAAACGGTTTTTACAGGTAATTTTTGATGGAAACATGGACAAATTTTATGAGGAAGATAATTTTATTTATCATAAGTGACATACAACAACCGTCTTTAAATTTCCTGAGAGCCGAAATAATAATAGTGCCAGACACAGACCATAAACACACTACAGACGGAAATGAAAAAACAGTGAGGAACTTATAACTTTGCCCATCTCCTATGAAATGGGCTCAAGGTGCATTTTTCTCTTTAATTACAGTACATGAAACACGAATACAGTACATGTACACTGTAGACAACAAACACAGTACAGAAGATATTGTTGCAGCGTTAGGTTTTCCTGATTTAACTTAATGTTACATGCAGTACCACCCCTTCACAGACAGGGGTGCACATACCACTGAGAGATGACTATGGGTATGTGAGGAAGAGTGGGATAGGAGGGCGGAAGGAGAAATAAAAATGGATGAAGTTGCCAACACCGATTGGTTTGTATATCAAACTCCTGAGTCCCAAAATATTACAGATATTACATCAAATCCCCGCCCCTCCCTCTACCCGAGTGCTGCTGTAGCGTAGCTGCGTAGTATGACGTCACTGTCAAGTGCAGGGCCCAGAGCCAATCAGGTAACCCGAGCACATCTCATACAGACACCGTTTCTCAATCTCAAGACACAACAGGACAATGGCAGCTCCAGAAATATATTGTACTAAGGTATGACATCAAAACAGGTCAAAAGCACAGAGGTTTAAGGTCAGAAAGTTATGGAGCGTTGCTTTAAAATGTGACTTTGTCATTTGTTTCTGATAAGCGGTTAAATGAAAAAATTTATGGCATTTTCTCATAAATGTCTTACACCGGCTTTATGGGTTACAGCTTTTTCTCTTTTGATACGATTGAGCTTCAGCTTGTATGAGTGCAGTGATAAGCTGTGTTCGCAGACAATGATTTTCTCAACAGGATCACATCTCTTTATAGCGCTGCATTGCCTGACAGTATGAAGACTGTAACCATTTGTTGTCTGGATTCTCTGAGCATATAAATGTTATGTAAATGATTTTTTTTTTAATAATCCCCAAATTTTTTTTTTAATAAAAAAATGGGATGTTTGGTTGTTTAACCATTTAACTATTCCCTCTTTCCGGGGGCTTCGTCATGTATATTTTTTAGAAAAAAGATCTACAACAAAGAAATTGATGGAAATAGATTTTTCGCCATCGGAAGCTGTGCGTGGTCATAAGCCCAGATTTTAGACTAACTGCTGTTGATATTATTTTTCTCCTTATTCAATGTGTTATAAGAGGAAATAAAGTCCTAAATTGTTGTATGCCCAACTTCACTACTTCCTGAACTTAAGGCAGCTCCATAGTTTCCTGTCTTTCATTACTGGAAAAACTGATCAATCCAGGTGTGTGTCATGGTTACTGAGGTCAGGCACACCTGGATTAATCAATGCATCCAGCAATGAAAGACAGGAAACAAAGGAGCTGCCTTAAGTTCAGGAAGTAGTGGAGTTGTGCATATAGTCCATTGATGCAAAGCTTCAGTTGCACTCAGTCTATAGTATCATCCAGACTAGCATCTAGGCTATGTACATTTTAGATTTCAGGTAAGGAACTATGCTAGGAGTGGTTTCTGTTACTGTACATAACTTTTTAGCAATATTGTCTCTTAGCTAGAAGTCAATTAAAGATGGATTTTACTGAGTAGTGATTAGTCTCTCTGATATTGTCAAGAATTGCTGGTGTAAGTTTTATTTTGGTTTGCATCAGTGGCTGGATGCACACCACCAAAAGTGAACTCACTGATTCAAAGAGCTCAACAGAACAAAAACTTATGATTCGCATCAAGGTTGGTAAAAAAAAATGCTGAACTTAAATTTTCATGTAAGCTGACCTCAATAAAAAAAAAAAACTTGTTTTATTGTGATTCAGTAGTGTTTTGACTTCTGAGACAACTGATTTGTGTTGATCATATGTTGTAGTATGGACGAGGATGAATTTTTTTCCTTACAACACACAATCCAAATAGTATGGAAGGCTGTGTGGAATAAATACAGAATACCATTGTCATATTCTCCATTTCCTTATGTAACAAATGTTTTCAGATAATGAAAAATCTGCAATGCATGCAGGCCAGTTCAGCTCCCAGACTTTATGAACACCTGCTGTTTGTATAGACAATGAGGTTTAGCATTATTTTGCTGAATTATGCAAGACCCTGAAAATTAAGCTGTCTGGATGGGAGCATGTTCCTCTACACCTGAACATATTATACCACTGATTTTGTTTTCTTGTTGTGCACGTTGCCATCTCCATCCGCCCCCACAACCAGCAGACATGCAGGCTTTTAAACTAATTGCTAATATCAGGTTGGATGGTATCGCTCCTCTTTAGCTTAAAAGAAACAGCATCCACATTACTTCAACCTTCACACTTCTCATTCCATTTTAAATAAGCTTTTTTTTTTTTTAACTTTAGGAAAGTGCTACACAAGTTTTGTGCACATTTTTCAGAGACTGCTTCTCAAGGGTGCTCTCTTTTCTGCCCAGTCATGTTACAGCTCTGTTGCAAAAATAACCCAATGTGCTGCAACACACTCCCCCGACTCTTTCCTTTACCGTGTTTCTTTTTATTTTTTTACTGTGAATAAAAATACTGCTTAGTAATTTGGACATCAGTGCACATCATTTGCATTTTTTGCAGTGTCCCAACTTCTGTGAAACTGGGATTGTACTGTAATGAGCCATCATTGGGAGACTTTTTGAATACAATTAGTCACATTTTAAACTGTTTAAATAGTTAATGGCTTTATCGATATAGGATGTTTCAGTGTTTCAAAAAGGGAAGCTGCCTAACACAAACGCTCCAAGTTTAACTTGCGCCAGCTTCTGTTCATTTTTTACGAATAAGAACAGAGGAAATTAGATTAAAAAAGGTGCAGAAGAGGAAATTGTTAAACATTTTTAAACATCAGCACATCAAAGATATTTTTTTTTTCCCACAAGAAGTTCAGTTATAGGGTTAAACATGACTTTTAAAAAGTTTTAAAAAAGAAACATCTTCTCTAAGACAATGCAAATTTTTACAGACTTCAGCCAAGATCTCACACACAAACTTTTCAGCATCAAAGATATCTAAAAACCAAAAGGAGCTTCTTGAAAGTTTGACATTCTCTCCAATATTTTTCTACGATTCAAAGATCGATTTTATTATCGATTCAGATAAGGGGTCAGTCGCTTCCAAGAAGTATTTAGTTGAGTCAATGGAAGCTTCTAACTGTGGCACTGGTTGTCAAGACTTTTCTTGGAAATAACAAGTAATAGGAAGAAAATGGAAATTGCACTGGTGCCGTCTGTAAAGGTCTCCACCTTCTTTAGACTATCGCATTATCTTTATTTTACTTAATTTATCATCGCACAATCACACCAACATTCCCACTTTAAAACTTCAAAGCCAGCAAGCAAAGGTGGTCATGCACTTTTCATTATCTGGCATCCTGCACAATTAGATTTATTAATGGGCGAAGCAGAAAAGTCACAGTGGAATAGATCATAACTCCTGTCCTCCAAATCTGACACAGAACCAGCAGCAAACTGAATTATCCTGGCTTTATCTGGGGAAGGATTATTCTCAAAGCCAGTGCACTCCTGAAAACTATTAAAGCATTTTTGCTGAATATATGGATTAACACAATTACAATCTATCAAACATACACTTTCTATATCCAGCTTTAAACACAGGCGGCACAAATATCACTGAAGTCACAAAGAGGCTATTCAAGGGAACTTTTTGTACCTGAGCCACGGTCATAGGACAGGACATGAACAAGGAAATATCCTGAAATTAGGTAAATCCAACCTCGGCTGAACAAAACATAGCATATTATACTATATGTTGCTACTTAATTAATAAAAAGCTCAACTAAAATGCAGGAGTAGTGTGTAACAAACTAACAACACCCTTCTGCTTTATATCAATTAAGAGATAACGAAAGACATCAGCAATCATCTTAGAGAATAAATTATTGCTCCTCATTGGGATGTGTTAGAATTTAATTTGCATACAAGTTGGGATCCATCTTTACACAGTGAAAAAAATTACGGTCCATCTTCCCAAGAATGGACTCACCCAGATATCAGGCATATTTCAGACTTCGCAGGCCTCAGTTAATTCATTAAATATCCAAGTTCAAGACAGTAAAATTAGATTAAGACTGAATAAGTATGGCTTGTTTGGAAGTTCTGTCATAAGTAGAAGTCTTTTCTCTTTAGGGGGAGGCGGTAGTGGTTACAGAGGTGGGCACTGGTCTGGCTATGGGCCTTGAACAAGGTCCTTAACCCCCACCAACTGCCCTTCAGGCACTGTGATATGGAGAGGAATTTCCCAACTGGGATCAACAGAGTAAAATGATTATTAAATAGCATAGCAACACTGGCTCGATTTGCAACGCTGCATCTGAACAAACCACAAGATTTCTAGAACAATATCCTTTGGACTGATGAGACCAAAGTGGAGATGTTTCCCCAAATGCACAAAAACCAAACTTCACAACACCCAAAGCACAGCGGAGGAAAGCTGATGATTTGAGCTTATTTTCCATCCACATGATCAGGACACCTTGCCGCCATTAGCCTCTCTCATATGTGCACTGTAGACCTGAAACATTCAAAAGATGCTCCAAGCATGTTAGAGCACGGATGTGCACAGGATTCAGTTTGAACTTCCTGCACAGATTTCCACCCAGGTCTCAGGTGAATCAGTTACCATTCATTATCCATGTATCCATGTACACATGCATTCATCATTCATATTAACACACATCTGCTCTATGTAACATGGTGAAATGTAAAGAAACATGCATACCTCCTGTAAGCTCTAAGACTGAGACATTACAATGGTAATCCCCAGCCTAAAAGGACCTCATGAAAACTGCACGTGGATTAAAAAAAAACAATGTTCTCAAAAAAACAAAGTCGTTGAGCAGCAGGAATGATGTGAGCAACTCATAATACCATACAGAAAATGACTACTGCAGGTTAAGATATTCAGTCATGGGTTTACTTAGTTTTTCATGCAGCACATCTACATTTTGACTTAGTTTTGGCAAAATAATGAAACTGTGTAAGATGTCAGGTGTTGCTGCTCATCTTTGATTGTATTTACCTCATTTTAAGACCTGGTAAGGACCAGATGATTTTCTTTTATTTTTCATTATGTCCTGATACGTAAAACCTTAGTACAAAGAAAGGGGTGTAAGATCTTTTCCACATGACTGTAGTTTGAACCTAATTTAAGACAGGTAATTGAATCTTAAAAATCTGAAATTTGAACCCAAACAACACATTATGTGAGCTAAATTAAGAGCCGATATTGTCCTTGTGCGCTTGTTGCTGTCCTGCCAGACTAAACACTCTACGCTGTAATTGAGAGGACAAAGGTGGCAAAATATTCTGCAGTTGCTAATTAAATGTTGTGTAACTGGGTTAAATTAGTCCTTGTTTTACCGGCGCATCCGGAAAGTTACCCAAGGCCAACTTCCAATTTTAAAACCAAGTGATAAGTTCATCAAATCCAAAAACACACAAGTTGTGACTTGTATTAATTTTAACATGAGACAAATCAAAGAGAGCACTAACTTGCGTGTGTTCTTTATCCAATTTTCAAGTTGTGAATAGCAATTATTCATGAGACAAGGCACTTGCAGCATTAGTAAAGTGGATGTGAGCAGATGATGGCCAATTGCTGCCATGATTGAGGCCCTAGTGGACTCTGGGATTCATTCACACTGTCAGAAAGCAACGACTTTTATAAGTGGCATCATCGAATGAAAATCAATCCGTTTGACCCATTAGGACCTGATGCAACATGTAGCCATGTCTACCAGTTCCACAGGTCTAAATAGTCTGAATAATCACTAAATTTTGAACATCTTCACCACTTTACCTCCACATTAAACAAGCCTCTCCTATCAAGAACAGCTGGGGATGCACATTTCTGGATTTCTGACTGATATCTGATATGCCAATATTTTACAACTTAGAAATGATGCAATGTTCATTCCTTGTTCAAAAATGAGAAAAACACTTGGTAGAAATGTCATAATGTTGCATTGTGGGCGTGACTTTACATTGTTCCCATGCCCCATAGATTTTTTTTTTAAAGTGTCCCATGGGTTCTTCACCAAACAACGCCTGTTAAATATTGGTTAATTAGTAATTTGTGTATACAAATCATATTTTGTATGTGCAGCACTTTGGAGACATGCTTCTGATTTAAATGTGCTTTATAAATAAAGTGGATTGGATTATATCAGGGTCAATATCAGTCAATATCTATATTCAGTTTTAAAGCAAATATCAGCCGATATCAGGCCGATAACATCACACATCTCTAGGAACTCTGCTTGTTTTATTCCTCTCTTCAAATCTTCCAGACTCCAGCAGAACAAGTGAGCTGCTGGTCCACTTCTGCCACCTTTGAGGCTGTAAAAAGTTAGTTTATGTCAGCTTTTAGCAGTAAGATTCTCCTTCATCAAGTGAGGTAAAATGTAATTATTTAACAGTGGGGTCAGGCTGTTCAGAAACAAACAGCTTTTCTACATGCTATCAGGCTATCAACGAGGTAATTAAAGTGCACATTTAAACCAAAGTAGATTCTTTACTAGGGCGACTGATCTACTTCCAGAAATCCATCATAAGGAGTGTTTGAGGTCACATACAGTCACATTATATAATCAGAAGATTCTCCAATTGTAGCTGGCATTTGTTAGAATAATACTTCAGGTGGGTGGGTTTTATTTGAAATCTAATGGCATGTTAACAAGAGGAAGAAACACCCTGGATCAGGACTACTCAATAAGGTCCTACAAGGGCCGTAATCCTGCAGGTTTTCAGTCTCTCCCGGCTCCCACACACCTGACTCAAATCAAATAGACACAATTGCCTATTAAGCTCTGCACAATTACTCATTAACTTGAGTCAGGTGTGTTGGAGTATGGAGATGCTGAAAACCTGCAGGATTGTTCCTGGCAGCTACAAACCCCTAAAACTTGCTCACTTTTTTCCTCCTTTACTACATACATCTAATCTTGACTATACTTAAATGCTTTATACAATCTTCCTTTAAAAAAAACTATCCCTGTAATAAATCTGCAAGAATATTAGCAAGTGTGTAGCTAGTCAGATTATATCCACCCAATTAAATAATTAAAGCCAGGGTGCCAATTACAGATCACAGTGGAAATATAAACAAGTTACAGACAAGTTTCTTTCCTTTTACAATTAAAATTGACAGCTCCTTTAAACCAGGAGCCAAGCCACCGATTAGTTGTGGGGCATTATATGCATCCCAAATTAAATTTGCACTTAAAACAGACACAGAACAAATCCATGTACAGAGGACAACCTGGCAGACACTGCAGGGCCTCTTACCGCTGATTGTTGACAGCACCTCCACCGCCTCCTCCACATCTTCAACCACAGATGCCCGTTGTCCCATCCTTGCCTCTGGACACAAAAACTCAGCAGACTTTCCTCTTCACATGTACGTCGCAGCTTCTGGCAGGGCACAAATGCTAAATATGACTGTACTGAGCAGGCAGGAATAAAGAACACTCTCAGGTTGAAGCACAGAGCAGGAGAAATGAGAACAGAAACGGACCGAGGCTTCATTTGGTCAGCATTTTGCAGGGAGGGAGGGGAGGAAGGAAGGGACGAACAGGTCACCATTAAAGACAGTTTTGCAATTGCGTAACCCATAACAACATCCATGCCCCTGCACAACAAACACACATCTCTGTTCTCTCAGTGGTGTTAACAACATTACTGACACTAATTTTATCTTACGATTAACTGAGCAGGGCTGTGGTTTGTCTTTGCATTTGGACATATGTGGTTAACTTAGGTGTTAATTGTTGCAGCAGAAATAACAAAAATTAATTTCCTCTTCAAAGAAAAGAAGACTTTTGAACAGAAAAATTGTGCAAGAATAGCATTTCCTCTTATAGCTTCTGATATATAAACTTACACAGTTATAATAAACAATTGATCTGTTTGAAAAATATGTGTTTTATGCCAAGCAATATAACAAAGATATGGTCGGAAAATGATCCAAAAAGGAGTTGATTCTTCATGTCTGGTCTTACTTATCCCCTTTTCTCTTAACTCATGCACACCTGATGACGTCTGGTAGAACAATCAACGTAAATTTGTCCAATTCCCCATCCAATTACCATGACAGTGGCTCCTTTCATTGCTCTGACAATAGAGCAGCGTGCTCTTGGTCATATGGACGAAGATCTTGTGACGTGGTGTTATGCCAGGATAAATAAAGACCAAGGCGAGCTCCACATGCAGCACAATGTGACACTTCTAACAGCCAAGTTTATAGATGTGGCCTAGGGGATCTCCGGAGGACATGGAAATAAAGGAATCAGCAGATTTCTTTGCTAAAGAAAAGGAACAAACTCACTTTCAGTTTCAATTTGCCTCTGAAGTAAATGTTGCTCTGGAGACTAAAGAGAGGAGAGGAGGCATTCTGGGTTTTGTCTCTGCTCAGCAAACTGATCACCTGTATGTAGGAAAAAAAAAATCAACTGAGTAAAAAGAAAAAAGACAATGCATTATAGAGAAAGAATTAGCAGAGTACATTATAAATCACACATTCTAGTCATGAAACAACATGGCGCAATGGATGTATTTAGTGTATAGGAGCAAATTTCATGATTCTTAATAGTGACACTATTCATCTTTTATTTTCGGTTTTGGTGCACAATATAAACTGAAACAAAATAAAGACAACAAAGTATTGATATTGATTTTAGAGGGGTTTTTTGTTTGTTTTTCTACAGAAAAAAAGAACTTATTTTTAGTCTTTAGTCATTTTTTGGGGGGGGTTAATTTTACTTATATATGCTTATACTTACTGGACTCAATTTAGTTTAATACTTGCAATGCATTTGCATCTCAAAACTTTATCATAGTGCATTAGCTCTATCAAAGTGCATTTTATCTTGTGTACTCAGATATGTCAATATTTCGCAAATATTTGTATGCCGAATTGTCAGCCTTGATTAAATCGTATTTTTCAACCAGGAAGTCAAAAGTATTGACAGCGCATTTTCTGTTGCTTGGGGTGCTTTCATTAATCTCCCATATTAACAATGGAATTCGGCCTGCTAACAAAGCAAGCGTCAGGGTAAAGCCTGCCAACAGAGAAGCGCTGCCTCCGTGTGTCCAAACAGAAAACTTTAAAACACAGAATAGTTTCCCTTTTTGTTTGTTTTTTAATCTTCCTGCAGCTTCAAAGCTGTAAACTTGTGTTTTGAGTCAATGAAATTGCTCAGTTTAAAAAGTGAATCCTCAACTCTTACCTGCAGGCTCAGGCTGGCTTCAGACCTACAGCTCCGCCCATCACACAGCCAGTTGGCAAAAATCTGTTCAACATTTCCACTTTTCCTCTTCAGTTCACCATTTTGGTTGGTCTTTTATCTTAAATGCTGCCATATTCTCTAAATTACCTAATTAATCTAAGCTAATTTAAATTAGGTCAAATTTAGAATAATTAAAAAGATATAACCTATTTCATTACAAGCTGTCACAGCTGGAGTATCCTATAGAGCCAAACAGAAAACGCATCTTTCCCAAAAAAATTTTCAAACACGCATTCGTTATTTTTTTCCATTATGTTAATTTTCCATAATTCTTCCAGACAATGAGTCATAAAACATAATCAGCAGAGGGTCTAATTTCAACCAGTCACCTTTGGGGTATATGTATGCCTCATGACCACAAGAGGGCACCAGTGAATCATAAACTGAATTTATTAACCCAGATCACTTCTTTCTGCAACAAGTGACCAATAACTCGACCCCAATAATGTCTTGAAAACTGTTCAGATTTCATTTGACTAACTTTACAAGGTCTGGTCCAAATGTCTCAATAGAAAAGCTTCAAATTACTTTTTATATCTGCATTTCAGATTATGTGGAAAATATGGTGGATAGAGAGAATGATTGCCATTCACAGAAAAATATATAAACAGAGATTACATTTGATAAAGGTTACCGTCCGGCCTGAAATAGGGATGACGCTATTTTATAAATTAAAATGGTGATGCCAAACTTTAAGTGGATGATAAGAGTTATAGTCAGTGATATACAATACATGTTAGATTTGTTAATTAGATCACTTCTGACTAAAAGAGCCACAGTAGCATATGTCTGGAAAAAAGAGTAGATTATATTTACTTATCAGTAGCTTACTTGCTCAGTCTAACTCTGGTTTAATTAATACTTCATGCATTTTTATGACATGCTGCATACCACACATTCATCTTGCATCCTCTCCTCGGCTACTGACAGCCATATTGTACATCTCCACCGTTAGGTGCGTCATATGCACCATTGAAACTGGCACAAACCGGAAATATTAGATTTTCCTTCAAAATAAAATATATCAATGAAAAATAACGGGGCGACTCTGTCGTTTCACAACTACAAACTATATAAAAGCTTTTGTTTTTGTTTCGTTTATTAAATTTTATGTTAAGGGGTGTTATTTTCATTCTTTATTCACAGGTCCTTTTGACGTATGACTGCGCACTAAATCCAAAAGACATTTATTGTTTTAGCTCAGACCGGAAGCAGTGGTATATTATTCGGCAGGGATTCATCCTAGCGCCCCAAATCGCCTTATGGTTGTTTAGACTTCAACGGGTTTTCTCATGTCTGCGGGAATTTGTTTCGGCAAACGCAGTTAGAGACAAGGAACTGGAAGTAGCGCTGATTTTTCATCGTAATTATTTTGTTACATTTGAAGATATCAAGCTCTCCTGTCAAGTGAAGAGCAAATCGTCCTCCCGGTGAGTTGCCTCTCCCTAAAAGATGAGCTTCTCTTCAAGTTTGGTGCATTAGCGGAAATCCTCGTGTTCACATTTCATAGAAAGGCCGACTTGAACTAAGTTGCGTGCGTTCAACCGTACACTAACTCGCACGAGACTGCCTTTTTATTGTCATAGTCACAATTAATCACGGTGTTTAATATTTTGTATATATTTATATATAGCTAATGTAGTGAGTTAATAAAAGCAAAACACTCGGGGCGTTATAACTTCACAGGCATGAGCGAGGTAAACCTCGGCTAGGCTCGTCCCGTTATGTAGACTACACCCACTAGCTTGAAAACACCAGCCTTGTAACGGACAAACTTTGGAGCCCTGGGCGTATATTTGGACTAGAATAGTTGGTAAGTTGTGAGTAAGTCAGAGAAACCCCCCCATTGTTTTCGCGAAACGTGTGTGTATTTGCGCCGTGTCACGCTGCTGATGCTAGCGTTTCACCAGGAGAGCAACAGTTGTCTGTTGCTTGGTTAAGTTGTGGTTAAATTACAGTGCAGTGGAAGCCAAATCGGCGGGCAAACAGCAAAGCTAATTGCTTACAAGCCACAAATGCGCGTCTTTACCTTGTACGGAAACGCTACACCTTAATTATCCCACAATTTTTCATTAAGTTCTATTGACATCTAGAGCTAACTGTTGCTTTCGCATTTATGTTATGTTTCACAATAATTCAGCGTCTTTCAGTTTCTATAACGTAGTGCAATTAATCTTTAGTGGAAAAATTGTCATTTGAATTGAGAGACGCTACATGTGGGTTGTGTGAAATTGCAAGTAATATTACACTGAAATTTTCCCATTAGGTGGTTATATTATATAGTTGAATGAACAAATTAGTGACCCTTTAATATATGCAGCAGCTTAAATCCACAAATGGTAGAAATCTGAAACACTGAATAAAGCCCTTCTAAAAACCCTTTTTCTGTGTTTTTAAGTACACACGCACACAAAAAACATTTTTACGGGAGATCTTGGCAATGTTTATTGCTGAATGAATAAAGTCAATGCATTTGTGTTTTCAAACCTCTGTTTACAAGTAACAGTTTGATCTAGCAGATATATAGCATTGAATCAAATTGTAAATCATGAGCAGATTATCACAGTTTTAAATGACAGCATTGTCCAAAAAGTCAAGAATTTTTATTACTTTATTCGTATTTTTTAATTTATTTATCTCACCATTTTTGTCTCTGACAGCATACTTTGCAATTAAAAAGAATTTCCAAGCTAAATTAATAGTTCTTAGTTGTTGTGACAGCGTCTTTCTTCAGTAAATCTCTTTGGCATTATAGTTTTTAAAAAATGTGTTACCACCATTCATCAGATGTAGCTTGTAAGCTTTGAGATCATGAAGTTTAATTTACGATGGTGTGCATACATACCATCAGACCATTCAGGATGAATAGGAATGAATCATGGCATGCCCACACAAGAAAAACTCCAAGTCTCCCTCCATGTTTTCAGTGTCATATTACTGCTCTAAACAAACTTTTTTAAGGCTAGTGTGTCTTGTGAAGTATGCATAAGTATTCCAGAAAACACAGCCAGAAAGATGTCAACAAAAGCAGTTCTGTAAAAGTCATCAAATTAGTTTGACGATTCATTTAATTTTCTTGTTTGGTGCAGCTGAATCAGTCTTCAGTTCAGAAATATGTTGAGCATGTCACCAGGGACACTGTTGATAGCAATTGACTCAAGGTGGATAAATATAAACAATATAACCATGGCAGTCAGATATTTTGAAAATACGTGATGCATAATGGAGATCTATTTAATTTAATAATAAATTTTGTTGCAGTTTTCTACGTGTCATAATGCTTTGGCTGATTTTAACTTTATATTAACACTGTTTAAGCAGTTTCCCTGTTAACATGTGGCAACAGTTATCATATGAACCCTTCAGCAAAGTAGTGGCATTGAACGCACAACCATTGTAGTAAATTTATAAAGGGGTTCATGTTGGCTAACCTTAACACTGTTTGCTCTGCCACTAAATCAAGTAGCACTAGCAAATGGACGAACTAAAAGTACAGCCAAAAGATATTGTATGTAGGCAGTGTTATACTATGAATACCGTGTGCTTACTAGAAAAATGTTTCTTTCACTTTCAGGTCCAGTGATAAGGGTGTTGCCGCCGTCCTGTGACGGATTTATCCTCTCAGCTGTTGGGTGTGAGGAGGAGAGGAAGTAAAGATGCCTAAACCGGTAAGATGCTTGACATAGCTTGAGAAGAATTTAACGGAGAAAAACGCAGCAAAAACATTTGAGTTTGAGGCTGTTTCAGCGTTAACTGTGTAAATATGAAGCAAAAATGTTGCTTGTTGGTTTTCCTTGTATAAACACATTTTTTAAATTGGCTATAGCTGTCCTAAAAATCTGTATGCCAAAAGCTGCATATGAACATTCAGGGAAGTGGCAGATTCCTCCCCATGGTTGCTCCCATGCTTCATCATCTTCTTCCAAGCAAACAACCACCAGAGTATAAAGTGAATCGCCTTGCCCACTGGCCTTGCAACTGCAACACTACTGCCATTGTTGTTTAATGGGTGGAGTAAATGCCAGAGTTCTCGGATATGAACAACTGCTAAACAAAACCGATTTGATGCAGTCTTGTCATGGCTGTCTGCTTCACACAGTTGTGCTGTCTTGCTTTGTTTAGTTTGTTTTCCCCTGTCATGAACAGGTATGGATAAAGCTTAAAAAAAAATGGAGTCTGACTTCTTTCAGGCTTTAGAAAAAGATGTGATGCAGATCTAAGCAATACATAATATTTCCATCATTACCAGCTAAAAGTTGAGTTTCAATTACACCTGTATGTCTTCATATGCAAACTTGCTCCGCTTTTATGGTTTACTTGTGCACAAATTTTGATTGTTGTTGTTATACTTGTAAGATCCCTGAGGGGAAATTAGGGCTCTGCATTTTACCCATCTCTGTACTGTAAGTACCAGAGAGCAGTGAGCTGCTACCTAAAGCGCCTGGGGAGCAGTTGGTTAGGACCTTGCTCAGGGGTCCACAGTGGTTCACCTAGGAGTCGTGTCAGGGACTCGAACCTGGCTCCTCCGCGCCATTGTGTTTATTTGTATCCAAACATGCCACGTCACCAAAACTGGACAATGTTCAGCTTGCTTCAAACCAAAGAACATCTTTATACTCGCGTGGCTTCTGTGTCCAGTCTGTGTAGCTGATGCAGAGGCAGTAGGGATGCACAATATAATCGGCCCCCTATTGGTATTAGTCTATATCAGCCTTAAAGGAATAGTACACCCACAGAAAGATGTAACTTTATTTTCCACTTACCCTCATGGTGAGCAAGACTCTGAGCACTTTTTAATATTTCAAATGCCGCCGGAGATCAGGACGGCTTTTCGTTTTCCCCCAACTTTCATATAATGGAGTTCGATTGTGCCTGAGCCAAAAAAAGTCCATAAAAGTCCACAAAAACTTGTTAGTATTTCTCCATACTGCTCGTCCAATGTAATCCAAGTGTCCTGAGTGGGTAGCATCCAGAATTTACTCGAAACAACATCATTTACTATATTTTTAGAGCCTAAACAGTAGTACATCTTACTTCCGCAAAGCGAGCTTATGTGTGTTCAAGAAACTACGGAAGCCTCGGCGTTCAGAGCCTACTCTGCCGATAATACAAGCGTAGAAGAAGAAATTCGCTGTTTATATTGTGCTAAGAGCGCCAGAGCTGCAGACAAACTGGGACAAACACAAGAGGGGTTGGATATTGATTTAAAACAAAGAAAGAAAAACGAGAGGGGGGGGGGGACGAGAACGAGAAGCCGTCCTGATCGCTGGCTGCATTTGACATATTAAAAAAGTGCTCCAGAGTCGTGCTCACCATGAGGGTAAGTGGAAAATAAAGTTGCATCATTCTGTGGGTGTACTATTCCTTTAAAACTGAGTATCGGACATCAGCCACCCCACCAATATTTAACCCATCAGGCGGTTAAAGAAAAAAAAAAAAAAAAAAACTTCAAAAACTCCTTTCATACAGACTTTAAAACTTTTAAACACTAGGGGTGAGAAAAAATAGATACACTGAAATATTGCAATATTTTCATATGCTGATATCCTATTGATCATACAAAAACGCGGTATCAATCTGTTTTACTAATGAAATCTTGCAATATTTCATCATTCTGTTACAAAATCTCACAAAACTTCATGAAATATCGTGAGATTTTTGTAACAGAAGGATAAAATCTCGTGAGATTTTGTTAGTAAAATAGATATACTGCGTTTTTAAATATCAATGTTTTTTTTTTTTCCCCACCCCTATTTTTCAGTGTCGGAAACTGATGATAAAACTGCTATTTACAACAAGTGCTTATTTTTTTCAGCTTTTAATATCTGTATCGGTTATCGGCGACATGAGTTTTAAAATATCAGATATCGGCCAAAATTTCATATATTGTGCATCCCTAAGAGGCAAGAGTTTCTTTTCCAGAACTGCAGTGACAACAGGGCTTTTACTGACCAGGAAACTTCAGAGTGGAGTTTTTTTCACTCCGATGGTTCGCTACAGCTGCAGCATTTATTTACTCTTTTAGAGCAACAGTAGCGGCCGACATGCATTTATTCATTCATTCAGCGCCAAAACCCAAACACGTAACCACACTGACCAGTGAGTCCTTTCGCATCTCTGTGAAATGATGCACGCCAGGTCTGAAGAGGTGCATGTCAGGCCTCCACGGACCCTACGGTGGTTATGCAGACTACGCACAAGTATAAATTCAGCTTCAAAGGAAGGTCAGCTAGCATTGGTTGACCCACATAGTGTAATTTTACTGTGAAAACTTATTTTTGATGTTGCTCACTTGTTAGTCAGTGCAATGAATTTAGTTTTTAAGTTCTGGTCTGTTAAAATGTGAGAATACTATTACTGTATTTTCCACACTATAAGTCACTTTTTTCATAGTTTGGGAGCTTGTCCGACTTATATATCAAAATATATACAATTTCACATATTTTTAAGTCTCAATTCACATTGACTGACATGAGCCAAGGAGTAAATGTTGCCATCTAATGTCAAAAGGTCGTCTAAGCTTGTGACGATATTCTGCTCCAAGGGCAAAAATCCCAAAATAGCCTTATCTCAGTGAGAGAAGTTAATTTTGGGTATCTGGCTGTACTGCCTGTGCAGTGGAACAAATCCTCCAAAAACATTTTATCCTTCTGAGCTATGATGTTTATGATTAGGCATTAACTTTCGAATTGGAATTATTGGGTCATTTTTAGTAGTAGCTAGTTGGATATGAAAAATCCGATAAATCACTATTTTAAATAAATGAATACGACTTATAGTCCTGTGCGACTTGTATATGTTTTTTACTTGTTCATGATGCATTTTTTTGACTGATGCGACTTATACTCACGAGTGACCTATAGACTGAAAAATACGGTAATTGGATATGAAACTTGTATGACATTTATGGAAAGATTTTAAGGCCAGTTTGTGTGCAAAAACCTGGCAACAGACTATATTAGGCCTCTTGTGACAAGAGCTGTCACATTTATGAAATTTAAGCTGACAATTGCTTTAATTGTGAATGTCAGTTCATTTCTCCACCAGTATTATGATTGAATACTTTTTAATTACTTGCATAACAGAAATAGATATTATCAGCTTTTCAAGAGTTTTATTTGACCTTTTTAGACTTTCTAAACAAAAATGGCAGTTAGTGGATGGACCATATCCACAGCAGAAGACAGGGAGACAATGAGAGGATGTCACTGAGTCAGGATGTCAGTCAGTCATGCAGCTCTCTCTCATATGAAGGGGGAAAAAAAGGTAGAAATAACATATTTGTTAGTTTCACCCAGCTGTTTACATGGAGGTGATTAAAGATGATATGCAAAGTGATTGCTATTATCTCAATTGCTTGTGGCCATCCGGTGGATAAAGCACTTATCCTAACTTGCTTGGTAGGTGGTGGGTGGGGATTTGGTTAAGGTTCAGAAGAGGAGCAGCCAGGCTCTGATGTCATCCCCTATTTCCCCCTCTTGTCCCGTGAGTCACCAGGACACCATCCCAACAATGGTTCCGGTGGTAACTGTGTTGTCTGCCCTGCTGAGAGCAACATTAGAGGCAGTATCTGACTGAAAGTATAGCGTCGTTACATGGCGGTATGGAGATATTGAAATACAGCTAAAGTAAAGGCAGGGTCTGTTTGAACTGGTCCTCTGTTGGACTAGAGTCAAACAACAAAACTTTTGGAGCCGCCTGTTATCTCAATATCGGTATTCTTTTGTAACTGGGTCAAAAAGAAAAAATGTGAGGTTGAGTAACAAGAGCTTGCTCAGGAGAGGAGCTGTATGTTTGCTGGGATAAAGAGAACTTTACAGATTTTTAGAATTTCTTTGTAGTTTCACATGGCTGTCATTAGACATGCATCAGCCAAGGCATGCCACAAACATCCACAAGAAACTAACTCTTTAGTTTTAATAGCGTTATAAACAAACATAATACAATTGTACTGATCAGTGATCAGTTGGTGCCTTGGGAGGCATTTTATGTGCTGTCAAACTGTTACTTGGCAGGCTAAACAAATCTTTTTAAATTTTATATTCTTCCAGTCTGTTGGCTTAGTTTACAAGGTACCAGACGGCATCTGAGATTTTCTATCTTTAGTTTGGCTACAAGTCTCTCTATGATGCTGTAAGACTGCAGTAGGGCTTCAGGTTGAGTACAGCATGGGTTTTTGGATGCCACAAGTAGCTGATTGATAGACATATTTGCTTTTTAAATGCTGAATCTCTGATCTTTCACCAGAATGCCTTTTGCGATGCGTAAGTGTAGATGAACCATGAAAAAAATCAATATCCCAACACTTCTGTTTGGTACACTCTGTGAGCTGCAGAGGAATTATGAGGTGACTGGAAGAAGGCCCTTGCTGGCTTCCTAGCTTGCGGCTGTTTTCCTGTTTGGTGGAGAAGGGGCCTGCTGTGTACTTTAGGGGCCTGATTTATGTCAACATCCTGACTATCTTCTTCCACAAGTGCTAGTTAAACAGCAGCTTGTGGAAAAAGGAGGCTCAACAGACAACCAGGGGGTGTCAAGGAATAAAGTAGTCAGAAAGATGAGCAAGAAGTGTGGGATTAATAAGATCCCCTTGAAACTTGTAGTTATGAAAATTGTGTGGGTTGCTGGAAGGGAGGAATTGTGATTTTGTTGGAAAACAGGTTTTCCAGTTGTTAAACCCTCCATCTCATTTATGAATGAAAAGCCAGATCCATTATCATAGATTGTGGCCCTCTGTTTCCCTTGTCTCGAAGTAAAAATGTTTACATTTGTTACCATGAGTGATTCCTCATCTGTTGTCATTGCTCCTTCAATTTCTCCCTCCCTCCGTGGACTGATCCACTCGGCAAGAGGGTTAATCAGAGGGACAGACAGTTGCTGGAAGCCTAACAGACCAGATTAGCAGCTCTACTGGTTTGAAGTGTGTGTTTGTTTTAAGATCTCTCTCAACAAAGCTCCTCTAAAGAGCTTACAGTAACTAAACAGCTGCATATTTAACAAGGGTAAGATCTGATTGACAACTAATTTTTACAACTGAAATGGAGAGCAAGATGCCTAAAATGGCATCCACCAAAAGTGGCCTTGGGACTTGATTTGTTTTTAGACTTTTTATGTTTTACTTGTAACTCGGTTCAATTTTAAAATGTATTTACTGTGGTGTGAGGCATGATTAATGATAGTAAACAATGTGCCCAAAGAGGCAGGAGACCCACCTTAACAATAGAGGTCGGATGCTCAATTTAACATTGTATAATTTAGGAAATAGATGGGCTGTGAAAAAATGATCAAGGAAAAAATACTGAACACACACAGTTTTGAGCAGCCCTGACCTGACTTGCCTATTGACCCTATGATTAGAGATTAACATGGACTTACCCGCAGCGTAAGGCCACTTGATGCAGCCGTCACGTTTTGCTCCTAGTCTGGCTTCAGGTGATGATCTGCTCCCGTTCTAGCAGCTGTGACAGTCTTTACATGTTGTATTTGCTTCTTTTTGATACAGCTAATATCTGTGAAACATGTCAATACAGTTGCTTAAAAAACATGTTATGTTAATTGTCATTAGCTTCACTGCTTTATTAATATTTAGTATGGTTTCTGTTTTAAAAAGAAGAAGAAGAATTTATTAACGATTAAAAACACAAGCTAGTTAAACTAGCAGTAATGTTACTGGGAGATTTTTTTTTTTTTTTTTAATGCTTCCACTCGACACTGGATACGCTGGATCAAGGCCAAACTGGGACTTTATTCATCAAGTGGATATCCAGTCACATAATGCCTTTCTCATCTGATGTGGCTGCATGAAATAATATATCAGTTTGTAGGATGTGCACAAGTTCTTTTCTGCTTGTGATGGGTATTATCAAATGTTTTTGTTTTTCTCTTACTGGTACAACTCCCTCCCCACAACTTAAGTCCAATTAATTATCTTTTTAAGAGCGTAAGATTGTCCTGAATAAGAACTTCTTGGATGCTCATTCAGTGGATCTTGTATCAACAGGGGGTGAGTGTCATTAGAGGAGTGTCTTGCAAAAGTCAGTCTTTCAAGACGTCTGTCAGAATATGTGATTAGCTGTGTCAGTGCCTCGGCATGTTGTTGTTGTCCCTTGTCCCCTCCCCTTCTGTCTGCTGGGGAGAGAGGATTAACTGACCGTCTGGTTCTTGCAGGATTCCTCCTCTGCCCTGTGGGTTTGCTATGTTTTGGCAGAGCGACGCACTTCGAGCACAAAGGTTTGCTCTTTCACAGCTGACTGCTGATGACAGGCGAGCTCCACTCAAACAGGGGAAGGCTCAGTCCGGGCCAGGAACTTAAAAACCTCAGCTCAGCACTCTCCAGAACTTTTCCTCTCTTAAAAAGTCACTGAGGCAGTTTCTCTTAAAATCAACATAAAACTCATCTTGCAGTGAACTATGAACTTTGTTATTGTTGCTTCTGTAACATTCCAGTTCTGTGTAATTACAAATACATACTTCACTCCTGAGTATAGGTCGCATCAGTCAAAAAATGCATCATGAACAGAAAAAAACCCATAAATAAGTTGCACCAGACTATAATTCGTATTTATCTATTTAAAATAGGGTGATTTTCAGATTTTTTTAAATGGGTTTTTTGAGGATTCGTTCCATCGCACAGGCAGTACAGCCAGATGTCCAAAATGAACTCCTCTCACTGAGATGAGGCGATTTTGGGATTTTTGCCCTTGGAGCAGAATATAGTTGTCAGAAGCCTATAGCGCCCTCTTTTGCCATTAGACAGTAATATTTACTTCTTGGCTCATGTCATTCAATTTGAATTGATACTTAAAAATATGTTAAATTGTAAAGATTTTCATATACAAGTCGCACTGGACTATAAGTTGCACAAGCCAAACTATGAAAAAAGTGCGTCTTATAGTCCAGAAAATACGGTACCAACAGCTTTTTGTTTAAGTTATGCCTTTGTTGTTTCCATTCATAATTGAAGAAACCTTATTTGAAAAAAAAAATATATATATATATATATATGCTTTCTAGAACCATATTTTCTGAGACGTCTTTTACAAAAACATCTGCACTGTGTGTATTATGTCTTATTTTACACATTTGCAACGGGGGGGTAGACCTTTTTAGTAGTATCTCATGTTCTTCCATGTAACAAAATCCTTTGCATCCTCATTGAAATGATGCCAGGGCTGTGCTGTGATAAGTAGCTAATGCTATTGGATGCCAGTCATTGGTGTAGAGTCCCCACAGTGACCACCATTCATAAACTATCCCAGACTCACTCGTAGGAATCGCACTAAAAACTGTTCCAGGTCTGAAATTCTTGCAAGCTTAGAAACATGACTTATTTGTCTACAGTGTTTGAACAAAATGCAGTAAATTTGTTTCAGCTTGATAGCTTTGTTTGTGGAGGCCAGTTAAAGCCATTTATTTTAAAGGCTGATGGGATGGCAGCTTCAGTCAAGGCCAGTGAAGTTGGAGTTAATACGAGGGGACTAGAGACCCACTGGAGACTCGGCTGAATACATTTTTTTTTTCTTAAAGTTTGTTGTAATTTAAATATTTGCAGTAGAGCACTTTTCACAGCAATAGTTAATTATTTATGTAGTAAAGCATGGATGTAACTTCCTACATGTAGACATGGAGGAAGAGGGCACTTTGTGTAGATTTTAACAAAGCATGTCCATAGACGCTGGCTGCCCACATTCTACTGTAGATGATGCTCATAAATCTAATGTTTAACGGGGTATATTATGAGCATTTCGAATCCTGTTGAGTCTGTATGAAATAAAGTTGTGCAAATGGTTGTTGGACATTATTATACTTTGGCATTGCAGGAAAATTCATAGTTATCTTTAGTGAGGAGAAAGTGCTGCAACTTTTCATGGGTAATTAATGAGAGGCAGACAGACAGATGAGTTGTTGTTGGGCCTCTATATATCACAAGGGAGTCCAGCTATGTGCTGTATGGACACAAATTTCATGGATTATTCATTGCATGGATATTGAGACAAACCACAAGAGATGGATAAAGTCAAGAGAGACTGATCAGAATTAATGCAGAGGAGAGCAATGCAAAAATGAGCATTCCTGCGGTCTTGTTTATAATTGCTGAGGGAAAGGGGAAGTTTCACTGCTTCGAGCTCTTGTCTCTGTGCCCTTTTTTCTCCATTTTTTACAGTTGGCTCAACTGCAACCTCGCTATGTAACTTAATCTCAATGGCAGTGTACCCTCAGATCATCTCTCTAGCTTCCTGTTGCGCTCTGCTCTGCTTTTTCCTCCCTCTTTTTTTCCTACTCTCTTGCTAAACTAGGCTTTTACACTTCCCCTTCTTTAGTGTTGTCAACCAGCAATGAGGAAATATACTGCTCAAGTGTGTAAGTAGGTGTGGGAGGAAGGATGTCGGATGCCTCGGAGGTCAGCCCTGCCTTATTTTGTGCCATCAGGCCTACTGCCGGTGCTGCTTAACAAGGCACAGCCAGCGACTGGTTTTTATCCTCTGCTTCACCCAACAGCGGTGTTTGAGTAACAGGCTGCTGCTACGGGGCTTGCAAACAATGGCAGACTGCTTAGTCTGTGAAGTCTGAACAATTTGACAAGTTGCCAACATCAAAAGAAAATGCTTTAAAAATCCTTTACTCCATAGGAGAATTATACGATCAATTTAAAGCGGTGCATTATTCAATTGTAAAAGTTTGGCATATATCCCATATGCCAATATTTTACTCGTGGCCAATATCGATACCGATTTTAAAGCTGGAAAAAGAGCAGTCATTGCAAATAGCAGTTTTTAGTTTAAGTCACATTGAAAGATAGGGGTGGGAAAAAATATTGATACACTAAAATATTGTGATATTTTCATATGCCGATATTTAAAAACACTGTATCCATCTATTTTACTTACAAAATCTCATGAGATTTCATCGTTCTGTTACAAACTCGCGATATTTCCTGAATTCTCGCGAGATTTCGTTTGTAAAATAGATCGATACCGCATTTTAAATGTCAATATGATATAGGCATATGAAAATATTGCAAAATATTCACAAATTGTTGCAAGATTTCATAACGGCACCTTGAAATATCGCAAGATTTTGTTAGTAAAATAGATCGATACCGCATTTTTAAATGTCAATATGATATCAGCATATTAAAATATCACTTCAGTGTATCAATATTTTTTCCCATCCCTATTCTTTAGAAGTTTTAAAGTCTGTAAAAAATAAGTTTTTGAAGAAGTTTTTTTTTTTTTTTTTTTTTTTAGACTTTAGAAACAGCGGCCTGATTTGTTAAATATTGGTGGGGTGGCCGATGTCCGATATTCAGTTTTAAGGCCAATATAGGCCGATACCGATAGGGGGCCAAATATATTGTGCATCCCTACTTTGGATGAGTGTTTCTCAGCTATGTTACGAAGCATTGTTTTGTTTACCAGTATTTTTTTGTTTGTTGGTTTGGGTTTTTTGTGTCTGAATTTCATATAGTGGCTTGTAAAAATTAGGCGGGGAAAAAACTTTTAACAAAAAAAAATCTTACTTCTTTCTCCTTTTTTCTTCGGGTTCCTCGTTCTCGGGAGAAAAAGGGGAGGATGGGGGGGGGGAAAAGGGGGGGGGATGGAAAAGCGGCGGGCGGGGATGAAGATGGGAAAAAGAATTGGGGAGATAAAGAAGAACACGATTTTTAAGGTCAAGGTTAGTGGGTCTTAAGGGCATGCTGAATTAGGAATTCTATTACTGAAAGTGTTATCCCCATAATTGTGACAGATTTGGTAAATGCAGTATTTTTAACAAGTACATTAAGATTCTGCAGAAGTTGACCTTTTGGCCTGATTGAAAGCTAACAAGAACAATTCAACAAACTTTACAACACAGTTCAAAAACCCTCCCCTCTATTTTAGAAAGCAAGAGTTTATGCAAATGTTGGGATCACTAGCTTGAGGTAGCCTCGAGTCTGCTAGACATGAATTTGTCTGTGGTAAACATTTAATCTTTGTGCAACATGAGAATCAATAACAACTTACTCTTATCATTTGTTTTGCAGATTAACGTCCGTGTCACCACCATGGATGCAGAGCTGGAGTTTGCCATCCAGCCTAATACCACAGGAAAACAGCTTTTCGACCAGGTAAGCATACCTCAGATGGCAGTGGCTCAGGTGGTAGGGCGGGTTGTCTAATGACCGGAAGGTTGGCAATTCAAATCCTTACCTTCAGTTAATCTGTCTTTGTGTTCTTGGACAAGACACTTCCCCTCCTTGACAGCACCATTGGTATATGAATGTTTGATGGTGGTTGGAGAGGCTGTTGGTGCAGGTTGGCTGCCATGTTTCTGTCTGCCCGCCCCATGGTAGCTGTGGCTACACATGTAGCTTACCATCACCAAGTTGAATGAAGAGTGAATGAGTAATCGATACAAAATAAAGCGGTTTTAGTGCCTTAAAAATCTATGCATAAATCTGATATTATTGTTATTAGAGCTGTGCGATATACTGATATATGATATTTACATCAAAGAGAGATGAAATTTATAGATATCGTTACATCACAGTATTAGTTGTGCAATTTTTTTTTTTTGCTTTATTTTTCTGTAATGACTCATTCCTAGCCTAGATATTATGTTTTTAAAGAACAATTCAAACAAAATGACACATTTCAGGTTTAAGTTCTTACTGCATTTTAAGTTTTGATTATGTAATAACTGACTGGTTCTCTCTGTGGAGTCTGCAGTCCATGTTAGGGCTGTCAAAATTGCTCCAAAGTGATGTTCGACATTTGTTCTAAAATTAACACATAATTCAAATATATTTGAATATCCATTTGTGCATTATGCCAACAGAAGGACAAACTAATACAAGACATAACTACTTGTATAGGTTTTTTTTTTTTTAATCTTTATTTCAATATTAATATCTTTGATAATGCCCAGGACATTACACAATGAACTCGCTGCAGTTCCCCCTAACTTGTGCAAGGAATTAAAGGTCCTGACAAATTAAAATTTAATTAACAAAAATTTAATGCTCCGAGCAAGCCGTAGGTCAACAGTAGGTCTATAATCAAGCCAGTGTAGCAAATGTAGCCCTAATGCAATAGACTATTTTTCCCTGTGTTTATTTAATATTCTAATATTAATTTTTACATCCGAATCTCAGGTTTTTGTTAATATTTGAATTTAGAATATCCTTTAACAGCCCTAGTCCATGTTACTAGACATATCATCTGTCGATTAAGGAAAAATCTATCACAAAGATAATTTTTCAAGCGGTGTTTGTGGAAAATGTGCGATTTTCACTTAATTCTGTTTTCCTTCCAGGTGGTGAAGACAGTGGGTCTGCGGGAGGTGTGGTTCTTTGGCCTACAGTATGTGGACAGTAAAGGCTACATCACCTGGCTCAAACTCAATAAGAAGGTCTGTCTCCTTTTGCTATAATCAAACATGCCCTTTTCTTTCTTCCTTTATGACTTTTCTGTTATTAAAGTGGTTTCACTTTAATGTTTCTGTTAATTCTTTTGGGTTCATTTTCATTCACACCTTGATGTAGTAGTGGTATTAGTGACCTGACCTTTATTGAAAACTAGTCAGTTGAGAACCAGTTCTCATTTACAATGACGACCTTGCTAAGAGGCAGCAAAGTAAATTTGAGCAAATGCAGCAAAGTTGATGCATCATGTTGGATATTTGTCTCTTAATTTGTCGTATAACTTTACTTTAAACTTTATCCTCAGATGTGCTCTTTTAGCGCCTTCCTCTTTCACTGAGGCCAGCATGTCCTCCAGTCCTGACACCTCGTATTGCTGTGTGTGATTGGGTGTACATGGCAGGAAATTTAGATGTCACACTACAAGTAATGTGTGTGAGAGAAACAGAGAAAGGCAGGGGGCGATGCTAAATGTTCCTGTAATGTTGGTGTTGTGAAACTAAGCCTGTGTTTGGGTAGAGGAGTTTTTCTGTGTGTTTTAAGGCCCGCTCATCGGGACAGTACAGGGCTGTCAACATGATGTATGACAGGGTTTTTGTTTTTTTTCTTTCCTAACAAGTGGGACTGCAGTGGAAACTATTTAGTCTGTGTCAGCTGTGCGTATATGTCCTACCCCTCCCACTAGCATGTGTCACCAGATATTAAAGTGTCCTGTTTTCACTGGCAGTGATCACATACATTATAAGATAAATATGCTTGTGTCATACTGTGTTTTTTATGGATTATAGTCACAGCAATGGGATATTTGCGGTTAAATCCTCTTAAATATGTTGCAGTGTTATTTAACGTGTAAGGTAAAACTGTGCTCCCATTATTACAGTGAGTATTAGATAACATGTATTCAGGTTAAGAATAATTGGAACCAGCCGTTTTATTTAACTGCTTTAATAAAGGAAACGACAGTTATGGAGTAATTTGATCTTCTTCCAAGGCTACCAGCTAACTTAGGGCTTTGACGCAAAGTTTATGACCTACAGATTAGTTGCTGTTCCTAATTTTAAATATGTCATCCAGGTGACCCAGCAGGACGTAAAGAAAGAGAACCCTCTGCAGTTCAAGTTCAGAGCCAAGTTCTTCCCTGAGGACGTCTCAGAAGAACTAATCCAAGAGATCACACAGAGACTCTTCTTCTTGCAGGTAACCTGCTCACACTCATGACACTCATTAAAGGCAAAGCGCATGAAGCCTGGATAAATTTCTCTCCTTGAAACGGATAAATATACCTTCTTTCTCTCTGCGATGACTCTTAACAATTGACTTTTGTTACAGTTCATAACAATCGTCACAGAATTGTTGATAATTCTGTGTTTGCTTCTGTGTCGTGTGCGGTGCCAGGTCAAGGAGGCCATCTTGAACGATGAGAATTACTGCCCCCCAGAGACGGCTGTGTTGCTGGCCTCCTATGCTGTCCAAGCCAAGTATGGCGACTACAACAAAGATGTCCACAAGGCTGGATACCTCACCCACGACAGACTGCTGCCTCAGAGGTATACAGACACTCCTACTCAAAGTATTTAATTACGCTTAATACATCTCTGCTGTCATCCAAAATGATCTAATTTCCTGTTAGTTTATCTTATGGTTTCCTCTTGAGGAATCAATTTTGGGCTATCTGCCATTCCTTCATCATTTTGTTTTGTGTTTTTCAGAGTCCTAGAACAACATAAGCTAACAAAGGAGCAGTGGGAAGACAGGATACAGACTTGGCATGAAGAACACAGAGGAATGCTCAGGTGTGTGTCACTTATTTAGTCATATTCTGCATGATGAAGACTATTTTTATCTGAGTGTATGTTCATACATACTTTATCATCTTCCACCAGATGCTATTGTGTTGAATAGTTGTTGTATATTATAGGGATGCACGATATAATCGGCCCCCTATAGGTATCGGCCTATATCGGCCTTAAAACTGAGTAAGGGACATTGGCCACCCCACTGATATTTAACCGATCAGCCCGCTGTTTCTAAAATCTAAAAAAAAACAAAAAACTTCCTCTTCAAAAACTTTTTTTTTTTACAGATTTTAAAACTAGGGGTGGGAAAAAATATCAATACACTGAAACATCACAATTTTTTCACATGCTGATATCATATTGACATTTAAAAACACTGTATCAATCTATTTCACTAATGAAATCTCACAATATTTCATCATTCTGTCACAAAATCTCACGAGAATTCATGAAAATTTTGCAATATTTTCAAATCCTGATATATTGACATTTAAAAACGCGGTATCAATCTATTTTACTAATGAAATCTGGCGACATTACATCGTTCTGTAACTAAATCTCGTGAGAATTCATGAAATTTCAATTCCTGATATCATATTGACATTTAAAAATGTGGTATTAATCCATTTTACTAACGAAATCTGGCGATATTTCATCGTTCTGTTTTGAAATCTCGCGAGAATTAATGAAATATTGTGAGATTTTGTAACAGAACGATAAAATCTTACGAGATTATGTAAAACAGATTGATACCATGTTTTTAAATATCGATTTGATATCGGCTAGGGCTGGGCGATATATCGGTATGAAAAATATATCGATATATTTTCAAATGAGATATGGAATTGGACCATATCGCCCATATCGAGATATGGAGTTCAATGTGTGTTTGTTTTGTCCTTGTATAGAAATGCTGACCTTACTAGGGTTTGTTACATTTAATTCTGTGTAATGTTCCTTACTTGCATCTGCGAGTATTATTACATACAGTATTATACAGTATTTCTGTTTACATTTTATCATTCTTTGAACAGCTGAGCATTATTTCATCCGGTCTGGTTAAATGAAACTACTTGTAATGTCATATTTGGCTCTGACTGTAACAAAATATTTGATCTCACCTTGCGATAAAAATATCGAGATATATATAGTATATCGATATTCAGCCTAAATATATCGAGATATGACTTTTGGTCCATATCGCCCAGCCCTAATATCGGCATATGAAAATATTTTGATATTTCAGTGCATCAATATTTTTTCCCACCTCTATTTTTCAGGGTTGGAAACGGATAACAAAACTGCTATTTAAAATGACTGCTTATTTTTTTCAGTTTTAATATCGATATCGGTTATCGGCCAAAATTCCAATATCAAGCATCCCTAGTATATTAATATTATCCTTGCTGTAATTTAGTTGGATGTTGTTTTCCTGTGTCAACTTTTAATTTTATGAGATAAGTGAGCACAGATTGTATTCATAAAAAAGTAAATGATAAAAAATTTTAACTGAAAGTGTTTTTCCTTTTCTTAAGAGAGGACTCGATGATGGAGTACCTTAAAATCGCCCAGGACTTGGAGATGTATGGAGTCAACTACTTTGAGATCAAGAACAAAAAGGGCACACAGCTGTGGCTGGGTGTGGACGCTCTCGGTCTTAACATCTATGAACACGAGGACAAGTAAGAAATGCTCGTGCATTTTGATTCTAAAAAAAAAAAAAAACTCAGAGTTTTAAGATTAGCCCCTAATTGGAAAGCAAGTAAACGAATTTAAAACTAATGTTTTGGCTTGAATCTGGTAAAGACAGCTGCAGTCTGAAGTTGGAAGCAAATAACAATGTGTCCTAGTTTGGACAGCTGACAGATGTGTCCAAGTCTATCATCATAATGGTGCTATAAAAGATGCTGGCCAAAAATGTGTGGTCATTACTGTGATCAGACAGAGGTAGCTGATATTGCGGTGTTGTGTACTCCTTTACCACAAGACAAAAAAGGAAGAATAAAAATCTGGCCATGTGTAAATGACACTGAACCAAAAGTATCTTAAACAGGCTGAAGCTATCAGCATCAAACTGGTGTTTGGAGGAGTAAACGGATATTTTTAGGACTGAAAGAAAAGTGAAAGGTGGAGCGACTATATTTTTTAGTAGGAGGGTCTTTCCTGTCCTCTCTAGGCAGAGTTTGATTTCTCATTTGTGGAGGAGAGAATAGATGTAATCTCTGCTCCTGCAGCATTTCCTCTCAGTGCCCATCTGCTCTGCCTTTGCATCCCTTATCGTAGGTCATCACTGTTGCCATTCTTCTTCCTTCGTCCAGGTGACAAGGGAAGGAAACAAGAAAGATGGCACTAGCAAGATAGCAAGGAATAGTTTCTATGGCTCCCTGTGGGTTGCAGCTTCCACTATCCCTTTTCTTATCGCGTCACCTCACCCTGCACAGTTCTATGTTAATCCCAGTAGAGATATTACAATTAACAGTGTTAAATCCTGTACTGAATGTTGTCATAAATGTTATCATAATATTTCTTTTAGACTGACACCAAAGATCGGCTTCCCCTGGAGCGAAATCCGTAACATCTCTTTCAACGACAAGAAGTTTGTCATCAAACCTATCGACAAGAAAGCACCTGTGAGCGTTTGGAGTCATCACAAGAAATGATAACTACCAGTATTTTTGTCCAGCATTATATTGACTTTTCGCTTTTAATTTAAACTCTTATAGGACTTTGTGTTTTATGCGCCACGACTGCGAATCAACAAGCGTATTTTGGCGTTGTGTATGGGTAATCATGAGCTGTACATGAGGAGGAGAAAGCCGGACACCATCGAGGTGCAGCAGATGAAAGCTCAAGCTCGGGAGGAGAAGCATCACAAGCAGATGGAGAGGTACTCTACTGACACACATCTATAATCATTTAAATTTTCATTATGCAAAGTCTGTTTTTTTAGGGGTCAGACATTAGATTATGAAGATAAGTAGGTAATTCAGGAGAGCCTTTCCACTGGAGGGCAGTCTTGTCCCATTTTTTTTTCTTTTTTTAAATGTGGTCTTTGGTGGGAGTGCCTGAGTTTTCATCCAGCGTTTGCTTTAGTGAAGAAGCTTTAGCTCAGTTCATTCATTTCAGCGTTTCATTTCATGTTTTATTCATATTCATGAAAATAATTAAAGACGCATGCCACTAATTTAAAAGGCACTCAAAAACACCTGGAATATTTCTTTGCAAATGCTCCTAGGGCACAGCTGGAGAATGAAAAGAAGAAGCGAGAGCATGCAGAGAAAGAAAAGGAAAGGATAGAGCGTGAGAAAGAAGAGCTGATGGAGAGGCTGAGGCAGATTGAAGAGCAGACGATGAAAGCTCAAAGAGGTAACCATTTTTCTCCTTTTCCCTCCATCTGTTCACTTCTCTTTGCTGCTGCCTTCCTCTTTACTTCCTCCGTTTGTCAAGAGTCTGGGTTTGGTTGTCAAAAGCAATTAGGCCTATTCAGAATTAAAATAAACTTGTTTAATCTGTTGGAGTAGTTTTAAAGTTCAGTATGTGTTTGTATATTCAAAAATGCTTGTTTTCAATTGTATCCTAGCCAATCATGACATTTTTAATTGCATATATTATCTGCACCTTTAGTTGAAGCTCCAAAGGAAAGAGGTTTGCTTTTAAATGTGCATAAGATCAAATGAAAGCATGTGTTTGTGTTTTTTCTGCAGAACTTGAGGAACAAACTCGCCGAGCTATGGAGCTGGAGCAGGAGAGAAAGAGGGCACGAGAGGAGGCCGAGAGGCTGGAGAGGGACAGGCAAGCAGCTGAGGAGGCCAAGGCAGAGCTGGCCAAGCAGGCTGCAGACCAGCAAAAGAACCAAGAGCAACTGGTCGGTTTTTAAGTTTGTGCACATTCAAAACATAAAATATCTGTAACAGCAGGACCAGTAATTATTTTTTATCTTTGTCTCCCAGGCGGCTGAGCTGGCTGAGTTCACAGCAAAGATTTCCCTCCTAGAAGATGCCAAGAAGAAGAAAGAGGACGAGGCCACCGAGTGGCAGCATAAGGTACAGCAGCATCTTCATCACAGATTACTGTGTCCTCGACTATAAATATGGGAAAATCTTCCCAACGATGCATGTTTTGGCTAAATTTTCTTCAGAGTTTTAACAATATGAAGCTGGATAAAAACAAATGGCTTCAGTTATCAGGAAGGACAGCTTGGTGTAGCATTTTTCCACTTCTGAAACTTGTGCTTTTGTGTCACTTGTTAAATAAATCGTACATTGTCAGTTCCTTTACCCCCTGTTGCTATCCGTAGCTTGTTTTACTCCAAAAAAGATTAAGGATTTATCTCACTGTCTTTTGCTGGGTTTAATATTTATTTATTTATTTATTTATTTTTAAATATCAATACTTTTTCTAATGAGATATACAACAATAAAGCTTAGTTTACCTCTGCTTTCCCTCCGTCTCTGCAAGCTAACCCAGTGTGCTTCAGACTCACTGCCAACTCAGCAACTTTGTTTTTAGATTTATAAAGAAAATAAAGCACATTGCAGCAAATCTTTAGACTTTTTCTACAAACAATTCATGTTTTTCTTTAAGGAAGAAAAACTGAAATTTCATTTAGACAGGAGGACTTTTCAAACTTGTCTACTTTGAGGAGTGGCAGCTGCCCTTTGGCCAACAGCACTGCAGACATGGAAGTATACAAAACAACACTTAACAATACATAATAGGGATGCACGGTGTTGGTATTTTGTCCGATGTCCGATATGCCAATATTTTAAAACTCGTGGACGATAACCGATATCGATACCAATATTAAAGCTGGAAAAAAAAAAGCAGTCATTGCAAGTGGCAGTTTTATCAGTTTCGGTCACATTGAAAGATAGGGGTGGGAGAAAATATCGACACACTGAAATATCATGATATTTTCATATGCTGATATCAAATCGAGATTTAAAAACACGGTATAGATCTATTTTATTTACAAAATCTCGTGAGATTTCATCATCCTGTTACAAACTCGTGATATTTCGTAAATTCTCGCAAGATTTCATAACGGCACTATGAAATATCGCAAGATTTTGTTAATAAAACGATACCGCGTTTTTTAATGTCAATATGATATCAGCATATGAAAATATCACTTCAGTGTATCGATATTTTTTCCCATCCAATTCTTTAGAAGTTTTAAAGTCTGTAAAAAAGAAGTTTTTGAAGATTTAGTAATTTGGTTTGTTTTTTTTTACTTTAGAAACAGTGGTATCAATCTATTTTACTCGCAAAATCTTGTGAGATTTCATCGTTTTGCTACAAAATCTCATGATATTTCGTGAATTCTCGCAAGGTTTTGTTAGTAAAATAGATCAATACTGCGTTTTTGAATGTCAATATGATATCAGCATATGAAAATATCGCAAAAGTTTTGTGAATTCTCACTAGATTTCGTAACAGAATGATATATCACAAGATTTCATTAGTGAAATAGGTCAATACCACGTTTCTGAAAGTCAATATGATATCAGCATATAAAGATACTGCGATATTTCAGCGTATTGATATTTTTTCCCACCCCTAGTCTTTAAAAGTTTTGAAGTCTGTAAAAAAAAAACGTTTTTTTTTTGTTTTGTTTTTTTTGGCTGATGTCTGATATTCAGTTTTATGGTCAATATAGGCCGATACCGATAGGGGGCCGATTATATTGTGCATTCCTAATACATATGCTGCAAAAATGTAACAGATTTTGACTCTCATAAAATAGAAATGTAAAGATAACCTCAGAAATTGGTCAATCAATGAAAATAATAATTGTTGTCTTATTGTGTCTCCATCTGCAGGCTCTGTCGGCACAGGAAGACCTGGAGAAGACCAAGGATGAGCTGAAGAACGCAATGACCGTGGTGCCAGCACCTCCAGGCGGCCACGCTGAGAGCGAGCACGATGAGCAGGATGAGAACCACGCAGAGGCCAGCGCCGAGCTCTCCAACGAGGGAGTTAGCCAGCTGGACCTCCGCAGTGAGGAGGCGCGCGTCACAGAGGCTCAGAAGAATGAGAGGGTCAAGAAGCAGCTTCAGGTAAGAGGGCGAGGGTTACTTTTGGGTTGAGGTCATTAAAAAAATGCAGCCTGCGGAGTTCAGTGAAGTCTGAAAACAATTTGACAACCAATACCTCCCTGAAGTATGCACAGATTAAATCTAAAGCAAATAAAAGACAAGTTGATTAAGCATTCAACCATTTAATTGCCTTAAATAAAAACAAAGTCAGTTCATTTAGGTTAATTTACCCAAAAGGCGCTTGTGTCTCAAGATTATATTATTTTCTAACAGAAGATTTGTTGCAAAGAAGAAACACGGGCCAAGAATTGGCAGATAAGGGTAAGATGAGGTATACTTCTCTGTCCATTCCTCTTTAAACTCCTGCTTTTTACAGGAGGTGTGCTGGCTTAGACCGTAGCCTGGCTTAAAAGCAGTTTCTCTGGTAATTAACCGAACACAGATGATGTCTAATCTGCTAAAATATTGCATTTATTTTGATACAAAGACTGCAGATTTAAGCTTGGCTACGGCATAGGCAAGGATTTGTACTGAAGCTATGGCCAGAAGAATTCAAATAGTGTTGATCTAAAAAGTTTTTAAAAAAGGGACTAAATTAGGACGCTGTATCTGGGTAAGTCTGCGTTGGCCTCCCTGCCCCACCCCCCAAAAAAACAGGTCTTGGCCAAACCAGTATGAATGCTGACCGCTGCTTCTGTGCTTATTTGTTAAGATTTAACGACACACAGAAAGCCGGAGGCTGATGATGACTCGTTAATGTCATTTTTACATCGTCGATGTTTACTTTTACAATTTCTTCCTTTTTTTTTCTACTCCTGCATCTGTCTTGTTTCTTTTCCTTTCTTTTTTTTTTTTTTCCCTTATCTGCAACTCCTGTGCCAACACTTTGCTTTCTATTTCTGTTCTATGCACATTTCGCCCGTCTTACTCCTTTCTTCCTTTCCACCTCCTCCTCAAACTCTTATTCTCTCTTCTCTTTGCTCTCTCAGACTTTAAGTTCAGAGTTGGCCCAGGCCAGAGACGAAACTAAGAAGACGCAGAACGACGTGCTGCACGCCGAGAACGTGAAAGCGGGACGAGACAAATACAAAACGCTGCGCCAGATCCGGCAGGGCAACACGAAGCAGCGCATCGACGAGTTCGAGTCCATGTAAGAACTGCGCCCCTGTCCTTGCAGCCCTCGTACCATCAGGGGAGCCTGCTCCAGACCCTTTCCCTGAAACGGCTGCTCAGGGTTTTTGTGTTTTTTGTTTTTTTTTCCACGGACAACGGACGATGCCGTCCTCGTAAACCTACCGAGTGACTCAACATATCCAGGCAATATGTGAAATATTCTTGTCAAACTTTGCCAAAGTCCTGCCCCCTACCCTGACCTGGAGAGTTTGGATTTCTCCCTGAGACAGAGCTGCAGAAACGCCGTTACGAACAATCAGAAGTTATGTGATCTTTAACAGCAGAGGGGGAAAAAAAATGTATCTGTAAAGCTAAAAATGGAAACAATTAGATATATTTTGTTTAGAATATTCATGGCCATAGAAAGCTACTTTTCCTTTGTTTTTTTTCCTCTTTTTTTGGGGGGGGGGGGGGGGGGGGGGTTGTTTTGATTAACAACTTGTATACAAATGTTTAGTATGAAGATTACCTGTCTTCATCTTGTTTTAAGTTTTTCCCCTCTGCTTTTGTTTGACTCGTTTTATTAATGACGCCCTTCTTTTTAGTTGTCTGTCGTCCATATTTAAACTTCCAGGAAACAAACTAGGACTGAAGTTTGGGGATAAATGGTCACTTCTGTCGTGAAGCTACAAACTTGAGTATATCATGACATTTTGAAACGTCTCACATGCTAATTCAGCTCACTATTTTTGCTAAACTCAAACTAAGAATTTAAAATAGACATAGCTTGTATAGAAAAATGACACTGCAGTATTTTGAGCTGAATATCACAAACGGTAATATTTTCAGATTTTAAAGAAAGTCTTTCCTGTGAATGAAACTGAATTGAGCTGACCCTCATGGGGAAAGAGCCATTTGTCACACGGCAGGTTTTGACAAGCGAATGTAGCAAAGGTAACTAAGGGAAAGTGTTTTTGTTTTGTTTTTTTTCCTCCTTACATGCAGAGGTCATAGGATGGCATGTAATCAGCTTGTGCCACAGCTGTTGCCCTCAAATTAAAAAGTATTATGACAGAGATGTGCTGTTCAGGTCCTCGAGGGCTGCTGTCTTCAGGAAAACATCTAAACTACAGTACAGTGGCCTTTGAGGACCAAAATTAGACATCCCTGTTTTATTAAGATAAGCTAATTGGTAGTGTTGTGTGTTTTTGTATGAGTGTACTTTCCAGTTGCATCCCAGTGTTTCATTCCCGGTCACCATAGATGGTTTTCTCTGCCTACCAGCTCACAAAGGAACCCAGGGGATCACATGGACGGACAGATAAACACGTCCAAACTGTTTGTCTGTCTGTCCCTTCATTTGAGTGTTTGATGTAAACGTGTGTGTGAGGTTGTGCGAATGCTAACGTGTTTTAGTTGCGATTGTGTTCAGGTGTGAGAGCTGAGGCCTGGCACCTCTCTGGCTGGGGAGCTTATGAAAACATCAGTCCCGACCCGGGGACATACGTCTACCTCAGTAATACTAGCAGTGGTGACTGACAGTCAAACACTCAGGGTGCTTCCTCCCTTCCCTAAAGAGTCGGATGCAAAGTCATGGTGTTTCATTTTGGGTGATATACCTGGGCAGGCCACTCAGTTGCTTTATATGTTGATTACAAAAGAACATTTAGAATCGCCCCAAAATTAGATCATGGTAGAAAAGTGTTATTTCTTACATTTAAAGCCGACGTTGCACAACACTTTCCTGGTTTTGCTCAGATGTCGCAGTTTATTCACTCGTTTAATCCAGAAAAAGTCTCAAACAAAAGCCGCAAGTATCAGAACAGGGATCTGATGCGTGTTGGGGCTGGGAAAGAATATCAATACACTGAAATATTGCAATAGTTTCATATGCTGATATCATATTAATATTGAAAAATGTGGTATCGATCTATTTTACTAATGAAATCTCGAGAGATTTCATCGTTCACTCACAAAATCTGACAGGTTTTCTGGAAATCTTGCAAGATTTCACTGTTATCTTACGAAATCTTGCGAGATTTCATTAGTAAAATAGATCAAAATCACATTTTTAAATATCTATATGAAATCTGCAATTGAAAATATAGTGTATTGATTATTTTTTCCCAGCCCTGATGCGTGTATCGCATTTTCAGAAAAGGCTGGGGTAAGTTGTCTAAAAGGAGATCCTGTAAAGTGAAGCAAGTTGTCCGGTTGGGTCCAGGCTTTTTTTAAAAGAGGCTTCTGACAACAATGAATTGAAATGGCCTCAATGGTGTGCTCCAAATGTGAAGGAAAAGGCTTGCAGTGGGATCTTGAAAGTGAGAGACTTGTGAATTTGTAAATTCTTACAAATTTATAATTAGATCTTAATGTAAATTTAAAGGCCAATTTCTTCCCCTGAAATCTTTATGAATTTCTATTTAAGAACAGACAACAAATTGACCTTTTGTGGCATAGAAAATATGTTCTAGGGTGCATTTTTGAAATGAGTGAGCATGAAGTTTTCTCTCTTTTTTTTTTCTTTTTTAAAAAAAAAAATTAAATTAACAATTTGTTAAATAATATTTGTTGTGCTATATTCGACAGCTGGTGTAGGTTGATATTTTTTTAATAGTCCGTTTTAAAGTTAAAGCACCTGTATGAAACAGGACACTGAAGCCTGCCTTTTGTGTTTAGCTTCAGTGTCCGTTGTTGGTATTGTTTTTTGCCATAGCAGGTTTAAAAAAAAAAAAAAAAAAGATCCTGTGCTTCCAGCTCCTATTTTTGTATTGTATTTGAGGACCCAAAACCAGCAGCATGCATCGCTTTATTAGACAGCTTCATTGGAGGGGAAAACGCTAGTTGACATGTCCACACCCCCAAACCCTCCACAACCAAGCTGTAAGGCTTCAGTTCCACTCTGTTTTTCTTCACAACTCAGTGTTACCGGCCCGCCTGTCCCCTCCAATGAAGCCAGCATCTGTGATGAAGTCTGCTTTGGCACCAGCTGTCATGTTTTGCTTTGCTTTTGTTTTTGTTTTTTTTATTTCCTTATGTTCATGTAATTATTCTTTAAGGTAGAAGACGCAGGTGGATTGCGTTCCATTTCATTGGTTCACGAATAAAGTTTTAAATTTTTGTTTTGGTCAGCTTGTTTTCTTTTCTTAAAATTGATCAATTTAAGCTTTAAATTAGTACCAGATACTAGAATCTCAGAAGGGATGTGCAAAGGGTTTTAGGTGTTAAGGAGGGAATCCTGTATATTTGATGATTTTTATTTTATTTTATTATTTTGGGGGGTAATTTTGGTGAATTATCATATACTGGCTTGGTTTTGTATTTCTTGCAGGGAGGGATGAGGGTGTAAGATTCAAGCTTCAAGTCATTACTTTGAAGACAAAAAACCAAACGGGTGCCTCTGTTGAGTTGCTTTCTATGGAAGAATCAGGCTGCCTATCCTGCAACCTTATGCAGTTTTCGAAGAAAAGTCATTTTTGCTCAATGATTTTATTATTAAAGCTTTAGTTAGGCTAAAACAGACTAAAAAATTTATGTAATTTGCAGGAAAATCTCACTTCTGAGGATCTGGCTGCTGTGTTGTGCCAAACAAGCTTGCTTTGCCAAGGCTGCGAATTATATAGTTGTATTCAATAGTTCTTCACAATAGTAATTCAAATAACAAGAAACTAATAATAAACTTACAAAATTATAATTTAGTGAAATAAGATACTGCTTTTGAATTGTGGTTGGAAATAAAAAAATAAAAAAAACTGTCCCAGACAAATTAGAGTACCTTGCTCATGAACAGTGGAACACCTGTCAACAGGTGTTTTCTCTAATGTTCAGTAAGACGTCTACACCTGTTTGCAGTGATTGCCTTAAAGTGTTGCTCAACAAAATTTTAGCTTCAGAGCCCCATCGTGCTTGTTTACTTTTTATTTTTTGTGCATTTGTTTTTAATATCTTTCTAACCACAATTTAATATCAATGCCATGATTTTCATTGAATTTTTATTCATCATTATTTTTTTTGTCAATTTCATTTTATCCTAATTTGAGGGTATGAATAATTTTGAGGATGGCCATATAAGGTCCCCTCTCGTATTATTGTTTTCTAATGTTTTTGCTTACTTAAATTTGAATGAACCTGTTGGGGAGCAAATGGAAAGGGAGCGTAAAGAGAAGAAGGAGACAAAGATGGAAAAGCTGGTAAATAAATCTATTCATGTACTTCTTTCAAAGCCATTCTACACAGTGATCTCGCTTTAATCAATTTTTTTTTTTTTTTATCGGATTGTCCACTGCTAGCTTTTACTTTGGTTAATCATTATAATAATAATTGTGTTATATATTAGATGCTCCTAAACCTCTGGAGAGGGTCTCAGCCCCCAGGATATCTTTATGCTATGACGCTTTCTCCTTTCTTGTTACTGACCTTCTAATACTTTTATTCTCAACATCTCCAACAAACCGTTCTTGTTGAAGTTATTGTTTTGTAGAAAAAGACAAAAGTTGAAATGGAGATTTCCAAATTCTTAAAAACAAATTACAATGATGAACATAAATGTAAATGATCCAAATTAATTAACACATTTCAACAAATACACCTGGGCTTTTTTGACATTTGACTGGATATTAGAACATTAATTAGACCAAATGAAACAATAATGGTGATGCTTGTTTTCACATGGATCATTTTAGCACACTGGGTATGATGGTATGGACAAAGTAATCCAGTGATAGTCAACCTGTTAGAATTAGGCAGCTTTAATTTAATGTTGCATCTTGGAGCACATCCACTTTAAACTTGCTTTTTTTTTTAGTTACAAGTACTTGATTTTGTAATAAAAACGTGCCTACCACTTTTTAATTACGAGATTCAACCCTCATAATGATACAGAAAGTCACAAGTATGAAGAGAGAACTCCTTTTTTTTCCCCCTCTTGTGAATGCAGTACACTTCTGTTGGAATAATCTATTACTGTTTTAGGAAATGCTGCATTGGAGAAACTCAGAATACATTCAAATTGGTCTTTATGATAAGACGTTGCGATTAAAAAAACAAGCCCACAAGTGCAACACTGTCAGTGGACAGCATGTTTTATATCAGTATTTTCTTTATTGAGCAATCACTGTTACAGTTGAAAATCTTACAATATTGAATTTCTTGTACTGTTCTGATAAAATGAACATTAACAGCTGATTTTCATTCTAGAGTATAGAGTATATCTACAGTACAGAACGCAGGTCATCTTATTGCAACGCACGGCAAGTTAACAGTTCAGAGGAAACAGTTTTTTTCCACAACAGGCATCCAGATGTAAATATCCAGTGTCATTGCACTCCCCTTTATTCTGTACATTAAAGAAGGGTGCTCTACCAACATCAGTACTGAGATACTAAGTGAAAAATTTACAAGCAGGAAAATCTACAGACTTCACAACATGTCACGATAACAAGATCAGCTTCCAGAAACAGATACAGTTGCAAGAAAAAGTATGTGAAGCCTTTTGACTTTACTGGATTTCTGCATAAATTAGTCATAAAATGTGATCTGATCTGCATCAAAGTCGCAATAGACAGTCTTCTTAAACTAATGCCACACAAATTGATGTATTCATATTTTTAATGAACATGTAAATTCAAATTGCGGGGTGGAAAAAGTATGCTAAACTCTGGGCTAATGACTTCTCCATAGCTAACCTCGAGTCCGATCAATGTGACTTGATTGGAGGTGTTGGTTAAAGCTGGCCCGGCTTTGAGTTTGCCATTTGAAAGAAGCATTACTTGATGCGTAGCATGCCTCACAAGAGCACTCTGAAGACGTGAGATTAGGGATTAACTTATGAAGCTAAAAACAAAAAGGCTTCTAAAAGTCTTGCTCATCAGTCTACCGTCAGATTGTCCATAAATGGAGAAAGTTCAGCACTGTTGCTGCTGTTCCTAAGAGCGGCGATCTTGTAAAGATGTCTGCAAAAGCGCAGCACAGAATATTCAATAAGGCGAAGAGTATACACATAACAGTTTGGAAGTTTTCAAAAGAGGACCTAGATATTCCACAGCACTGCTGGTAAAATATTCTGTGGACAAATGAGACCAAAACAGAGTTGTTTAGAAGGAACATGCAGCCCTATGTGTGGAAGAAAAAAGGTGCCGCACGCCAACAGCAACACCTCATCAACTGGGAAGCACGGTGGAGACATCATCATGGTTTGGGGTAGCTTTGCTGAAAGGCATGGATGGGTTCTTTGACGGGAAAATGAAGTCCCATGTTTATCAAGACATTTTGCAGGAGAAAAGAAAACCGCTGATGCAACAAGACAACGACCCAAAGATTCATATTGGATATGCCAAGAAAACGACTGAATCAAGCAATTTTGTTTGCAGGTTTGGTCTGCAACAAAAGGAGGATCTAGTTAAATGGCTTCAATCAGGGGTGGGCAACTTCCATACTCGAGGGCTAGCATCCTGCAGGTATTAGGAGTTTCCCTGTTGCAATACACCCTGTGACTTGTGCAGAGCAGGGAAACTGATAATACCTGAAGATGCCAGCCCTCGAGGACAGGGGTTGCCCACCCCTGGCTTAGATGATCGGTTCAAATTTTAATTACCAATTTATCCAAATCCATTCAATTCCAAAAGCTTTTCCTTGCAACTGTATCGATGAACACAAACTAAACAACATGCAGAAAAAGAATCAAGTCATGCATAATAGTTAGCTGAACATAGTTCAGAGTATCGGATGTGTCATAAGCACAATGCCATGAAGAGGCATTACTTTGGGCCCACGCTCAGGCGCCACACTGACACACGGTGCCAGGAGGCCAGAGAGAAGGCGCTTCTTCAATACACACAAAGGTTCCCTCTCACCAACAGCACGTGTTATTGTACGGCTACTCAGATTTGTACAATGTGACGTGTTGGACAGGAACGAAACCGTTGGGCTGAATGTAGCTGGCTTCTGGTGAATTGTTAACAAGCTCACTAAACTCCATTTCCTTGGTGGCCGTTCTGATCTTTATTAAATCAGCATATCAATCATACCGATCACCAATTGTTGAGGTGAACTGAAACTGTATATTTGCAGAATTTGTAATAAGTGCCATTAGTGTCATCCTCTGAACTGTATCATAGATCAACATCATAAATAAACTTGAACCTTTTTTGTAAATATTATGTAGACAAGATGTATTTTTGGGAACCATGGAGGTTTTCTAAAATATAATCTGGTCTCTTTAGCAATTATCTTTTTTTAAAGGTAAAACACGTTTCAATAGATTGTTCAAGAAAATCAAAGACGGCCACCAAGGAATATTTATATAAACTAAAGAGTTGGGGTCTGTCCACTTAAATCATAGCTTATATAAAATTGATAATACATGTAATTCTTGATTAATTTAAGTATAATTTAAAAAGTTAAAAAGTTACATCTACATCCTGACTTAATATAATGGGGAAAATTAAAACGAACCGACCCCAACATCAATGTGAAAACTAATTAACCTGTTTTCTGCCAGTAAACCAAAACACACTCCTAGAATGATTTCACTGGAGCTCCTACAGAAAATAAGCCAGCTTCAAACCCGAAAGCGCAGGTAAAGCAGCTGTAATACCTAAACATAGTAGGTTCACAACTCCTTTTTGTTTAAAACATATTTGTAATAATTGTCTCAAAGCTATTTCCACAAGATTAAAAGTTGGAACATCTTGATTGGAACAAAACTGTTATCAATGCACTTCATCATATAGCAATACATCAAGAGTGTTCGATAGATGGGGATCAACAGGTCTATGTACTGTATATAACATCAGTGACTTAGTTCATGATACAATTTGTATCAAACACGGTTTTTCTCTGTCTAGCATGGATTCAGCTGGGATCTGCTACAGGCAACCACAAGGCTGTTACCCAACAGCACAGCAGAGGAATCTCTTAAATATATTTACAATACATACATGTTTCACTGACCCGTGATCGGGCGTCGTCTGTAGCAGATACCAGAATTGACCCAAAACAAAGGGGCCATCGAGAAAGAGTGATAGAGAGTTAGAGAGAGAGAGAGAGATGTCCCTTACTAAAACTAAGGTACACACGACAGGGTCACCCATCTCTACAGCCACAACTCTAACCGAAGAAACCAGCTGCGTCTCGTTAGACGACCCAGCTTTACCCCCATGGAAAGAAAACCCCATAAATCACACAACACACAAGATTGACATTAAAACCAGACCAAAGTCAAAAGGCAGTTCAAAACGCTCCTCTGGGGATTCGCCACTTAATAAGATGAGATTATTACTTCAGAAAGTAGGAACCTGCATCATAAACTGAGCGTGTATTCCATAAAAATGTAGATCTAGTTGTAAGAATTGTGAGTAGTTTTACCAAATCAGCCGAAAAATGAAAAAGACGCCTTTTGACTGTGATGCGTAACAAGTCCTTCATGGGAAAGAAAGAAAACTAAGCAGGTCTAGGACAATTTCGTGGTGCATTCTGAGTCAAACAGATTTAATCAAATGACTCACTCTTGCCTAAACGCTTATGTAACTGCTGCTGCACAGTGACAGTGGCTGCAGTTTGGACTATCATATTCATTTTATGTCCTTAAAACTTCTGCTTTCTTATTAAAGTCAAAAGAAAACAACTCTTTCACTTTCACGGCCTTTTTTATGATGGGAGATTTCATTTCTCTTCATTCCTCAGTATCCTGTTTGCGCTTTCTCTGCGAGGATGGCAGCAGCCAGCTGCTGGGGATCGGTGATGTGAGGGCTCCTGGCCATCACCCGGCTCACCAGCTCTGAGGGGAAGATGTTGCACAGATTGATGTACACTTTCTCCCTCATGTCCCCATAGCGGCTGTGCACGGGGGATTCTGAGTGCGGTGGTGCGTAAGGTGGAGGGGCATGGGGAGGGACTGCAAGATGAGAGCTGTGATAAGGTGGATGAGGGGAGTGGGATGGAGGTGGTGGGTGGCTTAGGTAATGTGTCGGGGAAGGGTGGAGAGCTGGGTGGGAGGAGTGATGCTGTGTGTAGCCGTCTTGGGGCCACGCGGAGGTGTGCCAGGATGATTGGCGTGTGTCTGGCAGGCTCTGGTAGGTAGACGGCTCGTATCGAGACGGCGGCAACGCCGGCTGCCTGTAATAAGTGTCCCAGCTGGGTAACGCTTTGGGCCGGTGGTGATGGTGCGATGTGGAGAGATGCTCATAAAGATGCGAGTCGGACACACTTTCAGCTCGTGTGGGGGCCAGGCAGCGGCCCAGAGGAGACCCAGGGGGGTGAGGGTTGGACTGGGGAAGAGAGTGGTAGTCTCCTGGGCAGCTGGAGCGTGCAGCCAGGGGTTGGTGTTGGAGATGTGGGGGCAGAGGGTAGAGGGGCCGTTTTGGGGGGGCCTCTAGCGGAGGCTGGTCATGAGCACAGCTCTGTCCACACGCTGCACTCAGGTGGTACGAATGCACTGCTTGTTTAGACGTGTGACTGTGCTGGATGTTTGTGTATTCAGCAGGATGAAGACCACAGAGTTCATGGTTTGACGTGACGTGAGAGTAGAGGCGGCTGTGGGGGTTAGCAAAATGGATGCTGTCTTCAATCAAAGCATCGGGGGTGCATCCGGGACAAGACCTCTCACTGTAAGAGTCGCAGCTGCTGCCACAGCTGGCGCTGCTTTCGCTGCCGCATTCAGAGCCCGCGGAGCCCATCGAACCGAGCCGCAAGTCCGTATCGTTGGGGTAGCGGCAGTCTGGGCTCCGTCGAGACGAGAGGCTCAAGCCAGAGTAGGCACGCGTCACCGAGTAGTAGCTCAAGTCTGGAGATTCACAGTGAGGGTAGAGGTCGTGGCTGGGGGCGGGGAGATGGGTCGCCGCTCTGGGCTGCTGGTCCTGTGGAAGGTTTAGAGCAGACGGAGGACCTCCTGGGGCCGGGGACATTGTCAAACTCCCACTGGAGCTGTTACTGCTGCTACCACACAGGCTGCTCTTCTGGCCCTCTGCCCTGCTTTTGGCCAACAGCTTCTCCTCAGCGTCGCTGTACGACAGAGCGCGGATGCTCGGATCCGACTGCCTTTTCGGGGCACCTTTTTTGGCCTCAATGCTGCCAGCTGGTACACTATGGCTCTTCACAAGCCCAGCGTCCCCTTGGTTCTTGGAGGCGACACAGGTCTTGGCACTGGCTCGCAGCTCGTCAGCCACAGCACGCTGAGGCTGAGCGCCTCTTTCAGGATGGTAGTACTTACACTTGTGACCGTAAGTGCACTTTTTTCCTAGAGTGAAAATACATGATTTCTCAGTTTAATCTCAAAATAATCTGCCAAATCTTTCAAACACTACGAAGCCTCTATACACAGACATTATTTATTGAATGCTTGAAAAAAAAAAAAAAAAAAAAACCGATCAAAAGAGAAAGAAAAAAGTAAGCAGGAAAAAAAAGAAAGATAAAAAGAGAAGAAAGAAAGGGGGGGGGAGAAGGGGGAGAGGGGGGGGGGGAGGGGGGGACGCAGGGGGAAGAAAAAAAAGGGATCATTAGACATGTCCAATATTATTGGCCGATATCGGCATTAAAATGTTATATCAGGAAAATTTTGGTATCAGTTTTTCGAACTGATATTTTTACCAACAAAATCTCACAAGATCTTGTTCCATTAGCACCAGTCCAGCATGTAGAAAAGTCACCGTGTGTGCAGGTCTTTACTCTCAAAGCAGAATATTGTTGTCTCTCTCAAAATATGAGCGATACACCCTCACAGTTGTATGCATAGATCGGTATTGGTTGACATCAGATATCGGAAATATCTATATACATTTATTAGGGGTGCAACGATACAAAAGAAAATCACAGTTCGGTTTGATACTTTAATGTCCCGGTTCGATATTTTTACGATACAAAAAATATTTCATAGCTTTTTTTAAACCACTGTGCTTTTTCCACAACAGCTTACCATCAGGGTCAAACTTAACATGAAGACCAAAGTCAGTCCAAGCACCAGATCTGAATGTAGTCAAACGAGCAGTTGAACACAGATCCGCTGAGTTTTCAGCTCTGAGCTTATCATCAGAACACAAGTTGATAAAATAAATTAAAAAAAATTCTGTATTGTTCGATATTCGATACATGGTGGTCATAGTTCGATACACACCTGTATTGGATGTTTCGATATGAATACATGTATTGTTGCACCCCTAATATATCAAGTTGTAAAATATCGGTATATCTGATATCGGTAAGAAAGCCAATATCCAACATCCCGGATTATCAATATAAAATTTCTATTGTAATTTAATCATAATTATAAAGTGAGGTTCATTATTTCTACTTTTGTGCATTCAGGAGGATTTTATAAATTTCTTCTCACCATATGGACAAGGCTGTTTCTTCTGCTCCGGCATGACCGGCCTTTTCCTCAAGAAGTTGTCTAAGCTGGGGCCATGTCGACCAAGAGGGTCATCTGGTGGCATGAATCTAAAACAAGTTATTGAGGAGGAAAAAGCAAAAAAAAAGATTACTCATCCACAACTACTTCAGTTGGTGCATATTTCCAGATTTAGCTTTATTCATCCAAGGGGCAATTCACTTGTCGCTCACCCACATAACATATCATTACATATCCTATCAGTCAAGCCAGTGTTGTGACGCAGGTTTTTAAGGTTTACTCACTTTTTCCCCATTTCAGTTTCAGGAAAAACTACAAGCTGAATGAAATGAAGCAAGTCTGTAACTAAAAACTGTTTGTTGCCTCCAGAATTTCAGCTCTTATATCAATTTTAGTCATAGGTAACCTTTTATATCTAGATGCCAGGATTCTTTTCACCTCAAATTGTCAGCATCTACTTCACTCCTACTTACTTGTCATTGACAAAAGAATACATGAGCAGCCGCTCATCTATAAACTTCTTCCACTCGGGCTTCTCGTTTGCGAGGTCTCTGTAGTTGTCATTGGAAACAATGATGCCGTCTGACTCATATGCCAGTTTGACAATGAAGCGGTCGTCATAGCACACCACACGTCGGCCTTGGACGCGCCGTGACGGAGTGAAGACCAGGATCTTTTCCTTCTCAAGGCGACGCAAGATCTCCTGGTCTACGGAGGAGAGTTAAAGAAGATGACGTCACGACAAAGTAAAGTTTGTTTTTTGTCAAACAACTGTTAGTACAGACCTGTTATAGGAGCATCAGGGCGAGACTGCTCTTTCCTCCATGCAGGCACAAAAACTGTGATGTTCTGATGGCCACGCTCTAGGAACCAATCTACAGCCAGCTGAATGCCCTGGCAGGAAAACACCTCCTTGTTGCCATGGCTACATAACAGAGTAAGAGGTAAAAAAATAAAAGTAATAGTAAATGATTATGTTTTAATAAGAGATGTACCAATTTTTTCCAAACCAGTCCAATACCTGGGCTGAGCATATCAGCTGATACCGATCCAATACTACTGTTGATTGAATGCACCTTGCTATGTGAGTGAAGGCATCAGGCTTGAAGTAAACACTTAGCCTTGTTTAAAAAAAGGTAAATTAAATTAAATACATGTCCTTAATATTATTCATTAAGAAATAAAGTGTAAATTAGCAGCAAAAATAGGCAATTTTCTGCTCTGCCTAACAACTTACCTGGCGTTGCAAACATAGAATTGAAGTGACTAGATTGCTGTAATTTTGTTGCTGTGTATGATATTATTTTAAAAAAGAAATGACTGGATTGGAATGCTGGATCGACCTCATTCATGCGATATCCGATCCAGCTAATTAGTCAATATCGGAGCGATATATATAGATATATGATCCAGGTATCGGATCGGATCTCGTTTTAATGTTTGAATTTCTGTGTTACATACTAAAAAGTTTGATTTAAGCCTGATTGTATCTTGTTACCAATGTAAGCAGCTCACCTCATGGCTACATTACTGCCATCCACCACAATTGGCCGCAGGTTGTCCTGGTCGCAGACAGAATCTGAAGGACAGGGCGAGTCTGACCGCTGGACGTCGAGCAAATCAGAGCAAGCACAAGACGATGAGGAGGAAGAAGAGGATGAGGTAGAGGTTAATATTCCAGTAGGCTGCTCACTGTCAGACTTGGTCCCAAGTTTGACTAGTTCTCCCAGTATGTCATTAATAAGGGTGTCAGGGCCAAGCTTGGACAGCACCAGTCGCACCGTCTCCTCAGAGTAGCCTAGCTTCAGGGCGAACTCTAGCTTGGCCTGATACTCCTTTCCTTCTGCCTCAGGCGCCGGTTCTGATGTGGGGGAACTGGGTGGAGGCCCGTCAGATAGGTTCTCACACAATGACTGGGCAGGGGTGTCCTGTTCAGGCTCTGTTGAAAGTTCAGATGGGGGCTCAGGAGGCCCCTCAGTGCCTAAGTCGACACACGGGGTTCGACACAGTGGCTGGTGGGTGTTCTTACTATGAGTAGATGCGCTTTCTCCTCCATCCGAGTCTGCAACTGCAGCAAGGGTGGAAGACGTTGCCAATTCGCATTCTTCATTGGACCCAACGTTTTCCTCTGGCAGGGCCGGAGGAGGAGAACTGGCCACTGTGTTGTTGGAGCTTTCCCCCTGCCCCTCCATAGCAGGGGGTTTGTCAGCGCCGCCAGCCTGCCGGTCAGCCCCCACTACGTGGAGATACTCCAAATCCAACCCCAGCTCGAGGATGTGGCCTGCTCCTGCCTCCTCATGGTCCTTCTGGCCCATGGATCTGTCACAGACATCCAGTACACCGGGCTAAGCGCTGCCCCTCATAAAGCACGACTCATTGGTGCCTAAGAGAAAGAGAAAAAGAGGATGCAGTGACTCAATTCAGCCAAGTAAGAATTACAGAAAAGTAAATGTAAAATTGCTAAAGTTTAGTTTCTAATGTCAAACAAATGTCACAGCAATGTTATGTCAAAAAATTCAAAGAAAGATGACATGCGGAGTTCCCCAAGGTTCCATTTTTGGCCCCCTACTGTTCAGTATCTACATGATCCCACAGGCTCGGATCATGAAAAATTTGGATTTTGACCATCCTACTTGAAAGACAAGAACTACTTGGTATCATTTGGCAACAGTTCTCTGGATTTAAACAAAGATGACATGCGGAGTTCCCCAAGGATTCATTTTGAGCCCTCTATTGTTCAGCATCTACATGTTCCCACCAGCACAGATCATTGAAAAAAAAAAAAAAAAAAACAAAACAAACTATAATTATGCTGATGATACTCAGATATCTCACCTGGGGACTACCATACAAACCTTGAATGTGTGATTCAGTTAAAAAAATATTTGATGTACCAAATTTTCTTCACCTAAATAAAGATTAAAGTAAAATCAGTGTCTGGAAACAAAGATAAGGGTCCAAAGACTAGTGCCCTGCTGCAGTCAGCTGTTTTGAAATCAATGAATCAAGCCAGAAATCTTGCTTTCATTTTGGACTGAATTAGGATACACATCCATATTAAAGCAGAAACTAAATCAGTCTTTCACCACAGGAAGAAAATATCTGAAATAAGGGGTCTGTTAGCTTAACGTGATAGAAAAAACTTCTTCATGCATTTATTTTCAGTAGGTTTGAGCTTGTTATAGAGTTTTTACAGGTCTTTCTAAAAATCAAATCGCTGAAAAAACTGCAATGAATCTCTACTGCTGCTTGTGTCCTATAAAGATTGTATGTGTGATCTGCAGACGCCATATGAGCCACAGAGACTTCAAAGATCATCTGGGTCAAGTCTGCTTTCCATCCTGAGTTAAAGCTTAGCAAGTAGAATCAACGTTTTTATGCTCCCGTTATTTGGAACAAATTAAAACCTGAAGTCTGCACCAAATCTTAGCTCTTTTAAATCAGGTCTGAAATCTCTTATTACCACCGGTTTTAATTAAGTGGAATACATTTTCTCACATATTGACAGCAATGATGATGCTGATGATGCATTTCCCATTTTAGCTTATTATCTTTCAGTTTTTTCTTATTCTTTCTCATTTGTTTTATTTCTTCTCTGTCCCATGTACCTTTTAAAATTACTTTTGCACCTTATACAAATAAACCTGCCTTGCCCAATGAGCCATGCCTTTGTTTAGGTGTGACATATAATGAGCTGACCTTTGATCTTTATTGTTGCATATATGATGAAATGACAGATGCTTCCACTGTATCTGGGTAAATCCCTACTTAAACTTATATGGGTAAGAAATAAGCTGTCTGCTACTACAGTAGCCATTGTCCTGAGATACAACGAGACTTTTCAGTTAGTGTTTGAGTCAACACCGAGTGCCATTTGAGGAAATCTGACTTCTCTTTGTTTCCAGTAAATCTCAGAGTTCATATCTATGCTCTGACTGGCTGTTTTATGCAGACTCGTGAAGAGCAGGACAGCAGACACAAAGGACCAATGGGGCCCCTCACCCTAATTAATGGGCTCCCGCGTTTTTTTTTTTTGTTTTGTTTTCCCCCCCCCCATCTTTCCTTCTCCCTCCAAACCAGTCTAGCCTCTGTGTTTAAAAATCACTATCCTGCACCACAATCTACTGAACAGAGGGTAAACTATTGGGGGGAGGGGGAGAAAAAAAAAGACAACAAGCCGTTAGCCCTTGTGTTGAAGCACCCCCCTCAATATCATTGTACCTGGTAATTAAGGTCCATATGCTTCCTCCTGCTCCAATGCCAGAGTCACTCATTAAAACTCTGCGAGCCAATCGAGCAAGGACGTGATATTTGGTTAAAGGTTTAGGAGCGTTTAAATGACAGCAACTGGCTGGTTGCTCTCTGGGAACAAAGTTATGAGACTTGTGTATTCTGACATATCATCAGCGTTTGCCTCTGTGTCTTTATTAAAGCAGACAGCATCGAGTCCTCATGCATGTTTCACACAAGCAGCCTTTTCCGTCGACGTCTGCTTGAATCCTCCGACCCAAACATTATCTGGATAAAACAGATGATGGAAGGGGAAGTGACTTCATGCTGGTGGAAACGGAGGGGAGGCGGGAGACCGGGTGAAGTGAGTGTGCATTTTATAAAAAAGGGGCTGCCTAGCAACGCGGCTGAGCTACTGTTGCTAAGCTACAGTTGTTGAAAAGCATTCTGCCTTCCAAATGCCAAGACAGAGGCTGCAGCGTTCGGGCGGTGACCCGCCTCTCACACACATGCACACACTTGCTACAGAAAAGGTCTTATGTTTTTGGGGGGTGGATGGGGTTTAAGTGTGCCTCACTGATAACAACAGACCCACAGGAGTGATGAGGACGGGGACCATGGCATCAACCACTGGGGGTGTTGATGCAATCCATGCAGAAATAAAACATCTACCTCAGAAGGCGACTCTGAGTGCTCTTTTCTCAGTTTCAGCCAAAGTATATCACAGATTAACCAGGGGCCAAAATTTCCTTTGCCAACATCAGCCAAAGAGTTTGCCAACTATGAGCAAATTTTAAATTGAAAATATAGTTGCACCATTTTTTTTAACCTTCAGTTGTTAATCACTTCATGTTTAGTGTTATTTTGAAGTTACAGTTATAAAAATACCTATTTTTTAAAAATAAAAGTAAGTAGAGATTGAATCATTATATGACCGCTTAGTGCCTGTATTTATTAACGAATAAAAACAAAATAAATGAGGAAAATAGAAAAAGGACTACAATAAAATACTGGTGATGCACTGATCCAGTTTGTTCCGGATCCAATCCAATACCGATACCTGGGCTGAGCGTATTGGCCGACCCCCGATACTACTATTGAATGAATGAACCATGTACCATGTAAGGCATTAGCCCCGACATTTGCATTTAGCCTTGTTAGGAAAAGGTAACAAATTAACAGATATAAATGTACTTAATTTGTTAACAAATAGTGTGTATTAGCAGCAAAAAGAAATAACACTTCCATGTAAAGTCCACTGCAAACAGATATTTAGAAATATATAAAAGAAATTACAATATCCGATCCAGGCAATGGATGAATCTCTATAAAATACAATTTAATATTTAATAGATGAATAACAATACATTAAAAATAGTGAAAATATATAAATTAAACACAAATAGACTAAATAAATTCAAATGAAATTATTATTTTTTTTTTTTAAAAAGGTTTGTTGCAAATTTGCAACAGACATCGAAGGGTTAAGCTCTTCTCTCATCCTAAAAACATTCATTGGAAGTTATTCTAATTTGGTTATAGATGTTGGACAACAAAAGGCAAGTTTTTTTTTTTTTTTTTTTTCCTTTTTAAAGCATCAACATTTGAATATTCACCTAACTTTCTTCATCTCAACCCCCCCCAGAATTCCCTCTGATTTGGCCCTTGGCTGCTCCTGTTATGGTGCTACATGCTCAAATCCATCAACAATGAAAGTCATGAGGCATGAAATACGCTGTTCATGACAAACGAGTATATTCAAACACTTAAAAAAAGAAAAAAAAATCACAATAAAAGCAGCATATATGGCTAAAACTGATATAATGCATCATCAGAACCAGCATTAGATGACATCTAATAAAAGGCTACTTCATGCACCGCATTCGGACTGTGTGCAACTTATCCTTTGACAACATTACGCTTAGCTTTCTCACTATTACATTTCTTTTTTAAAAGTTGCGTAAGTGCTCTCAGCTCCACAGACTAAAAAAGAAAAAAAAAATCATCAGTGCATCTGAAATCCTTAAAGCAGCCCCAGTCTTAACGGACCAACGGCCACATCGCAGCACACCTCCAGGCTGAGTGGGTGCATCTTTCAAACATCAGCATGCTGGCTCCCACACACAGCGGCGCTGCTGGCTTTGATGGAGGCTGTAATGAATATGTAACATAGTCCTTACAGCACTTTGTGTGTGGGAGCTTTGTGCAAGTGTGTGCACAAAGTGAGGGAGGGAATAAAAAAGGGGCTTGAAAGGCAGTTTGGGAGAGACTGTGGGGGGTTGTCTGGTGGTGCATCACTGCACGCCAATAACTGCACTATAGTTAATGTAAAAAAATGAAGCAAGCAGGGGGTAGAATGGTCAGCTGGGTTTGTCTGTGTGTGTGTGTGTGCATATCTAGATGGCGCGCTGGGCTTTCCCCACCAGCAGCCGCGCAACAGATGTCTGCTGAGCAGGACTTGCAACTGGTGTCTCCTCATCATGAACCCCCTGGAAATGCAACACTGGCATGCACACACATTTTTCTTCCTCAAAAAAAAAAAAAAAAGAAAAACCACAAAGAAGCTTGCTTTCTGTTGCCCACCCCAAACCCACAGCACCCTCCTGCATCAGGTTTCATATCAACACAACTTGTACTGTTTAAAATCTGACCTGCTGCACTGCCTGTGTAGCAGCTGCACCCCCCCAGCAAAGATAAACCAGGGGGAAGATACTTTACTTTTTATTTTTAATCTACTCTTTAAACAAACTGATTCTCCCAAACAGCAAAAGCTCAATCCATCATTAACAAACTAACACACCTTTCTCCCTCTCTCTTTGTTTTTTCTTAAATTGTAGCCATTATAGGCGTGTTACTGTGCAAGTTATTTATGAAGAACAGGCCCAACTAGATGGGGAAGGAGCAACTTGTCATGCAAGATAGGAGTTTTTCTTCATATCTGTGATCTTAGCAGAACAATGTTAACATTGACATATATTACATTTCAAAAAGTTAGATTGTCAGCTAAAAAGATAGAGACTCTGTCCTACTTACCAAGCTGAAAAAGATCAACAAAAAGGAGGCAAATTAGACCATCTCATTTCCACATATTTGAATCCTTAAACAAGAAGGGAAAAATGCAGCAGGTGAAACTGAGATGGAGCAAATCCCAAAGTTACAACAGCTACATCCGGGCTGATGCTGCAGGTGAAAACACAGCATCCAACTCCAGGAAAACACCTCTGCCCAAGGTGTCCGAGCGTCTTGCAGAGCTGTATTATTTTTTTCTTGCAGAAGCAGCCAAGTTGGACAATGAGCAGCGGAACAGATGGACCAACAATGTCTGCCATTCCCTCGTTTAGAGTGGCTGCTTCTCCACCAATCGCAGCGCAGCGGCCTTACAATGAGGCACGGGGAGGAGGTGGGGAGTGGCTGCAGGCAGATGCTTGCAACCTCCAGTTTCCCCAAGGCACGCGTACCCAGCGTGCACCAACACACACACAAATACACACACGCACGCTCTCCTGAGCCTGAAAGGGCTTCCCCTGTGTGGCCGATGAATCAACGAGGGGTGGGCGGCCGAACAATGGAGCTACACAATGGGAGGCTTGGGAGGGCAGCTGCAGTGTGAGCGCTGGTGCTATTACGGCCCGGGGCAGCAATGGAGAACACCTGGCTACAGAGCGCCACAGTCACTCTCTTCTCTTTGTCTCAGCCTGGGGGGGTGGTGAAGGTGGAGTCTGAGGGGGGGCTCAACAGAAAGAAAGGACCAAGGCTGGCTGAAAGACCGGCGTGGCCTTTAAGAGAGTGCAAGAGGAAAGAGTAGAGTGTGGCTGGGCTTAAAGAGAAAAGGGACAAGTGTGGGGGGTGAGGGACATCAAAAAGTTTTATGTCCCTATGAGTATGAGGGGGGACCTGCTCTGCATTGTTGTGGCACACTTAGGGCAGATGACTCGGAAACACAAATCTTTGCTCTTCTTTCACAAAGTCCAAAGAACATCTGAATCATTTTGAACATGCATGGTCACAAAACCAGGCATCAAAGTGCAAAGCATTTCACAACAAAACTGATCAAATTGTGTATTTTCTATATGATTCTGCTTCGGTGTTGTGACATCAAGAGTAATTCAATAAAACATCTAGGCTTTCTTTTTGCAAAAGTCCCCCTGATGTAAGCACAATGAGTTGTTTGTATAGTTTCACATGAAAAACAGCTTAAGTATAGAAATATATAAGTATGTGTGTGTTTTTCCAACCATTGGAGACCAATATAATGCTGCTATATGAATTACGCACTGGGAACTCTGGCAATATTTTACTGAATAGAGCTGTGTTATAGAAGTAGAGCAGGGGTGCCCAAGTCCGGTCCTCGAGAGCTACCATCCTACAATTTTTAGAACATGCCCTCTTTAACACACCTGAATCAAATGATTAATCCCATCAATCTCTGCAGAGGTCTAGTAACGAGCCATTTATTTGATTCAGGTGTGTTGGAGAAGGGAATGCAACCAAAATGTGTTGGACAGTAGATCTCAAGGACTGGACTTGGACACCCCTGAAGTAAAGGTTTCTGCACTGTATCAAACTTATGATTGGTATTTTAAGTTTAAAATGTTCTTCACATTTCACGTAAGATTTGTATTGACATACAAATTTTGAGAGGTTAAGTTTAATTTTTTTTTTTTTTTTTTACCATCTTATCAGGGTTATACGTTCACAGTAAGCATTATTATTACACAAGCCTGAAAATTAGCATCTAAAAAGCCCTCTTAACAGCATTCTAAATATAGTGATAATCAACACTCAAACAGAAAGAAAAGGCTGTTAAGTGATTGTGTTTTCTTGTAAAAGTTTCTCTGGTACATAATCATCAAATGTAATAGAGGCTTAATAGAGGCTACCAGGAATAATGGAGTTTAAAGGAATAGTACATCCACAGAATGATGTGTGTGCATTTTCTACTCACCCTCATGCTGAGCAAGACTGTGAAGCACTTTTTTAATACCTCAAATGTAGCCGGAGATCGGACAGGTTTTCGTTTTCCCCCCAACTTACACGACACTACGGAAGCCGCCAGCATTCAGCGCCTACTCTGCCGATAATGCAAGCGTAGAAGAAGAAATTCGCTGTTTGCATTGTGCTAAGAGCGAACGAGCTGCGGACAAACACAAGAGGGGTTGGCTATTGATTTAAAACAAAGAAAGAAGGAAAAAGAGAATGCGTGATCTTGTCTGCCACAGCTTCCGTAGTGTCGTGAACACGCAGGGGCGCGCTTTGTGGCAGTTAGATGTATTACTGTTTAGGCTATAAAAAAATATACTAAATGATGTCGTTTTGAGTAAATTATGGACGCTACCCACCCACTCAGGACACTTGGATTACATTGGACGAGCAGTATGGAGGAATATTGCCAAGTTTTTGTGGACTTTTATGGACCTTTTTGGTTCAGTCGCCGGTGAACTCCATTATATGAAAGTTGGGGGGAAAACGAAAGAGATACTAAAAACGTGTTTCAGAGTCTTGCTTAACATGAGGGTGAGTAGAAAATGAAGGCACATCATTCTGGGTGTACTATTCCTTTGAGTCTGAAGACTTGGGGTCTGTCTCAATCTGCGCACTTGAGCACTTCAAACACTATTTTTGAGTGTGTAGTGCGTTCATGCTGTCATTTAAGCAAAAAAAAAAAATCAGTGCACTGAAAATACCAGAATGCTGCCCTGATAATGGCCAAAAATGAAGTGCAAAATGAAGCACACTACTCGCACTAAACCGCGACATTTGGTGAAGTAGAGGAAGAGGCGGGACTTTCGAACTGCTTTCAGAACTCAATAACGGCAGTGAACGAGGCAGTGGTGACCCCTGCTAAATCGGAGGCTGTATTGTACTTATATAAGTAACGTTTATGAAATGATTTAGACATAATTACGAATGTATATTGTGGCATGCTACCAATCTGTTCACTCCCTGATGACAGTTATGATCTGGTCGTGTGTTTGAGGCCGCGGTTATACCGGCTCAGTAGAGTTAGCTCACGTTAGCGGGCAATGCTAGTCCGTCACTCCCTATAAGTGCAGTGCTTGGTTTGGGTCAGCATTTAGTGACAATAGTGTGCTCTGCAGACAAAGTACACAGTGCGCACTACGCACTGAATTCCAGTGCACTTGGGCAATTGGGCAGTTTGAGCCAGGCTCATGATCTCTCATTTTTGGGGAAAATAACTGAAAACACTGTTTATCAACAGCTTTATAAATTCTTGGCACTTGACAATAGTTTTGATATCTGTCATGTAGGATTTTTGACAACACCACTGCACTGAACATACCCTTGTCGAAGCTTTGAATGACCATCCAAAACGTAGAATAGCAGAAGTTCAGTTTTGTTTCTGTTAGCTTTTGATGTAGTTGATCTTAAAGCAACTCTTAATGATGTTGCATTGTTACACTATTTTTTAAAAGGGTAAAATGCTACGGATGAGGTAATGGAACTCTGAAATACAAGACAGACCCACCATTAATCAAAATAAAATATCATTCCAATCTCTATATTGTCAATGAAAATTTCAACCAATCCTTGCAGTGGGGCCCCCGCCCAGGACTGGCCGAGTGACCTGCCTGTCAGACCTTTGCTTCTGCATTGGGAGGCAGAGGGAATGGGGGGTGGGGTGTCTTAGGAGTGAGGCGGGACTGTTGATATTTAAATAGTCTTACTGTGCTTTCTGAAATGCAAGATCGGGAACGGTTGCTTTAAAATCCTACCAAACTGCCTGGAAAATTGGGTCAGAATCTCCGGTCTGGTTCTGAACTGGTTCCTTCTGTATTTGAATCCTACTTGAAATACAGGAAATACTTGTATCAGTTGATATAAATTTACTCAAACAAACATGATATCCGGAGTTCCCCAAGGCTCCATTTTGGGACCCCTATTGTTCAGCATCTACAAGCTCCCACTAGCTCAGATCATGGAAACATACAAAAAAATTTGATCATAATTATGTTGATGACACTCAGCTCTATATTACTACCTCAAAAGGGGACTCTGGTCCCATACCTTAATGCCAATTGTTACAAATTTATGATAAAATAAAAAGAGACCAGAAGTGGTTTATTCATTTTATTTTCTTGATTTAATTAATTAACTTATTTCCATTTCTTCATTATTCACATATTTTAAATAACTTATTCATTTATTCATTATTCATTTATATAATATACAATTGTAGTTTACTTCATTCAGGTCCTTTTTTTCCCTCCCCTTGTTTTTTAATGTTTTTATCTTAATATTTCTATAACTGTAAATAAATTCATACATTTGGGGATTAAGTGTTTTCCCATATCCTCAATAAAAAAAAAAACCTCTACATTAAAAAGCTGAAGTCAAAGCAGACTTTTGTGATTACTCAGAGCAAATGAGTGTTAAGATCAAAATATTCAATGAAATAAACCCCTCTCCAGGTGTTGTGCACAGAATGATCATATTTCAGGCTCATGTTGTAGCCTATGAGGCACTTCAGCAACAAAAAAAGGAAGGATTAAATTCATATAATACATAAAATCTGCACATAAATTTGTATTTGGATAGCCTACACTTAAGAATTTTTCTTCACTGCAAAAACTTAATGGCCAATTCTACATACAAACTTACTCAACATGTTCACAAAAAGCAAGCTCAGTTGTACTCAGGTCAGGTTGCCAAATCGAAAGATTCCCCCCCCCCCCCCAATTATTTTGCAATTACAGAAGATTAAATGATTTTCACATTAATGTTTTGACTGTTGCTAAGGCAAAGATAATACGATGATGAGATTGGTTAATTGTGCAAAATTATGTGCGATTAGAAACATAAGCTGCTGAAATGCAGATGCTGTGCGTCATCGAACTAAGCCAGAAAATGAAACCACTTTGCAACACTGTTAATCTCTTTTTCCAGCCCCACCAGACCACTACAGCCAGAAAGGTGGTGATGCTGCATGACATCCTGCACATAAGTGCAACCCTAAAATACAGCTTTATCAGCAAAGATTAATCTGGGAAGGGCCATTTCATTTCCAAACAGATCTGTAGATCTAGAGCAGGGATCACCAACTCCATACTTTCTGGGCCAGTGTCCATCAGGTTTTAGATGTCGACCTGCTGCAACACACCTAACTCAAATGGGTCATCAAAACGCAGTGCAGAACTTGAGAAACAGCTGTTCCAGAAGGGAAAAATATGAAACTGTGCAATACTCAGAGAAATTACACAAAACTCAAGAACTACATTGTAGTTAGCATGTTAAATTTTGAAGTTCATGACATTACAATTTTTCTAAAAAAAAATTTAAAAAAAGACTATGCAAGCATGGCTTGTTTTGGAAGTCTTGCCTAGAGAAAACCTCTTCTCTCTGCAGTGTCAGTTTGCAAAGCTGTATCAGAACAAACCACAAGACATCTGGAACAATATCCTTTTGATAAACAACATCAAAGTGGAGATGTCAAGCCAAAACCAAACACGGCACGTCAGCAGAAACAGTTCATCATGACCCAGCCAAAGCTCACACCGGTCGATGGAAACGCAGAGGTGGACCCTTTGAAAACCGTGCATAAATGAGTGTACATAAGTCGTAATGACACTGAAAGCTGTGAGTTGAAATTTCCTCACAATGATATAGAGGACTGATAACATCATACAGAAATTTATTACTTCACGTAACTGCTGCTAAAGCTGGTTTTACAAGCTCCTAAACCATAGAGTGTGTGCTCAGTTTTGTTTTTTAAAAACCACGCTAAATCTTTCTTTTGACCTAGTTTTTGTGAAATACATCTAAGCACCATCTAATATCTCTTGAATCATCTGAGGTTATATTTAAATCATTTAAAGATGCGGTAACAACCAGATGGTTTTGGTTTTAATGTCTTACATAAAATTTTACGAGAAAAGCAGCCCAGTCAACAAACCCTGACAAAACTAATCAAGTAATCAACCCCCCTCTTATTCAAATATTTACAAAAAGTCACTTTGAGTTCCCAGAAACCACCAGCCTCATGTCAAATAAGCTACAGACTTCCTGCTATATGAAATAATGGCTAATGGCCAAGTGATCTGCAGCTACCACGCCTTGGGAAATAGTCTTAAATAAGACCAGAGGCAGACATGTCTGCCAACAGAAATGTTAATTCAGACAGACAAGGCTACATTTCCTGCAGAAATTATCTTGGCAGCAAGAAGTCAGCGTGTAATCGCAAACAACAGAAAGCAGTCCATGGTGTCAGTGCATTTTAGTAAATGTTTTCTGTCAGCTTACCAAGTAAGATAAATGTTTCTTTTCTGCTTTAGGGGCTCAAATAAAAGGGAAAAAAAGCTGCCTGATTAAATGTGTTCTGGGTCCGCTTGCAGAGTCTGATAAGAGAAGTAAAGAGAAATCCAACAGCTGACCAGCTGCGCAATATCCAAACAGACTGGGGAGCTCTCTGAAGGCCATCTGTCCTGAAAAACAGGTGTGCACTGCCCCCAACAACTGCAGCAGTAATGTCAACATCACTTATGCAGGCCGATAAAAGAAAAAAGCAAAGCTTGGAGACACTGGACTGTGCGGATTTCCAAATGCATGAAATTAATAGTCCAGGATTTTGTTTTTCTCTGCAATTTTGCAGAAATTCAATTAAAAATCAACACACTGGAAACACCAACAATGCATCAAGCATTATTGGTGTTTGCAGCTCTGCATGCATGGTGAAAATAAACGTTAAATGAAGAAAAACTTTAAAGTTTAAAGGGAGATATTTTGCTTGTGACTTATTCTCTTTCTATGCTAAACGGGCTGGAGTCAGGGGAGGTTTTCAAGAGGAAAGGGATGATGAAAATCCTCATGAGTTTGGGACAAACAGCTGTTAGCCTTGTGCTGACCCCCCTCTCCCTCCCATCAAAAGCCACAAGCCTGGACTGCTACTGGTCTGATCCTCAGGGAGCCACAACGACTAGTTTGCAGTTAAAACACAGCTGTCAGTGAGAAATGAACGCCAGACAGGTGGGTAAAAATATAAAACAACTCTTGACACAAATTTCCCACAAAACAGACGAGCAGTGGAAGATCAGGCCTTCCCGCTCCAGAGCACCTAAACTGCCACAACACTCTTTAACATTTAAAACATGAATACAGACATCACGGCATCTCAACATGTTTGCAAGAGAAACAAAAAGTATATTATAGATTTTAAGGGGGGCGCGCATGGGGCGTGCACGGTCACTGCAAGCCAACACCGTCACGACCTCCCGACAGCTTTCACCTGCGCCAGTCCGCAGCGCCTCCAACAAACAAGTCCGCTCAGCTGACGCCTTTTCCCGCACACTCACCTGCTCAGGGCCGCCGCTGGGGCTGCACGACGAGTTTGATTTCAAAACGACCAAATCTTCCCATCATGGACTGGCGACGCAAAACATCCGGCTGGGATGCAGCGTGACCCAACCAAAGTGCGTCAATTTCAAAAGCGTGATGAGGCAACTTCCGCTCCAAATACATAACAAAATAAAAGCTATGTCGGCAAACTTGCATAAACCTACACCAAAAGCTAACTTTAAAAAGTGTTCTTTATCAAAACATGTGTTGTTAACTCGAATTAAATCATACAACTGCTTCCTTTTTGTGGTTTAAATCTTGGTTTTATTTGGTCGTTAAAAATATGTGCCCGGTACAACTCATAAGACTTCTTCCATGTACAAGAAATTGATTTAACGTTCAGTTTTCACTATAATTTAGTTAAAAACAAAAAAAATACAGTTTAAAATTGCTTTAAAACAATTTATTCGGCTTAAACCGGAAACATGTCTGAAATATGAAAGCTTTGCAAACTTTTAGCTCTCTCGAAACATGACTTGGTCATGCGGTGCGGTGGCGCCACCTTGTGGAGAAACTAAAGATGCTTTATTTTGCCACATCCCCATCTTCCACTATTCGACCTCTTTTTTCCTTCAGGAGCGGTTCTCAAATATTTTTTATGAGGGGTGGCACATGTCGAGGGTATTTTAGGAAATATGTTTTGTCTGTGTCCAAGGTCTATCGATTTCTTAATCTGTCTATGAAACATGATCTGATCAGATCAGATTAGATGATTAGAGATGCATCGATCCAGTTTTTTCCGATCCAATCTGATTGGACACCTGGGCTGAGGGTATCGGCCGATATCTGACACGATCCGATACTACTGTTGAAAAAGGCAACAAATTAACAGAATTAAATGTACTTAATATTATTTATTAACAACTAAAGTGTACATTTATTAAAATAATAGAATAGAAATGACTGGATAGGAATGCTGGATCGCCCACATTGATCCGATATCCGATCCTGGTAATTTGTCAGTATCAGAGCTGATATCCAATCCGGGTAACGGATTGGTGCATGATACAGATACATGATACTGCTTTATGATTTCACTTGCCCCCCTCCATTTCTCAGGCAGCAGCTGACTCCGTGCTGGATCTGCTTTCCAACCACATCCATTTCACAACTGCACTAAAAACCTATGCCGAGTCCAGGGGCTTGAAAGTCCTTTAGAATCCTTAATTTAGTCCTCCAGGTAGATGATGAAACCCCTAATAATCTAGATATTATCCCTGGACATTCCTTTATTGTCAGGTAATCTTGCTTTATATTAGTTGTAAATTGATGTGAACTCTTGCTTTCAGTACCTGGAGTGACCAGCGGTAACTTTAGCATGACATGTTTGGTCCTATTTGATCAGTCTGTGCCATTTCTTTAGTCACCAGCTTGAACTTCGGCTGTTGGTTGGTCTACTTACGTTAACTGTTTGCCCTTTGTCCCTCCAAAACTTTTCTGTTCCTTGGCGATGCCAAATCATGACCAATTTCCTTCTTTAACGACTCCTTTGTGTTCCTATTTTAGTTTAGGCCATTGTCTTTGTGCATGACATACTTTCTATAAAATAAAATAAAAATAAAAAATGTTCTGGGATAGATATACTAAAATTACATTCAATTTCATGTACATTTCAAGTCATATGGTTTCATTAATTAAAGAGTCCTAGACCAGTTACAACAAAGCAGGCCCAAACCATCATCATACCACCTCCATGCTGGAACAGAAACCCTTTTCATTTAAAGTATAAAGTTTTCAACAACTTTCTGGCTTACCCATGTGAGTTACAGCAAACTTTTCCTTGATGCCCTTGAAACTCTTTCACAGGTTCTCAAATATAATTTACCTGTGCCACAATGCACTTCCACGCCATGTTAATCCCTTTAAATAAAAGAGCACTTACCACATTTTAGCCTAGATTGATAACACTAGAAGTTGTGCAGAAATGACACTAAACTGTAAATTACATCTGATTTTTATTCAATGAAGAAAAAAAAAACAAAACAAAAAAAAAGAGACCTTCAGGAAAATACAGTAATTCCCATAGTACACACAGAGAGGACATAAATTAGAGGCATGGCAGAGAGACGTTTGAGGGGAGACATCACCTGAGCGGTGGAAAACGCCGTCACACGGATGTAGAGGAATCAGTGACTTATGAGCAAAGGCCGATCATCTCTGTACACAAACGTCTAAATGATAGTACAAAAAGGGAATAATACAAAATACAAAACAGGGGGGAAACTGCCCTCAAAACAAAACCATAAATATTCATATCAACACACAACGGTTTAACAAAACAATTGCTTCTGTAAACATTTTGAACATAAGGTGTGCATTACAATTTAAAAACCACTGCAGTCGCATACTTATCTGAAGGAATACATTAAAAAAAAATCCAGAAACTAGACTAAAAACCAAGTCAGTTAAAAATATGCAGCTTAGTCCACACCGTCTGAAGTGGTTCTGTAACACTGCTATTAGAACATGATTTTTGCTTTTCCGTCTAAACTGATAAACATGCCTTTCCTTGTCATGTTACAGATGTGAAAAACAAAATGAGGAAAGTGGAAATTTTAGGATGGAGTTACGGTTAGGTGTCTCTTTAATCCGGACTGGATTAACTGGGCTAAATGTCGTTAAAAACAGAAAGAGGTCCAACATAGTGTCGCATAGCTGGTTTAGACTAAAGTGTTCCTACAGTACACGGTTGTGGAGTTTTGTGACATTTTAATCAGCTGGAGACCCTTCTAAGGCAACCGTTTAGCTACACGTTGAGCTAAAAACTCCTTCAAAGCAAAAACCTGGATGATCGTACACGTCACGATTGTGCAGATGGAGGACAGTCAGCTGATCCTCCTCTCGACTCTGTTTCACCTACCATGCTACCTTAATGGCCACCTGATTATTCTGTACGTCTTATTCACAGTTTAACCAAGCCCTACTTATAACTGATGTTAAAGGGGGAAGAAGTTAATCCACATTAAAAAAAAAAGAGCAAATAAGCCTTGCATTTCTGTCTGTTTCGTCGGTGTTAGTATATTTTCAGTAAAACAGCCAGGCGATCAGAGGCTAATCACATCATGACTAAATCAAAGCCCTTAAAAGTACAGATTAAAGATAAATAGTGTGGATTTTTCCTTTACAAATAATTTGTCATGCCTTGTTGCGTTTTGTATGCAGCAAGTCACATACAAAAGTTACAGTGTATTTAAAAAAAACAAACAAATAACAGGGGCTAAGTGTTATGCCGTCATAAACGGAGCTACTTCTGTCCAACATAACCTACAGAACATGAGGCAATGTGGTAAAAGTATCAGGAAAACCTGTGTGAGTTTATAGTTGTATGTACAATCTCATACCCAGTACCCTGTATTTAACAGATACATCAAGAAGGTCCCTTAATAAGTCTTCACTTTAAGGAGGTGAAGGCAACAAAGTGAAGACGGAGAGGCAAATTTACACATCAAGCACCATCTAATGGAGGAAAACTGAACTAAGTGTTTTAGTAACATGCTTGACATGAGAATCTTCACCTGAACAGGGCTGGGACTAAACACAGCTACACTCAAGTTGTGGCACAAAGTATTCGCCTTCTTCGAAACAACGTTGGCCGCTTTCGCCTTTCTTCCACCTCTCAGACAAACAAGCTTTGTCAGTTACGTACAAGATGCAAAGTTTTACTATGACACAAAGATCAACAGACACCACGACCCCCTCTGCGGAGGCGGGGAAGGGGATCGGCTCGAGGGTTGGGGTGAGAAAGACCTGGAAGCTCGGCGGGGGACAAAGAGAACGCGCCTCCGTCCATCCCTCGCTTCTTTTTGTGATTACAGTCCAATCCGTTGTTTGTTGGCCCGAGCAGGTGAGAAGAAGCCGAGGTTCTTCTCTCCATCGGTAGTCATAGTCATCATCAGTTGGTTTGCTGCTCGTGTGGGGTCATCGTGATGGGTGACGGTGCAGGGCGGCATCTACCAGCTCATGAGGGAGGAGCGTCCCAGGGTCATGAAATACACTTGGCTGGCACCTCCAGGACGCACAGAGGCGAAGAAGACCTGATGGGATGAGGAAATGAAACAGTATTTATGTTGGATGCAGGATGTTGGAGTCTGTGGGTGATAACGGCCATCATGTCATTTTGTCTGTTTGAGATCTTGGATCTCAATGTGACAACCTGTATAAATAAAAGGTGGGAAAAAAAAAAAAATCTAAATGTTTTCAAGAAGAGAAGAAAAATTAAGGACCAAAAGAACAGCTAAGCACTGAGTTTTATTTCTCCCAGAGAACATCACATTTTCCTTTTCGTAATCTCAGCTTAAAAGTCAACTGTTCCATAAACTGAACATCTTTAAAGGTACAGTATGTAAAAAAATCAAAGGTCAATGGCAGAAAAATGAGCTATATAATTCAGAACTCTGTTTCTATTGATGTGTAATCACTGTGCTAGAAAAGCTGTTATGTTTATTTTCTTAGAATGAGCCATTTATATCTACTTATTGGGGGATGCACACTTATGGAGGCTGTCATATTTGTGCTGACATTTTTAACTATGGTGTCCCTAAGTAGACAAAACAATGTGCGTGAAGTGAGAACCATCTGAACTTTAAGCTGTACCAGCTTTGTTTAATGGGAGTTAGAGACTGTTTGGAATAAGTAATGCCTTAAAAGACATTAAAAAATTGTTACTTTTAGTACAGTCATAGCTACACCTGAGACCACTGGATCCACTCACAGATGAAAACATCTTTATATCTGGGAGAATTTTGGCCGCTAACGGCCACCATACATTCACAACAGTGCTTGGAAAATGAAGTCATTAGAAAGAAAAGATCTTTTCTGTCAAAAATTGTTCTTTACCACTATGTGTTAGTATTTCTTACATACTGTACCTTTAACTATTGCAAACGAACGATAGACCAATACATCAGCTGGCCAACATTTGCAGCCTATATTTGAGGGTTTTTTGTTGGCATCAGTTGATACTAGGCAGTGGGGAAAAATATTAATACACTGAAATATTGCAATATTTCAGTGTATCTATATCTATCCCAACCCCCAGGAAAGAGGGGTGGATCTTTCCGCCATCTATACAGGCAGCAGTTTTTTTATTTAGATATTACATGTTTCCTTTTTCTTTTTTTTTTTATTGTTACAAGTGCACCGTTTCTCTTTTATAAATTCATTTAAAGTGCTTTGTTCCTTTTTTTTTTTAATCTTAAGAGTTTTGAAATTAATTTTCAATGTGTCCATTATATCAATTTTGGGGTGAAATGCAATATCTGCCCAAATATCGGCAGGTTGTATCGCCCATCGACTGATGAGAAAAAATCTGTATCAGCCCTAAAAAAAATCTGTATCGGTTGATCCCTATTGCAAACCATTGTGAAATATAAGGAGGCTCTTGGCAAAGCCATCACCTCGTTATAGCTTCTTTAGTTGCACCACACAAGTTTTTAATAAGCACCTTTCCCATCCGCACAGATTGAGTTTTCCCTGATAAAATCATTATGAAAAGATAAATTCAATGATTATGGCTCAGACTGACTGATGTGTGAACGGTGTCCCAAAAGGTTTAAAGGATGGTCCAATTCCAAAAATGTGAAAATGGTCTTTACAAAGTTTTTACAAAAAAAAAAAAAAAAAAAAGAGAGAAAAATCTCTTTGTATGTGATGCTGTGGTTCTAATATTCATGATAGTGATCCAGTCCACAGGGGTCACTTCCATCAACAGCCCTTTTCCCAATGTTACATCTACATAATTTGTTATATAGCCCCTTCAATCAACAATGGTTCTATTTATCTCTACTAATCTTTCTATGGCATCTAAATTAATATCTGTGGTATACTTGACATGCTTAATGAGACTCCTTTAACCTCCTTGTCAAAATGGTTTAAGCTAAAGATACCAGTAAAAACCTTGCTAACTAGTCCATATCCCTGATACATATTTGAAGTCTATAAATTTTGGTTCACCATGTGATTAAACTACAGCTTTCCACTTTGCTGTGTAGTCCTGATTACACTGAATTACAAGAGGTTTGATTTGTGCTGCTGGGTAATAATCTTTGAAACTATGTCTGTGGATGATCTCGGGTTGTTTGTGGAATATTTTAGTTGATAAACATACCATGCAGACTGTGCATGACCATGCAAAGAAACAAGGAATTAATCCCCACCTTATCATTCCTCTCACAAAGGAATTTGAGTCTCTGGGCTCTCTTGTGCATGAAGACGCCGTCCAGGTGGCCCGTCTCCACTGAGCGGATCTCGATGGCCTTCTCACCCCAGCCCATTATCTGGTTTGACCTAATGTAGGCTGCCATTATGCAAAATATCAGAGTGTTACCATGAGTGCATGGAATTAGGAACTTATACTTAATCGCTTCTACAGAGGAGGGCGTCACATGTCAGCTTACCCACTGAAGTTGGCATTTCTCCCCACTGCAGCACCACATCTTTGGTGATGCGTCCGTACGTGTTGACGTAGACGCCCTCGTCTTCGTAACAAACCAGCAGCTCGATCCCGTCGGTGTTGGGTAATATGATGATGGCGTGGCACTGAATGCTGGTTTGGATCTGAGGATGGAAAAGGGGAGTTTAGAGGGTGAAGAGTAAGGAGAGACCAATATTTTAGGCCGATATTTGCGTTCTTTGATGGTATCAGCTTCTGACAATACATTGGGTGTGATGGCCGATACCCCCACCCGGTATCATTTACAGACTTTTTATTTGTATATATCTATATATATTGGGGCTGCCACATTAGTCGCGTAATCAGATCATACGAAAATTGTAGCATATTTACAGCTCCAAACTTTTGACTGGTAGAGTGTGTTTTTATTTATGTACAATTAATAAACAATTCAAATAAAGCTGACCAAACAGAAAGGCAGACAAGGCAGTGGAAGTAACGATTAGTTGGTTATGAAATTAGTCACCAACCATTTTGATAGTCGACAATTAGTCGACTAATCTTGGCAGCCCAATATAAATGAATAAATTATATATATTTATTTATTTATAGTTGCACTGTTTTTTTATGTATATAATAAATGCTTCATTATATTAATTTGGGAGTCAAATGCAATATCTGACCCAAATATTGGCAGGTTGCATCGGCCGATATGAAAACATCAGTATCGGCCGATCCCTAGTGAAGAGCATTAAATGAAGTGAGGTATGGTCAGGAGAACCTACATGTGTGGGCAGGTAGATGTCATAGACGGCACCGGAGTCCACATCCACAGCATGGAAGCCTGAGCAGGAGCCATAGATGACCTTTAACCTCTGGCCTTCCTCCACAGTTAGGTCCACCAGCAGAGGCTTGTGCACCAGGTCACCAAAAGACTAAAACGGATAATGAATATATGACTTAGGTAAGCAAAGTAAAAATGAGGGTAAAACATAAATCAGGCAGCAGGGAGCCGGAGGTCATGCTTACTTTGAAGGCCATGAATTTGTGGTAGGGTTTGGGCGCCCATGCATACACCTCCACCGCGTTCTTCAAGGCCAGTACCAAGAATTTAATCCTCTCATACTTCACTGAAATGTCAAGACGATGTGAGTCAGTCATCAATTGTTTAAAAAAATCTGGGTCAAGTCTTTGTGCACACGTTGCTGCAAGAAACTTTAAATAAAAAGTAAAAGAAACGTACCGACTTTGTAATGGACACAGCCCTCTAGGTCACCTACATTGACCCAACCCTGCTTCTTCTCCACCTCAGGGTCGTTGTGCAAAATCTTGTTTCTGAGCCATGACAGGTAGTAAACTCGCAACTTGTTCTTTTTTCCTGCAAGAGGCACAAAACCAGAGGAAAGAACCGGCTTAGGTATTTTTCCTCGTCCAATAAAAGATGGCTGAGAGATCAGGTTCTATCTGAAACCAGTGTGGCTGGTACCTGATATGGTGACCAGGACATTGAGCCCCTCCAGGACATCCATCTGCTGGATGCGCCGTCGGTTGATCAGCGGGTAGACTTTGCCCTGACCGCTCCGGTCCAACAACATCAGCCCGCTCTCCGTCCCAACCAGCAGATTCACGCCTGACAAAGTTGCAGATGAACACGAATCAAAGGTTTACTTAGAGGTGGAGAATAAACTCAGCTGTTTCACACTTTTGACACAAACTTACCCCAAAGTGCCGCGCACAGGATCTCGGAGTTGAACCTCTTCTTGTATTTACGAATCTCTGGAGTGTCGCTCGGCGGACGCGTGTTGACTGGGTTGACATTGACTACAGAGCCTTTACGGGAAGGATCGGACCTCAGCGGGTCTGAAAGTCGTCCTTCTTGCCCTAATCCTGCTAGAAGGGGGGGGTTTAAGTGTAGCCATGTGTTTGTTATAAAACAAAATGACTCGTGTGGATTCAGCAAGCCTCTTATCAGAGCTATTGTTGCCTTACCCATATTGTTGAGGGAGCTGCCGCTGGATGGAGATATCTGGAGAAGGCGTGGGTCGATGAAGGGAGTGAACGAAGAGGAAGACTTGTGTTTGGACATGGAGCTGCTCTCTGACTGGGACTGTGAGATATCAGACATTTAAAAACATAGTTTCTGATAAGGCACAGTTATAAACTGCAGCACACACATAAAACAGACTTTGACATCAAACATTTGAGTTCATACTGCAAAGCATAATTTACTATTGATTAAAACTGTCAAAGCTTTGCCTCTGAGGTCTGACGTTATTCAGTTATGTGTTTAATTAATCTGGGCACTAAAATTGAAGTTAAACAAATCAAAATGAAGAGAAATTACGTGAAGTGATGTTAGTTCCTTCGAGTCTAGAGGATGAGGATGTTAGAAGAAAAATTAACATGTGCAACAAGAAGAAACATGTCAAGGGGAAATGAGAAAGGATCCAAACACAGGCTGCTGGGAATTGTTAGAGAGAGAAAGATGCTTGTAAAGAAGCAAAGACAAAGAAAATCATCGTTCCACCACCATAAAAAAGCTGCCGTTTTTCATGACAGGCTGTTGGAAATTTCAAACTTTCAGATTAATTTTACCCGAAACTGCTACAACTATTAATCCCATGAAGCCCTGGTTGAGTTTCCTCCATGTTGTGACCACGTTCTACCGCCAGAAGGCACCAGTGTTAATAAAGCAAGTTGCAGGAGGAGAAAGAGGTTGCAGCAGCTTGAGAAGATTCAAACCAAGGGGGCAGAGGAGAGCCAGTGTAAGCCGACAGGACAAACAGCCAAGGACTGCAAAGTTGGTTTGTACAGACTTAGATATGGAGAATATGCAGTTTATAAAATATTCTCCTATATTTGGTAATTATTTTACCCAACCACATCAAAAAAACTTAACAAAAAATGTTTATTTCTATTTGAAATTTAGCAAACTTGCAAATAAAGACCTCTGCACATCTAAGCCTGCACACATCTCAACCCTCCATCCCTCATTTGTTTGTCTCAACGGTGTGAGGGCAACATACCTCTATAGCAGTGAGCTCGTCCAGGGGGATCTGTGGGGACATTGCAGGACTGGCCTGGCTAGATGATAAGGGGAGGAAGGAGGAGGTGGAGGTGGAAGAGGAGGAGGTGGAGGAAAGGATGGTTGTAGAAGAGGAAGGGGAGTGATGGCTCTGCTGGATAAGGTCTGGTAGGAGGTGTATGCGGCCGGCAAAGCCGTTTTTCTCTGGGAGGATGTGGCCGTGGCCAGAGCCAGGCGAGGAAGAGGAGTAAGATGAGAGACTGACCAACCGCTTTATGTCAGCTATGCTCTGGAAGCAAGAACAGGCACACTTGGGCTCGAGCAAGCAGGTGGAGAAGAGAAGGAACTGCATGTGCGAGTGCTTCGTGACATTTACTCCCATTTAACCAACATCATACACAACATGTTTATTAATCTCTGGAGACCGACACCTCTGTGCTCACTGCTGTAAATACAATCTGTAAAAATCTGAAATGTTAGATTCTCCATCTGTGAGGGTGAAACATGAAGCGCTACGTCTAGAAAATGGTGAAGTCATATGCAGCACATCACAAGAAATAATGGAGACACGACAAAAAATAACATTGAGCTGTTCACAAGTTTACATCCACTCATGAGTATAATTGCCACATTAATTTGGGTCTTTTAAATATTTGAACTTTTTTTTTTTTTTAGACCGATACATTGGCAAGCTGATATTTTGGGCCAATATTTGTGTTTGTTGCTGGTATCGGCATAATTTACAGACAGGCATCTATACAGGACTCAGTTTAATACATATATGTGTATATATATATATATATATATATATATATATATATATATATATATATATACACACACACACATATAGATACACATACAAATGTTTAATGTTTCTTTTAGATATTTTTACAAGTGCACCGTTTCTTTTTTACACATTTGTTTGATGCGTTTTGTTTCTTTTTTTCAAAATTAACTTTCATTGTGTCCATTATATTAATTTTGGGTTCATATTCAGCATCGGCCCCAAATATCATCAGGTTGTATCGGCCATCGGCTGGTAAGAAAATATTGGTATCAGCCCTAAAAAAATCAGTATTGGCTGATTCCCAATATAAAGTCCATGTAACAAACAACTTCAGTGATTTCTTTAAAAGAATTTGGTGCACAAGTTTGAAATTATTTAAGAGTTTCTCTAATTCATTGAGGGTAAAACAAAATACATATACCAGCTCAAACATACACGTAATTCACCTAAATATTTTATTTAGAGGTGCTGACGATTCTACAATGTATTAACTTGAGAAAGGTAAAGGCTGTTCACTTCTGGTGGTCACGACTGTCTGCAGCTGCTACTTTCTCTTCACCAGTATGAAAAGGATGTTTGCCAGGCCCATTTTCAGAATCATGGGAAAAATCCAAGGAACTTAGTGAAGCTGTAAGAGTGTAAATTTACACAAGTCTCTTGGAGCCATTTCAAAAACAAATGCAGATCACATGATCCTCAGTGAAAACATTTGCATGCAAATACAGTTTACTCAGATAAGAATGTCTGGAGGACACAAACTGTTACCCAAAGATGAAACTGAACTACTTGGGATGTTCAAGAACCAAAGCTAAAGCCATCTAACACAATATTAGATGGGACATGTGCCTGCATGTATAATTTTGACCCTGTGTGGATGAAAGAAAATCCTAAATAAATTCAAACCTGCGCACCAAATTCTTGTTTTAAAGGAAGGACATCACTGAGGTGTTGCACAGACTTTAGATCTTGGATGAAGGACATGTCAAATAAATCATTGCAATATTCATAGCAATGATGAGTGTATGTGAACTTCTTGAACATGAGTGTACATGAAATCAGAATATTGTTAAAGCATAAATGCAATACATCTAATTCGTTCTGTCTTACCTGTCTGATGACCAGTGTGCCATCTTTGGAGGGCGTAGTGGCTTGATCGCTCTCAGAGTCTTCCACCAGCATGGTCTTTGCAGACTGCATCTCTCCGTTACTCAGCCGCCTGGAGAAGCCACGAGAATATTTAATCTCATAACCAGTGTTAAAAGCAGCTTTTTGAAAAGCTGCATATTATTAGCTGGGTTCCCATTACACTTCAAAAAATAGAAGCAATATTTCTTAAATTTTCGAAAAAGTACAATAGCGATATGTCGGTGTTTCCATTGAATGGTATAAGCTGTAATTCTCGTAAAATCCCGTCCCGCGAGAGTCCACTTTGAGGAGGATGGAGATATAAACATGTTGTGTTTTAGAGCTGCTGCTCCTCAGGAGATGAAAGCAGCGGATGATGATTCAGAGGTAAAGTCCGTATGTACGGAGCCTCTGATCACATCAGCAGAGAAAAAAAACACTCATGGCGACTTCCAGGACAGACGCCCGAAACGTAACACGAATGAAAACCCCCTCAGGATCAACTTCCGGAGTGTGGATGCCATTTCTTAATCTTGTATTTCACTTTTATCCGGCACCAGTTCCTGACTGATGTGGTGATGCAGCCGTTGATACGAAGGCGCAGTCATACGATGTTATCCGTGGTCACGTTTCATTAAATCCTGGTGAAATATAATTAACATGTGGGAACGAGATAACAGACTCGTGCCGTTACAAATGTGTGGAAACGACAAACAACTCATGGCCAGTAGTTAATACATGAAGAACTTAAACCATCTGTATAATGTCCTAAATGAACTCAGCTTGCTGAGTTACGGCGATTTGTGGATTTTTTATATATGTGACTGATAAAACTTCCCCCATCACTCTGTTTTCACAGTTAATGCTTGTAAATGACCATATTCATCATAATTAAGAAGAAATAACTGGATTTTAACCCCCTTACGTCATGCCTGATGGCGTGCAATTGCAAAAATGTGTTTCCATTACACTTAAGTGAAAAACTGCTTTATCGAAACATCTGAATTTACGCCTCATGAAAGCGTAAAAACTTTTTTTGCAGTATTTGAGTTTTCTTTCTAAATGTGGGTGCTTCCATTAGCAGTTTTTAATTGCGATATTTAGGTTTTGCACAATTCCAGGTTTAATGGAAACCCAGCTATTGACTTCATCGCTGTTACCCAGCTCTGGAGTCCTCAGCTCCTGAGGTGGACTCCTCTCCAGCCTCCTGGTCCACCTCTTCTTCATCCTCCTCATCTGTGGTGCCCGATTCTTCGCTCGAGGAGGAGTAGTCCGTCACCTTGTGGGGTGGCCGCACGTCGTCTACTGCGCGCAGCTCTTTGGCTAGAGCTGTCAAGTCCTGAGCAAAAAGACCAGAGTTTAGTTGTTTTGCTCCCCAAAATCCAAAATGTCAGACACCTTAAAATGCATGAGTGCAAAGGATGCAACATTAAAACTGAAAGTGAGGCAGCACATAGCAGGATTTCTTTGTCTAAAGAATCTGAGAGCAGCCTTGAAGCAATCCCTCCTCGCTTATAAACTTTCAGAGATCTAATCAGGTCATTGCTCTGCTAAATTTCCTCCACTTACAGGCTCAAATCTGTTGTTTATAGAGCAACTCGGCCCCGGGCTGAATCAAAAGTGCCAGTTTGATTTCACCTAAGATCCCGTTAAGGATGTGAGATAAGTGGCATATGGTTTGGAGCACGTAATGAAATCATTAATCGCTCTGGTCCTGTAACCGTGTTGCCCTCTTCTTGTTTCCCCTTGTGATGCAGTCTTGTAAGGTCAGTGACAAGCAAGAAAGGGAGGAGGGATACTTCCCCGACATGCTCAACAAAGCAAATAGGCCACAGTTTATCCAACAACAAAGCCAGGTGAGATTAGGAGCCACTCTCGACAAATACATGGAGACAAAAGGAGTGTGTTTGCATTCAAATCCAGGCTCAGGAAGCTTCAGCAGAAGGGTTGATAACTCTTTTTATAACTGTTGTTAATGACAAACGGTAAACGGGAGGGGCTGTGCAGGCAGGAGGAGGAATGGAGCTGAATTTAAAGAAGACAAGTTAATCCCTATAGAGAAGAAAAACCTTTTGTATTATCTCAAACCTTTATCATATAATGCAGTGAGTGGGGCAATGGTGCAAACACAGCATAGGTGTGATAATGCAATCTCATCAGGGGGCTTACCGCATCACCCTAAGCAGGTCCCCAACAATCAGGAACCATTGCATAGAAGTTTTCAGACAGCAGGTGGTTGGGTAATTAGAGTAGCCGAAAACAGAGGAAGGTGGGAGAAAAACAAAAACAGGTTTTGACCTGTTCATCGTCACGCAAGAATAACAAGCACTTAGCAACGGTGGACTTACAGCTGGTCGAGTAGGCCTGGAGAGGTTCTTTTCATCTTGCTTTTTGGAGACGTTTTCAGGCCGCTGGAGAGGCGATCCTTCAGATTTAGAGGAAGCTTTGAGGAAACAAAAGGAAACTGCATGAGTGAGGGGAAACAGAACTGGGCCAGGAGATTAGGTCTCTCAAAGGATTTTTTTCAGTAGCTGAATAAAAATGGCACAAAACTAGAAAACGAGCTGATAGCATAGATGGTATTTGAGTAAAAATGGTATCATTATGTTGGACTAATCGCCGATGAGGAGAATTAGTGAATCGTAGCCGAGTACTGTACCAGGGGACTCACAGCGTGGCCTGAAGCGGTCACCCGGACTAGCCTGGGAGCTGGAATTGGAAGAGCCAGAGGAGCTGCCGCTGCCTGGCCGGGACTGCAGTTTCTCTACTCTGTCCCACAGCGGGCGTTGATCCACGTTACTGCGACAAAAAGCAACAGCAGATTTAACAGAAAAAAAAATTCAGACATCTCATTTCTATGTTAATTTTCCTCATGGTATCAAACAGGATTGGAGTTAAATCCACAGTGAATACATGAGGTCTAATGCACAATGTAAGAGCCGTTATTACTAGGGATGCACGAAATAATCGGCCCCCTATCGGTATTGGCCTATATCGGCCTTCAAACTGAGTATTGGATGTCAGCCAACCCACCGATATTTAACCAATATCTAACCAATCAGCCCGCTGTTTCTAAAGTCTTAAAAAAAGAAGGGGGAAAAAAAAAAAAAAAAAACCTTCAAAAACTTTTTTTTTACACAATTTAAAACTTCTAAAGACTAGGGGGGAAAAAATATCGATACACTGAAATATCGCGACATTTTCATACACTGATATCATATTGGCATTTAAAAACGCGGTATCGATCTATTTTACTAATGAAATCTTGCGATATTTCATAGTGCTGTAATGAAATTTTGCAAGAATTCACGAAAATTTTGCACTATTTTCATAAACTGATATCATATTGACATTTAAAAACGTGGCATCGTTCTATTTCACTTACAAAATCTTGCAATATTTCATCATTTAGTTATGAAATCTTGTGAGAATTCATGAAATATCGTGAGATTTTGTAACAGAACAATTAAATCACGCAAGATTTAGTAAGTGAAATGGATTGACACTACATTTTTAAATATCGATTTGATATCGGCACATGAAAATATCACGACTTAGGAATGTCCTTTTTAGCTCATCAAGGAATGGTGCCAGGAGGGGAGTTGCTATATTAATTTCCAAGTCTGTTAATTTTGAAATTTGTAAGGAAATAAGTGATATGGAGGGGAGGTATATATTAGTAAAGGGGAAAATGGATAGCAATGTGGTTACTTTAATTAATGTCTATGTCCCACCTAACTCCAGCAAAGAGTTTTTGAAATCCCTCTTTGAAATCATAGCCTCAGAAACTGAAGGGGTTCAAATATGTGCAGGAGACTTCAACCTGATCTTAAATGATAAGCTAGACACTACCAACAATAAAAGATCTAGAAGCCACTTATCAAAATTTGTCAATATTTCTCTGACAGAACTAGGTATGTTTGACGTTTGGAGAGAACTCCACCCAGAGGAGAGGGACTACACCCATTATTCTGCCCCACACTCGGTCTATTCCAGAATAGATTATTTCTTTATGAACAAGATGGATAGGCATAGAATAGACAAGTGTGAAATAGGAATAACAGATCTGTCTGATCACAGTATGATCCTCCTCAGTATCCATCTGAATAGAAGAGCTAAAAATATGTTATGGAGACTGAATGTGAGTATGCTAAATAGCCAGAAATCTCAGGACGAAATTAAGGACGAAATCAAATGTTGCATTGAAGAAAATAAAGATAGTCCAGTAGACTCCACCATATTATGGGATACAGTTAAAGCTGTGATGAGAGGGAGATTAATAAAAAGGGCTTCCTACCAAAAGAAACTTAGAGAGGAAAATTACAAAAAACTAACCAAACAATTACAAACTTTAGAACAGCAACATAAAAAAGATCAAAACAAAACACTTATGGATCAAATTATTAATGTGAGACAACAGATTGACAACATTTTGATGCAAGAAGTCGAGAGAAAACTAAGATTTACTAAACAAACTTACTACGAATCAGGCCACAAAGCAACTAAACTCTTGGCAAGGCAACTTAAAGTCCAACAAAATTCCCACACAATTCATAAAATCAGAGACCCTTTAACTAAGCAACTTTTATTTGAACCTGAGGAAATAGAAAACACTTTCAGGAATTATTATGAAAATTTATATTCCCAACCTGCAGCCAAAAATGAGCAAGAGATGAAGGAATATCTAGATATTTTGGACCTTCCGTCGATTGGAGAAGAACAAAACAGAAAATTAATCTCGAATATCACTATAGAGGAGCTACACACTGCAATAAATAAATTAAAGCTAAATAAGATGCCAGGCAGTGATGGCTTCCCCAGCGAATGGTATAAAACATACAAGGAAGAATTAACTCCATTGCTCCTAAACTCTTTTAATCAGACTCTGACAGAGGGTAAATTACCCCCTTCATGGAAAGAAGCCTTGATCTCCCTGATACCAAAAGAAGGGAAAGATAAAGAACACTGCTCGTCATATAGACCCATCTCAATTCTAAATGTGGACTACAAAATATTTACTTCAATAATGTCCAAAAGATATGGTGACTTCATGATGGATTTGATTGATGAAGATCAGTCAGGATTTATAATTGGCAGACAGACCCAAGATAATATTAGACGTATCCTCCATATAATAGATCAAATACAGATGCAGAAATTGAAAGCTGTGTTGGTCAGCCTTGATGCAGAAAAGGCATTTGACTGTGTTAATTGGACATTTCTTTATCAAGTACTGAGAAAATTAGGTATTAAAGAACAGTCAATACAATGCATCCAGACTCTTTACCAGGAACCTACTGCAAGGATTAAAATTAACGGACATCTTACAGATAGGTTTATCCTACAACGAGGAACCCGTCAGGGATGCTGTCTCAGCCCTACTTTATTCGCTATGTTTATAGAACCGTTGGCCCAAAAGATCAGACAAAGCACAAATCTTAAAGGAATTCAAATAGAGAATCAGGAACACCGTATAGGACTTTTCGCTGATGATGTTATTTTGGCCCTTCAGGATGCTGATAGAACCTTCCCCGAATTGATGTCAATATTAGAGGATTTTGGTAAATACTCAGGTTATAGATTAAATGTAGCGAAAACACAAATTCTGACATTCTGTTACTCCCCAAACCAAGAGCTCAGAGGAAAATACCAAATTAATTGGAATGCCAAAGTGATCAAATATTTAGGTGTGACTTTAGCAAGAAACCTCCAAAAAACATATCAAATAAACTATAAACAAATTAATAACAATATTGGAAAGGATATAGAGCGCTGGTCAACCTATAATATGGATTTCGAGACACGAATCGAAATAATAAAAATGAATGTACTACCTAGACTGCTGTACCTCTTCCAGTCCATTCCACTAATGATTCCAAAAATACAATTTAGACATTGGGACAAACTTATATCAAGATTCATCTGGGCTGGTAAGAAACCAAGGGTCAGATATAAAACACTTCAACTGCCAAAACAAGAAGGTGGTCTCTCCCTGCCTAACCTCAAACAATACTTTTATGCAGCTCAAGGGAGGTTCCTAGCCTGTATCTGCTGCCCCTTCTATCAGGCAAGATGGAAAGATATAGAAAATAAGGTAGGTACTTTCCAAACTCAGAGTTTGTTAGGTGACATAGGAAACAAAATGAGCCAAGAAATTGATAATGAAGTTATAAAAAGAACCTTGGATATCTGGACCAAGATGGTAAAAGAATATCATATGGAGGGAGATGCCAAACTGTTAATCTGGCCTGCCCTGGACCCCAAATTTAAACCAGCAAGCAATGACTCAGGATTCAAAGGATGGTGGGACAGAGGCATTACAGCATTATCTACACTAACCCATAAGGGAAATCTTAAAAGTTTTAGTGAGTTACAAAAGGAATTTGGTCTTGAAAACAAAGATTTTTTCAGGTACCTGCAAATGAAGGATTACTATAGGAAAATTAAAACAACTCTATCTGAGGAGGGCAATGCAGTGATGGGTGTGTTAATTGATGCTTACAAAAAGAAAGACAACAAGATTGTTTCTAAAATTTATCAGGGACTCCAGATCCGGAAAATTGACAATACAGAATACATTAAAATAAGATGGGAGAAAGAACTGGACATAGAAATATCACAAGAGGATTGGTGTTTAGCATGGAGGGCACAGCACACATCTACAAACTCAAAGAAGTGGAGAATATTTGGTTGGAAAAACCTTACTAGATTTTTTATTACCCCTCACATAAAAGGCAAATTAGATAAATCACAGAAACAATGTTGGAGGCAGTGTGGAAATAAGAATGCCAACCACTCCCATATCTTTTGGTTTTGTCCAAGACTTAAAACATTTTGGGATAGTGTGTGTGTTACTATTGGTAAGATTCTGGGTTATAAAATGCCCAATAATGTTATGATTTTGTATTTCTGTGTCTTGAAAGAGGATGTTATATGCAAGGAGGACTGGTACCTATGTAAAATTTTTCTGATAGCTTGTAAAAAAACTATCACCAGGAACTGGTACAAAACCAGACCCCCATCTCTTGACGAATGGAGAAATAAGGTTGAAGAAATCTATATAATGGAGAAAATGACTTTTAACTTGAGGAACAGAAGAACAACTTTTGATGAGAAATGGGAGAAATGGACTTCTTTTATTGAAAGAGAAGACGCTACAAACTGACTAACCCTAAAGAACATTGGAAATGGATCACCTTTCTTCTACGTCGATGTCCCCCCCCCTAATTTTCTGTTTGTAATGTTTTTAATTATTTCTGTTCTATTGTACTTTCAATTAAAACCTACAAAATAAAAACAATATAA